>QEOT01006713.1:53190-72171 GCA_003123785.1 Pterocarya stenoptera
CCCCCCCAAAAAAAAAAAAAATCCAATCCTTTTCTTGTGTTTTGTGTGCAAATATGCAGGCATCTACGCTTGATAAAAATTTCAACAGTGAGTTACCAAATAAAGATCTGACTTCGTCTACTTTATTCTATTAACATTCCGCTTCATGAAGTAATATAGTATCAGTACCAATAAAAAAAAAGAATTAATATGGTATCAGTGATATTTAATCAGGGAAAGTGGAATATCCAATGCCACCGTATCCCAAACAAATTTTCAGAAAAGGCACGGGGTAAAAAGGAACACAATGTCAACAGAACCGTCCAGCATTAACATCAGAAAAATTAAGAGTAGCTGCAAATAACTAATTTATGGCAATCCAATGCACGTGTTTACAAATCCCAACAATGTTAATGTTTGAACGAGCAACTGGAAGGGGTTGAAAACGACAATTCTGAAACAAGAACGGAGTCTTCCAAAGTATCCTAACCAATCGGTATTCGTAGATTGGAATATAAGTAAGATAGCTCCCCACCTTGTGCATGCATGACCACGAGTACAACCACAAACGTAATTTTAATAAAAATATATACAACATGTAAAACATAAATGGAGATTATAAATATCCAATCCATAGTATATGTTAAACCAAACAGCAATCAACATTCAACATTTTTTTATCAGTCAATCAACATTCAATATTAGCCTGAGATAAATAAGATAAAGCCCCAGATTAATAAGACAAACAGAGTAAAAAATATAAGCTCTATCATGGAACAGGTAAACTATGAAATAACTCTTCTAGTTAGGAACCTTCCAGTTAAGAATCAATATACACCAACAATCTAATACATCGAACTAAATAATAAACTAAGGTTCGAAGATCGTTACTAATTCTCACAGATCAAACAACCATTCGTATATAAACAAGACAGATGACAAGGAAAAAAAAAAAGAAAAGAAATCAACAAGCATCAAAATCCAAACGAAGCAAAAGATTGAACCTCGAAAGAAGAAAAATCCATTTCACAATTGCCGAAAAGGTACCTTCTTTTCACCCAAAAAATTACGGATCTCGATGGACTTGTTAGCGTTGGTGATGCTAGCGTTGATGGGGAAGTGAGCATACACAAACCTCATCTTGTAGCGGTAGCCCTTGGTGACGCCGGTGATGAGGTTCTCGACATGGCTGAGAGCAGTACGGATCGACGCTGAGGTCTTCCGGGATCCGAACCAGGCCTCAATCTTCAGCTTTCGCTTGCCAGTTTCCTCGTCAGTGATGAGATCAAAGTCTAGATTGAGGTGCTTGAAGTTGCGGATGAGTTTACCGCGCGGACCCTCCACCTCGATGATCTTGGCGTTTATCTTGATTTTTACGCCGTCTGGGATATCCATAGTCTCCGACGAGAGAATGGTCTTCATTTTCGCTCTATTTCTGTCTCTGTGTCTAGGCGAAGCGAAGAAAATGGAGGCACCAAAACCCTAGAAACAAAAATGACTGGTGACTTTATATAGTTGTGACGAGTCCGTCTATACAAAAACGCAGAAACCCTAAATGCTTCCCTTCGAGAATTAGAACCTAAAGTATTGGGCCTGATGTGGTATAATTTGATTTATGGGCCCAGCCGTTGAGAGGGTTTCTTTAGTTTACAAGTAGGAGTGATCCGTACTATATGCATAACTTTCGGCCCTCGGCCCATTCCACAACCCATGTATTCATCAGTATTCGCTCTCTTTAAATTTGAAAAGTATAAAAAAAATAAAAAATATCCTCCCTTGTAAATTTCATTATCTTTAAAAGTACTTGATTTCTTTGGTGCATTCGAACTTAGGTGAATGAGCATCCTCCAAGTTTTCAAGGTTATATATTAAATGAGTTTCTATAAATCTTAAATATTACTTTAGAATTTAATGATAAAAATTTTGAAAAATCAATATCATATCACTTTGAATTTTAAATATTATGTGGAATTGTCCTTCTATTAGTTGAGATGAGATAAAAGTTGAATAAAATATTATTTTTATTTTGAGATTTGAAAAAATTGAATCGTTTATTATATTTTATGTAAGAATTTAATAAAATTGTAAAGATTAGATGAGATAAGATGAAATGATTTGTGTAACCAAACAATACCTATATAGAAATCAAAGTGAAAAAAGTGATATATTAACTAAAAAATAATTAAAACTTTGCATAACCTATTGCTAATTCTCTATAGACTAGAGCTAACATTTTAAATAGATTTGTTAATGCCTATTTTCTTTCTCTCCATTTTCAATACTCTTATATTAATTCATATAATTTCAGTACTTCCTTCTCAAAATTTTTTTTTTTTTTTTTAAGAATTACTTTTTCTTCTATTCATTAAGAATTATTTACAATTTGTTTCTTCTCTCTTCTAGAGCTTTCACCCATTGATATAAGATCTAAGGATCTATTCGTTTCTTTTAAAAAGAAAAATAAAATGAGCACGCTCCCTCTTTATATATAATAAGAGAATTGCAATAGACATAAAAAAAATTATACAAAAATAAACACATAAATTGACATGACTTTCCGTTAGATTTACTTTATAATAAAAATAACTTTATAATCTGAAGTGTCATATCAAACTATATTAATTTATAATTTTATTTTTATGTATTTCATTTATAGCTAAAGTATTTCTCATATGATAATAGTAAACTTTAACCCATTAGTAGTGTGAATTTAAAACTTAAATTAAAAAAAAAAACCTTTAAATTAAAATACAATCACATTCATTTCACATAAAATGTTTAATGTAATATTATTTTAAAAAAAGTCATTAATACATATTTCATTTAAGCAGAAAACTCTCATTTTAGCTGAACAAATTCATCTAGAAATAATTAAATAAAAAAGTTATATAGGCAAAATTTGTTGTAAAAAATAAAGGGACAAACTTATATTTTTCTGAAACCCATAAGGCGTCCTTGAGACCTTTCATTCTCTACCAGACTCTTCTTTGTTTTGTCTCTCGAACGCACCATGAAATTGGTTCTTTTTTTCTTTTTTTTAAATCTTATTGGTAGTGTACATATTTTTGTCTTTTAAGCTATTGAGTGTTTTAATTCCAAGGTAAATCAAAATGCTGCATTATCAATTCCAGCATAGCATTCGTAATCATAAATTCACAATACATTTTACAATTATGTATTCGAAATAAGAGTATTTTTATAATTTAATATTACTTTATAAGGTATTTTATAAAAATACTCTTCATTTTAAGACATAGTTAGAGATGTAATCGGTCCGGTCTGGTCAGGTTTTGGACAAAATTTAGGATCCCAGTATGTACCGGTTTTATATTTTCGAAAATCGATTACGCATCGGTTATCCTCCTAAACCGGTACATCCAGTTTTACCGGTTCTGATCCGATTCTTCAGTTTTAATAGTGTTAGTATTATGGGATAAAATGTAATTAATGTACTAATATACATTAGTATACTAATTAATTAAAGCGAAATGTAATTAATATACTAATATATATTAGTATTATTAATGTATTATGTATTTATCAAAAGTAATATGTTGAGAATTTATTAGGCCATAAAATGTTATTAATATATATATTATGTTTAAAGCATATGATCAAATAAATTTTCATGTTTAAGATTAAAATCTTATGTTAAATTATAATAAAATTATCTTATATATAATTATAATTTATATTATTATATATAAATTTTTTATATAATATTAGAAAAATTAATTTAAAAGATATAATATAGTGAACTGGTCCAATCCTAAAAAGCATAGAACTGGAACCAGATCGTTACCAGCCGGTTTTTTAACTAAAGGAACCAGTCTCAGACCGGTTCTACCAGTCCGAGCTGGTTTTTCAATTTCCCAATTAGTTTTTACACCCCTAGACATACATAGTTCATGTGTAAAGTATTGTAATTTTTTTATTTTTTTTATTTTTTGCCATATATGTTGGTTGGTGCTAGCATCCAAATTTTGGTGGGAAAAGTACATCTTCCACCTATAATAGTATAATATACAAGATATTTACATTTTTTTACCCAATCTATCAAAACCTGCAGCCTCAAACTACCAAAATATCATACTTAATAGTTTTCTTTTAAAATTCAAATTTCATAATTTTTAACATATAAATAATTTATATGTAAAAAATTAAGTTTTTCTTAAATATATTTAGCGTTTTCTCAATCGTGAGAAGAAAGTGTCTTTAATTGGTGAAATGAATATAATTTACTAGTCGTTTAGTTTCATCAACCTTGCATGTGTTATCAGTTATATATAAATATAATATTTATATATATATATCATATTTTACCGTGAAATGAGAAAATATATTACCGACAAATTAAATACATTAATTCTTATCTTATGACCTTGATTATTCAATCGAATTTTCTTGTATTTGAATGTATGTATGCATGCATAAATCCTATATGTGACTGAAAATCCAAATTCAAATACATATGTGGGAGTCACATTTATTGTTTTTTAAAAGAGGATATACCAATTATATTAATGAATACTCACTTAAAACACCCTAAATGTCACGAGACCAAATAATGGATCCCCTTACATGGGTGCTTTATGATAAACTAGGTTTAAAGAGCCTTAGAAGGTAAGAAACTCTATCTAACAATAATTTAGAGTTTATCTTTTCCTTCTGAAACCCTCTCTCACTAAAAAAAAAAAAAAAAAAAACTCAAGATCTGAGTTTCTCTAGAGGAGGAGGTCTTGGCTTCCTCCTCTTTCCCCCTCTCATTCCCTCCTTTCTCATTTCCCTTCATTTTTCTCCCTCTCATTCCCTCATTTCTTAGTTTATTTTTCTTCATTCAAGATCGAAAAAGTCAGATCTACAGTTTTTTGGCAACTCTCGAGAGACATGCGCAACACAAGAAGACTCCCAGACTGGAAATCGTTAGGAGGATAGTGGCAGTTTTGCAGAAATCACCGCACATAGTCCTCACACGCCATTCACAACAGCGTGTGATCCGCACACACTACCACTTCCAGCAACTCTTCTCACCATCTCATAGGATCACCGGAATTGCCACTACCAGATCATTTTAGATATGTCTTTTGTAGCTGAAAAGAGACAAATTTGTTGCATTCACGCCCAGTTAAAGTCTACAGGAGTTGATTCAAATTGTAATCCATCCTTTTTCGTTCTTGTTTTTTTTATTATATAGTAAAAATTTTAAAAAAATGAGTTTGTCTCTTAGATGGTTTGTCTGTAGAGGTTGAGTCTTCCTTTTTTATGAAGAGTGAAGCTGAGTCTCTGTTTAAGAAAAGTGCTATCTTTTGGACATTTGTCTGTAGAGAGTATTAGCAGTAGTGAAGTCTAAACCAGTCCAACAGTGTACTGATTGAGCTCCAAATGGTTGATTTGAAAATATCTCCACATGTATCCGATCATGGATAGAAATTTTTCTTGATAAATGAATGAATGATGGCATTTCCCTCAAAAAGAAAAAAAAAACTTAGAAAATAATCTTCTCATATATTTTATTAATGGACTAAGGCTCTTAAAATTGATACTGCAAATTAAAAAATTCAAAATAAATGTTAAAGAACCGAAGATTGGCATGTCGTTTAAATTTCAAGTGGAAGTTCAGAAATATTATATGAAGTATGCTAAATAAGGTGTTTTGGTGGAGAAGAATTTCTAAATCCGAAAAAGATGGAAAAATCAAGTATTTTACGGTTTTAACCTTGTGTCTGCATCAAGGTTGCCATTTTTTTTTCCTTTTTGGCCAACTTATGGTACAAAGTTGAGAGCATAGATACGGTTTCATAGATTTTTGGACTTTTAAATTTTCAACTTTCATCTTAACTCATCTTATCTCAATTCACTATCCAAATCTCACCAAATTAAGATCACGTTTGGGTAATAAGATGAGATGTGATGAAAATTCTGTAAATAGTAGTGAAATAGATTGTGAATGGTAGTGATAACATTTGAATTAAGATGTTTTATTAAGTTGAATAAAAATATTATAAAGTTGAAAAATTATTTAAAAATTATTTATTAATATTATTTTTGTTATAAATTTGAAAAAGTTGTATTATTTTGTTTTGTTTTATTTGAAAATCTGAAAAAGTTGTAATAATTAGATAAAAAAAAATTGAAGATTTGAAATTGAAAAGTATTTTGTATTTAAGTGATGTTTTAAAAAATTTTGTATTTGTAATGATTAGATGTCTTTCTAAAAATAGCTTAGTAAATAATCTTTCTCATATCTCTTTTTTTCCGCCGCACGAGTTTCTCAATTTTTCTTTCTTCTTCAATATATGTTTTTGTTCTCAATTGAATTTCACTTTTGTCACCTTTTATTTTGATCTTTATCATTTATAATAAAGTGACAAATGTAAATACATTTTAAGCAGTTTAATAAATGAACTCCTTAGTCGATTGAAATGTTGAAATGTTGTGGGCTCACATAACGTGTATATCTATCTATCTCTCGAATTGGATCATCTAATTCAATTAGGCAATTGAGAAGGGTCCATATTAAAATATATCACATGAACTGATGTAACTAAGATAAGAACATCATTTTTAAGAAAAAATAATTTTTTAAATATTTAAAAATAATTATATAGGAGTTATGCTATTTACAAGAACCATGTATAACACCATTTTTTTTTTTTTAAAACCCATTACATAAGTATTGCCATTCTTTTTTCTAAGGATAATAATA
The DNA here is from genome assembly GCA_003123785.1 of Pterocarya stenoptera. Classification (NCBI taxonomy): domain Eukaryota; kingdom Viridiplantae; phylum Streptophyta; class Magnoliopsida; order Fagales; family Juglandaceae; genus Pterocarya; species Pterocarya stenoptera. The sequence continues at coordinate 59,876 of QEOT01006713.1, forward strand.
GGGTTATTATCCTCTTACTACTCATTTACTACTCGTTTTGTATTTGTTTTTTATTTTATTTTATTTTACTTAATGTTAAGGAAGTAACTATTAATAAAAATATATATATATATTTTTAATTTTTTCTTAATGATTAAGGATGTTAAAAAAATACTTAAAAGAAAATGATAAAAAAATAAAAAAAACTTCAAATACACTATAAATAGTAAATAGATAGTAAAATAGTAACAAATAATCTTCACAACCTCCTACTATTCACCACACTCCACACTCCATCTTTTTTTTTTAATTTAAAAAAAAAAAAAATTTTTATCAATTTTTTTTATATGAATTGTGAATAAAAAAATTTGAAATAGTTTAAAAAAATAAATTCAAAAAAAAAATAAAAAATAAAAAAATATTAAAAAATGTGAAGTGTGGAGTATAGGTAAATAGTAAGAGGTTGTGTAGCAAAACTCTCTTTCAAAATGATCATATAACAGTTGCACAATTCATAATTACAAATATATTATCTGGTGCAGCTCCCACAACCGAGAAGGCTAATTTTTTAAAAAATATTTTTTAAATACTTTAAATATTTAAAAATAAAAGTCACAAACTCATTAAAAAATACTTTTATAATTATTAAGTAAAAAAATAAAATAAAATTCGGTGAGATCCTCTGTGAGCCCAGAATTACTTCTGTGAAATTGACATAATTTTAAAAAATACATTAAGTTTTATAAATAAAATAATTTTATAACTAAGAAGTATAGATAGGGATGTAGATTAAACGAGATTGGCGAAGAAAGCAACGATGAACAAGCCATAAAAGGTAGAGTTGGCGAAGAAAGCAACAAACCAACTTCGAGCACTAGTATATATTTTTCTATATCATATATGTAAAATTATATCTTTTACGTATCAATAAAAAAATATTATTATTTATTTATTTTCTAATTTTTTTTTATTTTTATAGTTTATAATTAGCACTATTGAAAATTCTATCATTTAGCATCTATTAGATTTTTTTTTTTAAAATTCTATCTGTTGGTGGAGAGAGAGAGAAGAGAGAGAAATAAGTAATTAAATAAAATTTGAAGAGTAAATAATATATTTTTAAATTTATAAAAATATTATTCATAATTATATAAATTTTTAGATAATACAATCTAATTTAAATTCATATTATATAAATATAATCCAATAGCTCCAAGCCTATAAACGAGATTCAAAAACCTAAAATCCAACTGTACAACGGCAAATAATGACGATTCCTTGCTTTTGCCTTTTCAAAATTCTTACAGATGGATCCACCGTCAACGCATCCGACCTATACCCAAGACCTTTTCCTTTATGGACGGCCAATCCTCCAACTAAAAAAAGAGAGAAAAATCCTCATTCCTTCCTCCTTCTTCCAACCCAAATACTGAACCCTAATTGAAGAATTTGACATTAACATTCAAGGCTTCTTGGGTTGGTTCCTCTCGATTCCCTAAGGCGCGCCCTCCATAGCTCGCCTTTGCGAAGTTGACAAACGTCATGGCCCAATTCTACGAACTTACGTTCTCTTCCGTCTTCATCATGATCGTCGTACTCTTCACCGTCTGCTCCGTCCCTACCGTCCGATCCGATGACAACTCCTCTGTCCTCCAACTACATTCCCAAGACCACGGCAAGAACGACGCGGATCTCTGCGGCGGAGTTTCCGTCCCAGCCTCCTGCCCCATCAACTGCTTCCGCGCCGACCCAGTCTGTGGCGTCGACGACGTCACCTACTGGTGCGGCTGCCCCGACGCTCTCTGCGCCGGCGTCAAGGTCTCCAAGCTAGGGTTCTGCGAGGTCGGCAATGGTGGGCCGGGCCCTCTCTCCGGTCAGGCCCTCCTTCTCGTCCATATAGTCTGGCTCATCGTGCTCGGTTTCTCCGTTTTGTTCGGTCTTTTCTGATGGATTTTGAGGCGTTTCATGGACTTCATGTCATTGATTGATTGGTCAGGTTTTCCCTTTTATTTTTTGTTCATTTTCTTGTGAGAATGTGGGCCGGAGGAGAGGCGTTCGGTGCATTTTCTTTGTTCTGTATGTAGGATGCACATATATACGGCTATTGTCTGTCATTTCCTCCGATTCCTTCTGTTATATATATAAAGTCCCATTTTTTTCTTCGGTGATGGTTGTGGGTTTGATTTTAGTTTGTGTTTTTGTTTTATTTTAATTTGCATGACTTATTGAGGATATCAGAACCGTTTTTATTATGTATGGGGAAGTATTTAAGATGATCAAACAAAATAAAGACAAAATCTTTAAAGAATACGATTTAGTTCTACTTGCATAAAAGGGATACGATTTAGTTCTAAAACCAGATTAAATAATTTATGATCGTTACAGCCAAGTGAAAAGGATAAATATGGTTGGATATTATGGTTATTACGAATGGGTTCTTGAATTTGTGGCAGAGTTTGCGCTTCTCATCCAGCTCTTTGTTAATTTATTTTTGCCACTTTATTGTAAAGAGTTAAGAGCTTAAATGTGGCTTTGATTGTTTGATTTATGAAGAAATTTTCATGAAGTTCCAACGGAACTCAGCCCCGAATCCAAAGGAAAAATCTTAAGTAAGGGATTTTGATCTGTTTCTCTTTTTTATTTTCAAATTTCTTTTTCGGATTTTGGAGTGGGGGATAATGCTAGAGCGATCGCCGGGGCTCTGCTAGCATCTAGCATATGTTTTTTCATGTATTTGTTTTTAAAATTTTTCTCATATATAGATTTTTTTAACACTTCTAAATATTTTTAAAAAATAAAAAAATTCACAATATCATTAAAAAATACTTAATCACGAAATAAAATAAAAAATAAAAAAATCACAGTAGGAGCTCCCAACAGGAAGACTAATATATATATACATATTTTTTTTTACTTTGTGATTAAAGAAGTATTTTTTAATGATGTTCTAGATTTATTTTATTTTTTAAAAATATTTCCAAATGTTAAAAAAATCTATATAAAAAATAACTTTAAAAAAATGTATAAAAAAACACATGTTAGAGCTTAGCGGGAGCCCAGCGGTCGCTCTAGCATTGGTGTAGGCATCTTGTCCTGTTTCAGTAGTTGTGCTGAGGTATCTCTAAATTGGAAAACCCTATTTGTAATTGGCAATGTGCAACCAGCACGGAGTCCGTGACGTGGGATGTCCACGTGTTTTATTTAAACGGCTGTGTTTCATTGCTTTGCAAACTGCAAATCAAAAGAGTCCCTGCAAAAGTCAAAAAGCTCACCTCTAATGAAAGAAACTGGGAGTTTCTGCAGATTGTTGTACCATATACCAATAACCGTGGAGGCAAGTTAGCAACAATGGAAGCCATGTCGATCTACAAAAAGAAAAGAAAAACTAAAAAATAAAAAACAAATAATTTTACGCCAATAATAAAAAAATTTCAAATTTTAAGAAATAGGTTGTTTTGTTCAACTTTCAAAAAGCATCAAAAGGCTAAAACTGGAGCAAAGATACTAAGTGGAAGAAAGGAAAATGACATTTACCCTTGTTGAAGACAAAGGAGAGAGAGAGGTGTATGTTGTACTCGCTTTTCACAACATCTATGACTACATTGTTTATTATTATTATTTTTAGGAATCGAGTAGCACTATAGAGAAATTGATCAAGTGTAGTTGGGGAGATGGGATCTGCGTCGCGAGAGAGAGGGGAAGATGCGACGCAATCTGAGCGAGAGAGGAGGAGCTGTGAATGGTAGGTAGAACGCAAAAATGAGGGACAAATGGAAATGAGAATCGGGCTTGTGAAATTTTTTTATCTCTCCTGTCTGACGTGGGACCTAGCCATGTCAGCCGCTTACTCACCAACTCTGTAAACTCAACTGTGTGTAGAAAAACTCTAAATTATCTCCTTCCATTTCTTTTTATATTTTTCTGGCCCGTCCTCCTAGGAGGATGCTTTTTATTACTCAATTTTTCTAGGATGGCAGTAAATGTTATGTCAATATATTTATTAATTTTATTTATATGTTGATTATATTTATTTTAACCCTTTGCTTATGTGACTTGTGAATGTTGGACAAGTGGCTGTTTTATGAAACCATGAAGTTTATTAACTGGGTTGGTTGAACACATGATCTGCACATGACCATAAGCTGCATCAGAGAAGGGATAAGTCTGAGTCGTAGGATCATGACACGTGGTGGCATTTGTTTCATCCTATATATTGTTATCCGAGTTGTGTAACTCTAATTTATTTTTGTTTTCATTCGATTTTGAGAGGGGCTTCAAGAGACAGAGAGAACAGAGAGGGAGAACTTAGGGTTTCCATTAGGGTTTCACAAGAAAAGGGAAATCTGTGTGATTTCTGTTGTGAGACGAGGGATGTGTAAATAGAAGGGGTTCTGAGGCTTCTCTGTGATAGATATTCTTTATCAATAAAGTTCTGAGGTCATTCCTGCAGTAGATGTAGGCCATTAAGGTCGAACCACGTAAATCGGATATGTTGATTCTTTACTTTCTTTTATTTCTGTCATTTATTTGATTATTATTCTTGTTAGTATTTTTGTTCTTGCTATTTCTTGTTCTGTTAAACGATTTGGTATTATTCTGAATCTTGTTGGTTCTCTTTGGATTTGGTTGGTTCTGTCAGTATATATTTTGATATTATTTCTATTATTAAGTTCTGTATATACAAATGAGTCTTGTATTTTTTCTTTGAACTTGGATATTTTTTAGTCTTGATATAGGGACTCGGGTATAAATCATTCCAAGTGGTATCTAGAGCCTAGGTCGATGGGGACCATGAGGTTCGATATTGAAAAATTTACTAAGGAAAATGATTTCAGGCTTTGGAGGATTAAGATGAGGGCACTGCTAGTCCAACATGGACTGCAAGATGCCCTCCTTGGTGAGAAAAGAAAAGGATCTTTCTCGAAAGAGGAAGACAAGGAGTCTGTCCACAATGACATTCTCCAGAAGGCACACAGTGCCCTAATCTTTTCTCTTGGGGATAAGGTCTTGAGAGAAGTGGCTGATGAGGACACTGCTACTGGTATATGGCTGAAATTAGAGAACCTTTATATAACTAAATCTCTAGCCAACAAGCTTCACAAGAAAATCAAACTTTACACTTTCAAGATGACCCCTGGAACTCCAATAGGGCAGCATTTTGATGATTTTCATAAAATCAACCTAGATCTAATAAACATAGATATTAAGGTGGAGGATGGGGATCATGTCATTCTTTTGATGAGTTCTTTGGACTCATCTTACCAAAGCCTAAAGGAAATCATGATGTTTGGGAGAAACTCACTTACACTAAATGAAGTACAATCTGTACTTCACACTAGGGAACTTCAAAACAGAGGAGACACTAAACAAAATCATGGGGAAGGCTTGATTGTCAGGGGTAGAACAGAAAAGAGAGAGAAGAGGGGCAAGAATGATGGTAAGAAATTTAGGTCTAAGTCAAAGGGAAAACATTTTAAATGTTTTCATTGCCATAAAGAATGACATTTTAAGAAAGACTGTCCTGAAAGAAAAATCAACTTAGATAATAAGACTAAAGAGGCAGGGGATGCCTCTGTGGTATTATAGGGATATGAGAGTGCTGAGGTACTCACTGTGAGTGAAGTTGACTCAAAAGCTAAATGGATAATGGATTCAGGTTGTTCCTTTCATGTGTGCCCAATCAAAGGATGGTTTGAGACATTCTCTTAGTTAGATGGGGGACATGTAATTCTGGGAAATAATAAGTCCTACAAAATCATGGGTATAGGGTCAGTCAGACTAAAAATGCATGATGGTACTGAAAGGATTTTAAGGGAGGTTAGGTTCATACCTGAGTTAAAGAAAAATTTAATTTCTCTTAGCATGCTTGATTTATCAGGCTATACCTTCAAATCTGAGGCAGGGATTCTTAGGGTTACAAAAGAGTCTTTAGTTGTCATGAAAGGGGTGATTAAGAATGGTTTGTACATATTACTTGGAAATACTGTAGTTGGGGAAGCATCCCTTGTACAGAACACTGTAGAGAACCAATCTGTGTTATAGCATAGGAGGCTTGGGCATATAAGTCAGATGGGGCTTCCAGAACTACAAAAATATAGGTTGTTGGGTGATCAAAACTTAGATAATCTACCATTATGTGAAGACTGCATTTATGGGAAGGCCGAGAGGGTTAGTTTTAAGTTAGCAACCCATAATACTAAACAAACCCTAGACTATGTCCATTTTGACCTCTGGGGACCTGCAAGAGTAAATTCACACAATGGAGGGAGCTAATTCCTATCCCTTGTGAATGATTACTCTAGAAAGGTTTGGATTTATATTCTTAAAAATAAAAATGACACATTTGAGAAATTCAAAGAGTAGAAGTCTCTAGTAGAGAACCAATTAGGTAGAAAACTTGAGGTTTTAAGGACTAATAATAGCCTAGAGTTCTTATCTAATGAGTTTAACATGTACTATAGAAAGGAAGGAATCCTTAGGCATAAGACAGTGAGGGAAACCCCTCAACAGAATAGCTTAGCTGAAAGAATGAATATGATTATCTTAGAAAAGGTAATGTGTATGTTGTCCAATTTAGGGTTGCCTAAAACCTTCTGGGCAGAAGCTGCCAATATAGCTATTCATCTTATAAGTAGATGTCCTTCCTTTGTTATAGGGTTTAAAACTTCACAGGAACTATAGTCTGGAAAATTTCCCACTTATGAACACCTTAGAGTTTTTGGGTGTGTTGCATATGCATATTAAAAAACTGACAAATTGAAACCTAGTGCACTTAAGTGCATTTTTATAAGATATCCTGAAGGGGTTAAGGGATACAAACTTTGGGTAGATGGACCTGGTAGGTTTAGGTGCATTGTGAGCAGAGATGTAACCTTTAACGAGTCACAAATGACTCGGGTACAGGGGGAAACATCAAACTCAGAAGTTGATAAGTTCCTAAAGGGCTTACAGGTTGAGGTGGAGCAAGATAACACCCAACTTGAACCTGAAATTGGAGAGGGCAATGATCCTGAGGAAGAGACCTCAGGGATTAAGGATCAAAGTGGAGTTAGCTCCTATAATTTAGTTAGAGATGGGTAAAAGAGAATTATTAAACCACCTTTAAGGTATGGTCAAGCTGAACTTACCATGTTTGCTCTAACTGTAGCTGATGAAGTTGTCTATCAGGAACCTAGATCTTATAAAGAGGCTGTTACTAGCAAGGACTCCTCTAAATTGATATTTGCCATGCATGAGGAGATAAAATCTCTTAATAAGAATAAAACCTGGATTCTAGTGCCCAAACCCAAGGTGTAAAACTAGTTAGATCCAAGTGGATCTTTAAGAAAAAGGAAAACATACCAAGGATAGAAGAGACCAGGTATAAGGCTAGGCTTGTAGCCAAAGGCTTTACACAGAGAGAATGAATTGACTTTAATAAAATCTTCTCTCATGTGGTTAAATATAGCTCAATTAGATTACTGCTTGCTTATACTGCTTTTGAAAACTTGCATCTAGAACAATTAGATGTTAAGACTGCTTTTTTGCATGGAGAACTTGAAGAAGAAATTTATATGCAACCTCTTGAAGGTTTTACTAATGAAATTAAAAACAATCAAGTGTGCCTTCTTAAAATTTTTTTATATGGTCTTAAACAATCATCTAGACAGTGGTATAAAAGATTTGATACACACATGATTAACAATAATTTTAAAATGAGCTACTAAGATAGTTGTGTCTATTACAAGGATGAACAAAGAACATTTGTTTATCTCCTATTGTATGTTGATGACATGCTGTTGGCTTGTAAAGACACTGTTTCAATTGATCAAGTTAAATGCATGCTGAAATTAGAGTTTGAAATGAAAAAACTGGACCCTGCTAAGAAAGTTTTGGGAATGGAAATTGAAAGAGACAGAAGTGCTAGAGTACTACATTTATCTCAAAAAAATTACATTTCCAAAATTCTTAGATTTGGCATGGAACATGTGAAACCTGTCAACACCCTCTTAGGTCAGCATCTTAAATTTTCTGTAGATCAAGCCCCTAAAACAGAACCTGACATTAGCTTGATGCAACAAATTCCTTATACTAGCATGGTGGGAAGTATAATGTATGCAATGGTTTGTTCTAGACCTAATCTAACATATGCTGTGAGTGTAGTTAGTAGATTTTTGGAAAATCCTGGAAAAGCCCATTGACAAGCCATTAAATGGGTGTTGAGGTATCTAGCAAGCTCTACTAACTTAGGTCTCAATTTTGAGAATAATGTTGAGAAGGGGTATGAGTTGATTGGTTTTGTAGACTCTGAGTTTGCAGGAAATGTAAACACTAGGAAGTCCTTAACTGGGTACGTGTTTCTTGCTTTTGGGGGAGCTATTAGCTGGAAATCACACTTACAATCTGTTGTTGCTTTGTCCACCACAGAAGCTGAATATATAACATTAACTGAAACTATAAAAGAGGCCATATGGGTAAAAGGTATTGTAAGTGAGTTAAACATTTTTAATGGCAATATCACAGTACACTGTGATAATCAAAGTACACTACACTTTGCAAAAAATCAAGTTTTCCATGAAATGTCCAAACATATTGATATAAGGCTTCATTTTGTTAGGGGTGTTATAGAGTCTAAAAGTAGTATGTTTGGAGAAAGTCTCAACTGAGGATAACCCCCAGATATGATGACCAAGTCTTTCCCATGTCCTAAGTTCAGACACTATCTGAACTTAATTAGTATGGAGACTAGAGTCAGTCTCCACTAGGGGGATTAATGCAGGAATAACCAATGATGAGTATTGATAAAACTTGGCAATAAATGTTTTGCCAAGGTGGAGATTTGTAAATGTTATGTCAATATATTTATTAATTTTATTCATATGTTGATTATATTTATTTTAACCCTCTGCTTATGTGACTTGTGAATGTTAGACAAGTGATTGTTTTATGAAATCGTGAAGTTTATTAACTGGGCTGGTTGAACACATGATATGCACGTGACTATAAGCTGCATCAGAGAAGGGATAAGTTTGAGCCGTAGGATCGTGAGACTTGGTGGCATCTGTTTCATCATCTATATTCTTTGTTATCCGAGTTGTGTAACTCTAATTCATTTTTGTCTTCATTCGGTTTTGGGAGGGCTTCAAGAGACAGAGAGAACAGAGAGGGGGAACTTAGGGTTTGCATTAGGGTTTTACAAAAAATGGAAAATCTGTATGATTTCTATTGTGAGACGAGGGATGTGTAAATAGAAGGGGTTCTAAGGCTTTTCTGTGATGGATATTCTTTATCAATAAAGCATTGAGGTCATTCCTGCCGTGGATGTAAACCATTAGGGTCGAACCACGTAAATCAGTTGTGTTGATTCTTTACTTCCTTTTATTTCTGTCATTTCTTTGATTATTATTCTTGTTTGAATTTCTGTTCTTACTATTTCTTGTTCTGTTAAACGATTTGGTATTATTCTGAATTTTGTTGGATCTGTTTGGATCTGGTTGGTTTTGTCAGTATATATTTCGATATTATTTATGTTATTAAGTTCTGTATATACAAGTGACGTTGGAACCCGTCAAGAAAAAATCAATAAACTCACCAGCTTTGTGAGCTTTAGAAGTGTCTCCCAAGAAAAGAACAACTAACTCAGTGTCCTCTTTGTTCTACTGCCATGTAACGACACCAAAAGGAAGAGCAATGGTATCACCCTTTGTTATCGCAATGACCTTCTTTTCGGATTTAGGAAGAACAATTCTAGCTACACCATTAACTATGGTGTAGAAAAATCAATGAAGAGTAACCAAAAAGACAATCTAAAATATAATAAAAAAAGGTATTGTATATCATGAGCAGTTAATGGTATTGGGGATCATATTCTAACAATAGTCTGTATCTTTGGTAGAAGCCATGAACAAAACTGAATTTGCCTGAACTACTTTCAAGAGAAAATTCAAAATATTCTGGCACATGCCTAAAATACTTCAAGGTTGAGTGGTATATATAAGTCGTGTTGGTATTATGTTAAATTCCACGTATTTTATTTTCACGTATTGATGATATTCCAAAAGAACAAGAGAAATCTTATTTAAATTTCACCAATGAAGAATAATTTTAAAAGATTTAAAAAAAGAAAATGACATCTTATTCTACATAACAAAAAACCCATCTAATTCATAATCGCAGGAGAGAGAGAGAGAGAGAAAAAAAAACAATCATCAAGCTGTTTGCCAATACATTCAATGAATCTAACAACAACAGTAGCAGAACACGCAAAAACGATTAAGCAGAAACCAAACATTGATACCCACAAAACTACAGGAAAAAAAAAGAGATCAAAATATGAAAGATCAGATACAAATATATATATATATATATATACCTTGGAGGACATAAGCAACCTTAGCGGAGTCAGAGTAACGAGGAAGAGCAAAACCATTCTTTCCAAGGGTGATACTTGTCAAATAGTATTTCCAAGTATAAAAATAGATTTAGAATGTAGTGGGAGTGTCCGAGGTCATTTCCATAGGGACAACTTTATTAACATAATCTAGCAAAGTTCAAATGAATGAAATGAAATCAATCAAGAGAGAGAGAGTGGAATATAGTGGAACAAATCTCGTTCGTAGAGTTGGTTTATTCCCAATAAATGAGAGACCAATATATGAGTTATGTGCTCTGGAGATACAAAGAATGTGGGATGATTTAATGATTTGGTAAATGAAGCAAGGATTTGTGTTTATTCTAAGGAAAATTTTCTTATAAAAACCAGCTCTGCAATATTTAAAATGAAGGAACAAAGACTAAACAGCAACCTTTTCAAACTTAGAAACTGGAATTGTATTTGTCAAAAAGCGTAAATACTAGGGGTACAAGGTTAGGGTTTCCTCTACCATCGTTATTTTAGCTGTTGGGTGTAATTGCTTAAGTTAACTCAATCAAGAAATTAACTCTTCAGAACTAAATGAACAATAACTTAGATTAGAACACCAACGAAAAATAAAACCCTCACTGTATTATCATCCCCTTTTATCTTAAGACTCCAAGGTTGAAGGATTCTTGATTATTTCAAGGTCCTGTTGTGCCATGAGTCTACGACAGTTCAAGAACAAAAGATCCTTCCAAACCAATAGTAGGTAAAGCATGAAAATACAGCAACAAGTATAGTCTAAATAGAACAGAAACAAACAATCGACAATGGGGAAAGAAAACCATTTCCTCTGTAATCCTAGATAAAGAAGTTAGCCCCAAATCATCATGTGATAGATGATTCAAAAACCCTAATAGAAAGTAAGAAAAATACCAAAAATTGTTCTCAAAGAAAAAACAGACTAAGTATGCTAAATATGGCTCTGAATCGATCCCCTTCTCTCGTGTGCCTCCAATCCTTTTATCCTCTTCCTCCCCCATCATCTCCTTCCTTCTCTCTCTTCTAACCGTTTATCTTTACTTCGCGATTTTGCCCTCTAGGGGATGAGCTCCTTCTCGAAGTCTTGTGATATTGAAGAGAGGCCGATGCAGAGTCTGGGCTAAGATGTTGAGCTCGAGGCTAGGCCACATTGCTTAGTACTTTTGGGCTTCCTTACGGGATTGTGCCTTATAACCTGTAGATAAAACATTTAACCCATTAGTTAAGTAAATCATCACTTTATTCCTTTAAATTTGTAGCTCCAAAGGACAAGGCTTTTGTCTTAAAATCTCACTTTCAATCTCATTTTTAGAACTATACAGTCTTGATTTACTCTATTTTAAGTGGATATTTTAGTCAAAATATCTTAAGGCCAACTTGGTTGCACCAATATTGCCTTCACGCAGCATGGGGAGCTCTGCTGGGGACCATGCATAGTACGAACCACCATCGCCTCCATACACTCTCTTGGCCAATTTTGGAGAAGAGTTATACTATACAGTTGCCTACTGTGTATGCAACCTCCGCACTCCAGCTGACATGTATTTTTTTTTTTTAAAGAAAGAAAACGTGCGTTTCGGACATTTCAATTTCTCCCCCCTCCCCGCGTTCTTCTTCATTTCTTCAGAAGGATTTCCCCCGCGTTCGCTCCTCCACTCCCCCCCAGCTCGTGTCCTTTCGCCGGAACTGTGTTGAGTCATCACTCCGGCGCCGTGTAGTCACAGATTCTCCTCTGGGTTCACCATATCCGTACGGAGGCTCCAGCTGCATCATTTTCTGCACGGCTTCAGTCCCTCCTCTGGTATTGTAGCTGCCGAGAGCCACCGCATGTCGTCTTAGAAGGGTAAGCGATTAAAGAAAAGGGTTTTTATTTTTCTCTTTTCGTTTCATCTCTCCATTTCTAGCATTACTCATTTTGTGTGTTTATGCGTTTATGGAT
>QEOT01006713.1:82879-126366 GCA_003123785.1 Pterocarya stenoptera
AATGGAACTCCATATCATCTGAGAAAATGTACTTCACCTTATATTTTGACCTTCTCACTTCAATAAGGGTACAAAATAAACCACTTGGTGTGTTTTTTGGTCATGATTACTGCTTCCCCACTTAACGTGATGTCTGGTTTAAGTTCTGTTACTGAGACGGTTATTTGTTTCGCATATTTTTATTGTGAAAGCTATTCGCATAAGAGTTTTGAATGCTATGATGATATTAGAAGATTATGTGTATTAGGCCGTGGTCTGTGTGAATCTATTTTTCCTTTCCTTAATTTTATTGATTTAGCTTATTTTAGACCACTTCTTATTTGCTTTCAAATTCTGCAATATTTTGAGATCCACCTTTTCATTTTCTTGGTAATAATGATGTGCCTCTTATGCTTAGTTATTGCTAACCCTTTTTCATTATCTATTGCCACAGGGTTATAAAGAATCTGAAACCATGCGGTAAGCAATTTAGAATATTACACTTGGTCCAAAATTTTGGTATAGGCTAGCTGCTTTTGGTGTCTGTGTTGCTATCACCTATATTCTTGTGGCAAGGAGTTTAATTAAAGGGGACATAAATTGTGAATGCAATCTGGAAAAATTTGGTGTTAAATAGACAAAAAAAAAATTTTATAACTGGACCAAGTGCAATTAGCAAGTGGTTGTCTTTGGCATCATGTGGGATACATTAGTTTATTGTCTTAGTCATTTTGTCTATGTTTGTACCTAATATTACTTTGATGTTCAGAACTCTTAAGCTGGAGCAAGGTTGTTCTCATGACGTGCATTGTTCAAGAGAAAGGAGCCAGGCAGCATGGATAGCAATATTACTTTGATGTTCAGAACTTTTAACCATTGTAGTTAGACGAGTCAGTTGGAAAGTTGTGGTGATGTTACTTTATGTGCATATGCTACACTGTACCAAACTTATGGTGTTAATTTGTAAAGATTCTACAAATTCTCTGCGTTTGTGTTTTTATTTATATAGCACTGCATCTGTGAAATAAAAAGAGCAGTATACTTTCCAGCAGCAGCAAAGTAAAAATTGTAAATGACAAAAATAGACATCACTCAAGAACATAACTTCAGAATTTTTTTTTGATTTCAGGTGAATTTGTAATAACAAACTCTTGGATCTTGGACCTGTCTTAAGTTTTGCAATGTTATGTGGTTGATTTTATTGAGGGTTGTGATCATACGTCTTAATTGAAAATAGTTGTTTTTACATTTTGAACCAACTAGATCGTATGTGTGGGAGGATCTAGAACAATGGATCAATCTGATTTTTACAATTATTTTTCCTGAATTAGCCGTGAAGGACGTTAAAGTTGGCCATAGAAACAAAATCACTTCCTCTATGGGAAGGTCATGGAAAAAAAGTGCTTATCTTTCCTCTAATAAAGCCAAGTCCAAAAATATTTCCAACTCCAAGTACCTAATATCCAACAAATATTGCCAATGCCAAATATCACTCCAAAAATGGCTACGCCAATTACACATACAGAACATTGAACTTAATATCCATATCTCAAGTACATAATTATATACATAGATAATATATCAGCTACATGTTAGGATTCGATCAGTCTATTTTTATTTAAAACTAACATGATACATCTACATTCAGAACCAACAAAAAACTATTACAAGGGATACAATCCAATATAGACACAACAATATACGTACAACCCTATTCTCTACTATCCTCCTGCGAAGTTCGTCCTCTTGCTTCTGAAGCGTTCTCTCTCTCTTCTTCAATTTGTCCTTTTCTTTTTGTGCTTCATACTCACGCAACAACAAAGCATCCTCCCTCTTCCGAATTTCATTCTCTCTAGCCAGGTTTTTCTCAGATAATACTGATTGAAGTATATCTGCCCAAATGAAAAATTGACATCTTGTTTCTTCCTGTGTACAATTCAAGACATTCAAATTTCATGCAAATAAGTATTTCTGTACATGCATTTTCAGCAATACAAATAACTGGAAAATGAAATGATTTACCGTTCCATAATTCGGACAAGCATAAAATTTCCTCCCAGGATTTTTCTGGGTGTGGGAGATCTTTAATGGCGCTTTCAAACCGCACCAACAACTCGGTGATTCCATTTCAAGATCATTAACTACACATGATGATGATTGACTCGATGCCATAGTTGATATGCGTGATGATTGACAGATGATTACTTTAAGTGCAACACTGGGATAATTATCCACATGCTTCATTATCATAATTATCACAAGGTAAGAGCAGAATATTCCACATCATATAAACCACGATCAATATTATGCTAACCATTTGCAGACAGAATAGGGGTATGCTAACAAACCAAGTAAAAATGTATCTACATTATTATTTTTCCATACCAAGTAAAAATCTATCTACATGCAGTTAAGATGCATGTTACTATGCTAACAAGCAAAATAGCATTAAAATGCTAACAGCAAATATGGGTGCATCTATTTATCAAATCAATTTGACATTATTATTTTTCCAAACCAAGTATAAATCTATCTAAAAGAAGTGATGTATGCAGTTGAAAATGCTAGCAAGCAAAATAGCTTTAAAATGCTAAGAAATCTGGGTGCATCTACTGCATACATCAATTTGACATTATTATTTTGTCAATGTTTGGGTTAAAATCTATCTACAACCAATTAAGATGCAGTTGAAAATGCTAGCAAGCAAAACAACATTAAAATGCTAAGAAATCTGGGTGCATATACTGCATACATCAATTTGACATTATTATTTTGTCAATGTTTGGGTTAAAATCTATCTACAACCAATTAAGATGCAGTTGACAATGCCAGCAAGCAAAACAGCACTAAAATGCTAAGAAATATGGGTGCATCTACTGCATACATCTATTTGACATTAGATAATTTGTCAAACCAGGTTAAAATCTATCTAAAAGCAGTTAAGATGCATGTTAATAACAAGCAAAATAGCAACTTAAAAATCTATCTACATGCAGATGGGGATGCATGTTACTATGCTAACAATCCCGAATAGCATTAGGGATATGCTAACAACAAATCTGGGTGCTAATTAATCGTTCACATCAATACCCACATTATTATTTTTTCAAAACAAGTAAAAATCTATCAAGAATATTAATATTTTATAAAAACTAATGCCCATTTACGTAGAGTTATTTCGCCAGAAAATTGTAGGAAGTATGCGACTATGGTACTATATCCGATATTTGGCATTAACATCAATCTTTTTGTTCTTAAATGCAGATTGTTTATAGTATTTTCAAATTTGTAAGAAGAGGTCAAATTACAATTTGAGTTGTAATTTTGGTTTTTTTTTTTTTAGGCATGACTACCAAATTATCTAATATTCATTTCATTCGAATATTTAATGGGTTGGATCACATTCTTCATCTATGATACCGAACTTTTACAAATATGATAATATAATATAATATGATAATATTATCAATTTTATATTATATTGAGTAAATTAGATTTTTTGAGTAACAAATATGATAATATAATCAATTTTATATATAGATACATATGCAAAAACTCTTTCTAGCTCGCCCCAAAAAATCTAAACTTTTACAACTATCTTAACATCAGTTTCATATAAGAATTACATTTATTAATTTCAAGTGATCAGATCAGAATCCTATAATCAACATGATTGCAACCGGAAATCAAGGGCACTGGAAATCCAACCCAAACAATCATATTTCAAATAACACAGCCTACATGGCCACCAATATTCATAGAGTTTCAACCCAAACATCCTACCAATATTGATAGCCTACATGCCTTTTGATTCAAAGTTAAGATCGTAGCACATGACTGTTGAGATGCAGTATTAATTATCCGTGGTTTTGGTGGGCAAGAGGACACATTTTATTAGTAATAACCACCATGACCACAGTTTAGCTGGAAGCTGTAGGACTTTTGACAGCAAACAGTGATAAGAACTGTCTCAAGAGGTTCTCATTTAGCCAGAGCAAACAGCAATGCACAGCAAGAAATAAAGAGTGCAAACAATCTAAATCCTCAGTCTGTTTTTTCCCTTAGAATGGATGATCAAGTAAATATTTTAACAGCTATGTTAAGAAAAGCTCTATTTGAAAAAAATAGACAAACATATTGTATATTACTGTACTAGAAAACTGCAGAGAGTTTAGCTTGGCAATGAGTGTTTGCAAAACCCATGGATCGCGATGGTTGATTCCTCTGCTTCTTTTCAAAAAGAAAGAAAAAGAACGAAAAATGCTAATCAGAAATTAATAAATTTATAGTTTGAAAAAGGATAGTTCTTGGCTACATTTGAGATAACAACTGTATCCTTGTATGAAAAACATTTTAACAAAATGTGAGCAGCTTTCTTTTACTCAGATGTACACCGAATCATTTTGCCGAAGAGAACTTATGATCATTTATCCTTGTACGGGCAACGTTTATTTCTTTTATGAGATTGAGGGGACCCAACATCCCACAAGTAAGTGTCATCAAATAGAAGTAAAATAGGTCTGCCACCAAAACTCTTCAATAAACTACCTTGATAACCTTATCTCCACACAACAAGTCATACCAAGTCAAATAATATAGTATTCTTGTCACTTCGATTAGTAAAAAGAAAGATTGAACTTAAAAAAAAAAATTAGTATTGAAAAATTAAGTTGACCTTTTAATAGAGTTAGTGGCAATTCCTTGGTAGATACTAGATAGTTAAAACTCCTTAGGAACAAAAGAGGAAAAGAAAAGAAAAGACAAACAAAACCCAGACACACGCTTTGTCTATCATGCATCAAAGTTAAAAAGCCATTGGTTAAACCTACCCCATGTGCAAATGTGCAGTAGCATCAATAAGGGAAATTTCCCAAGAAATTCAGGAAATAGGTTAAAAAAACAATACAAGTTATCAAACCAAAGATTTACCTGTCATGAACAAACACTGCTATGTCACAAGAAGCCAAATATTCTTTATCGGATAGTAGTTTGGGAACTCGAGTTTCAGGTATCTCTCTCAACACAAGGGCCTTTGTTGTTCCCTAAGGAAAGAAACAAATGCTCAGACAAAGGGATGGAACCATGAAATAGGAACAAGATTAGCAATCATACCAACTACCACTATTTTGATTTAAACAATATAATAAACATCAGAAAATTGACAATGGTAGTATCTAGCTATTTAGCTACAAAAATGGTAGTATATTTTTTATTGCACAAAATTATGAATGGAATGCACTAGCAAGTGGGTTTGCAAAGATGAAATGTCCTTGCCTTAATTTTCTTATGGCAATAGTGGAATCATTGAAATAATTATCAGTAACTTGATGACCAGTAACTAAAAAAAAAAATTACCCAACACATGCAGCCGAGCTCAACTCCAGACTAGCATAAGTACGATGACATCATAAGAGAATTGTTTTTAACAGCCAAGAAGAGGCATATAATTTACTAAAATACCAATTAATACAGACATAAGATTTAGCTACAACACACAAAACATATTATAAGAAAATATTTTGGCAAATTGCTAACTGTTTACTTGGCAATTATTTTACATTCAACACTTAACATAGTTCATCACAGAGAGCTTTTACAAAAACAAAATGTAATTTACAAGGGATGTAACCTAATTTCTAAAGGGTTTTTTATTTGGAATACAAATAATACTAGGGTTTTCAGTCGGCTTTGGCTTTTGTGCATTGTACCATAGAAATGATACATGGCCATTAACATTGGAATTCAGACGCAGAGCATAAAAAAAATCCTGAATTTAATGTGTAAACATGTGCGACTGAGAAGTGAGTCCCATTAACGTGTGTCTCCAAAAAAAATGCAGAAACTCTGCGAGAGAGAGACGCAGCATTGACACAAAGGTGGACATTTAAAACGAATTGGAAAAAAAAATTACCTTTGCCGGAGATTTCCTCAACTAAAGGGGGTGAGGGAGATGGGTCTTCAAAGGTTGTGCTGAATCGGTCCCTGTGTCTCAAAAAAAAAATGCAGAAACTCTGAGAGAGAGAGAGAGACGCAGCATTGACACAAAGGAACGCATTTGAAACGAATTGGAAAAAAAAATTACCTTTGACGAAGATTTCTTCTACTGAAGGGGGTGAGGGAGATGGGTCCAGCGGCTCGAGGCTGAAGGGGGGAGAGAGGAGGGGTGAGAGAGAGAGAAGGGCTTCAAGTTAGATTTTCTGAGGAGAGGTTGCCGAATTTTTCTAGGGTTCGGGAGATTTTGGGCCGTCGGTGTGAGAAAGAAGGCGTGAGAGAGAACTGTTTGAGGTTCGGGAGGGAGAAGAGGGAGAGTTCAAAGGCCTGAGGGTCGAAGAGGGAGATTCGTTGCGTCGAGTGAGAGGGAGAAGAGGGAGAGGAGAGTGAAGCAGTCGGGAGGGAAAGTGAAAGTGAAAGCAGCTTGGGAGGGAAAGTGAAAGCAGCTTGGATTGATGTTGTTTGATAAACCGTGACGTGGGAGGGAATCGGGTTCGGCCACGTCAGGAATGTGCAGTGCGGTGAGCGAACCGGAGGTTGAGTAGAGTTTTCGTTTGGAGAAAGATCCAGCTCCATTTCTTTTCTTCTTTAACTTTCTCTGAAACCAATAAAGAAATGTGAAAAAGCATAGAATATATGCATTCAAAGAAACTGAGAATGGTGGGGTGTGTGTATATAGGCTATAGCAGTCGGGAGACTGTTTTACTGGTAAAGATGTGCACCAGACGAGCTGCTTTGTTTATACTTTATTCGGATTAGAAGGACAAAAGGATAATATATATAATATAATTTATTAAGTCAAAAATATATTTATCCTTGATATATATATAGTAAGTTTAATATTAATATTAATGTTTAAAATTAAAATTTTATGTTATATCATATGTTATAAGATTAATAGACTTGAATAATAAGATTAGAATTTCATATTAAATTAATTAGAAATTTGGCATATAATATGTAATATAAAATAAAAAATTATAAGTATATATACAAGTCTGGTTTGATTTAAATTGATTTTCAAAATATAAAAATGGTACTGCACCGATTTTGGTTCTTAAGAACCAATTCCGTTCCAATATCTTACAATTTGGACCAATTTCATCAGTTCAATCTGGTCCGATTCAAACAAATTTTTTTTTTCTCACTTTTTTTACACCCCTAATTGTAACTTGTAAAAAGAGTTCTAAAATGAGAATGTTTTGATAAAATAATTATACTTTTATTAGTCATTTTATAAATATTTTGATTGTAATTTTCCCGTTTAATTGGATTGACTTAAACGGCAGGGATCTGAGTTATATATAGATTGAGCCATGATTATAAATTCCAAAATTTTGTCGTTATTTTCAAAATAATTTAGTCGGGAAGAAATATTCAGACTGGAAAATTTTCTGTGACTTATCCATGATGTAGTTGCAAAACACTCCTTACTAAGAACCAGTACACTCCCAGGATCACTCCCAGAATTAGTCGGGACACAATTCCTGGACACCTGACGCCATATCATAAAAATAACAGTATTACCTCAAAACCAGGGGAGGGGGAGGTTGGTTGGAAACGTCTCATTTCGGAATACATGTTGGACCAATGTTCAAAAGAAAGTCTGCACAGAAAAAACTATCATGGTGGCTTTCATTGTAAACAACACGGTCCGAAGATTAGATCCAATCTGTCCTCCACAACGTAAGGAGGTATCATGCGTCAAGGATTAAAGCACCCAAGTCTCGAAGAGAACCAACTTAAACACAAAATCTATGATTTCAATTTAACAAAATTACGGAGGATAAATAAACTAAACTGATTTTGAAGCACATTTCGGCTTAATTAACCACCGGTAATTTCGACAATACAAAATTGCAAATCAAATGTCCAAACAAGCTCATAATGTTATGCTCAAAAGTTTATAAAATGCAAACAAAAGGCGTAAAAGAAAAAGACCAGATAGAAAAACTAAGACAATATTTCTATCCCACAGGCAATTACTCCTCCTCAAGGATGGTTCCCTTCTCACTGACATAGATACCATCAAGAAACTTCCGGATATCCTTGTTCTTCACATGACATTTCTGCAAACCCAAACAGTGGGCAGATCAGCAAGTGCAAGCAACATAGTATGAAAATGATTGTTCGCATTTATGGAGAGAGAGAGAGACCTGGTTTATCAAGGCACAAGACCGAGAAACGAGTTCAATGTCATTCCCATCTAAAACTAGCTCATCCTTGACCTTTTCGGAACGGAGAATGGACACTCCATCAAGCATGTCCACTTTTCTTACCTAACAACCAAAAATACAATGTCCAATGAAGTCCACATTTCACTATTGAATAAGATAAAGTTTAACATCAATGTACTTGAATTAAATCCGCTAGCACCATCAAAGACAAAAAATGCACTCTCAATATATATGATCTACAAGACTTGCAAGATAGATACACCTTGAGTAGTAACAATTTCCACAATAGCCACAACAGTGCAAACAAATGGCAACCAATATGAAACAAGAAAACAGTTTAAACAATACCAACAACTCTATTTTTATCCCACCCCCTTCCAATCCTTTTCTTGTGTTTTGTGTGCAAATACGCAGGCATCTACGCTTGATAAAAGCCTTATCCAAAGGATGCAACAATGAGTTACCAAATGAGGTAATATAGTATCAGTACCAAAAAAAAGAAAGAAGTAATATGGTATCAGTGATATTTAAAAAGGGAAAGTGGAATATCCAATGCCACCATATCATAAACAAATTTTCAGAAAAAGCACGGGGTAAAAAGGAACCCAAATTAATAAGACTAACAGAATAAACAATATAAGATCTATCATGAAACAGGTAAACTATGAAATAACACTTCCAGTTAGGAACCTTCCAGTAAAGAATCAATTTACACCAACAATCTAATAAATTCAACTAAATAATGAAGTAAGGTTCGAATATCGTTACTAATTCTCACAGATCAAACCACCATTCGTATATAAACAAGACAGATGACAGAAAAATAAAAAAAAAAAGAAACAAGCATCAAAATCCAAACTAAGCAAAAGACAGAACCTCAATAAGAAAAATCCATTTCACAATTGCCGAAAAGGTACCTTCTTTTCACCCAAAAAATTACGGATCTCGATGGACTTGTTAGCGTTGGTGATGCTAGCGTTGATGGGGAAGTGAGCGTACACGAACCTCATCTTGTAGCGGTAGCCCTTGGTGACGCCGGTGATGAGGTTCTCGACATGGCTGAGAGCAGTACGGATCGACGCCGAGGTCTTCCGGGATCCGAACCAGGCCTCAATCTTCAGCTTTCGCTTGCCAGTTTCCTCGTCAGTGATGAGATCAAAGTCTAGATTGAGGTGCTTGAAGTTGCGGATGAGTTTACCGCGCGGACCCTCCACCTCGATGATCTTGGCGTTTATCTTGATTTTTACCCCGTCTGGGATATCCATAGTCTCCGACGAGAGAATGGTCTTCATTTTTGCTCTGTTTCTGTCTCCGAGTCTAAGCGAAGCGAAGAAAATGGAGGCACCAAAACCCTAGAAACAAAAATGACTGGTAACTTTATATAGCTGCCACGAGTCTGTGTATACAAAAACGCAGAAACCCTAAATGCTTCCCTTCGAGAATTAGAACCTAATGTATTGGGCCCAGCCGTTGAGAGGGTTTCTTTAGTCTACAAGTAGGAGTGATCCGTACTATATGCATAACTTTCGGCCCTCGGCCCATTCCCCAGCCAGCGGTTGTTTCACCCGCCGCCAGTGCGCCACACCCCCATGTATTCATCAGTGTCTTTATATAATTTATTGTAAATTATATTATCTTTAAAATTACCTGATTTCTTTGGTGCATTTTAACTTAGGTGAATGAGCATCCTCCAAGTTTTTAAGGTAATTTATTAAATGAGTTTCTTTAAATCTTAAATATTATTTGTAATTTAACGAGAAATTTTTTTGAAAATTCAATATCTTATCACTTTGGAATTCACATATTCTGTAGAATTGGTCTCCTGCTAGTGATGCTTTGGCTTATCACTTAGTATGGGATATCACAATATCCTCCCTTAAATTCTCAATGTCTTTGTTGGGACCGCCTGATATTTAGAGGATACCATATAAACTACTCTAATGGAGGTATAAGCCATATCTGACCTACATATTAAAAGAATTAGTTATTGATACAATTATAGCTTCATTTGGAACCATTATAAAGAGTAAGAGCTTCTCATTCTTAGGTTATATGGGATCTCATTCACCACTTACCTTTATTATTTAACAATTGTAGATGGGAAAGTTGACCATTGGGGAAACTAAATTGGTAGCATGCATTATGAAAAAGACATGATTCCGAAGAATTGTATAATCTTTTATGGAAGTTTTACTAATCCAACCAAAGTAAATAAAATAGAAATAGGAGTCGTAGAAGAGTTTCAGCAGGCAATTAGGATAAAAGAAAACAAGAAGGCAGCTCACCTCGTAGAATGAGGGGGAAGGAGTGCAAGGGACGAAACTTGAAAGATGTACAATGTAAGTCAACTGAGATGCAGTCATAACTCAGAAGATAGATAAAGTTGAAAATGTTAAAATCACAGTATACGACATGAAAGAGAGAGTTTTGAGAAGGTAACTATGACCAAATGATTGAGATGAGGTTGGTCCTCAAGGAGACATTGCCCTAGAAAGTGCAATATGTGCAAAGACAACTCATTAGCTAGCAAAACATTCATTGCTGGGAGATGGTCAGATATGGATTGAAGAATATCCTAGTTTCATTAAAACCATTAGTAGTTCAGCCTCATTTATTTTCATAAATGAGATGAGTTGAGATAAAAATTAAAAATTAAATAAAATATTATTAGAATATTTTTTTTAATATTATTATTGTTTTGACATTTAAAAAAGTTGAATTATTTATTTTATTTTGTATGAAAATTTAGAAAAATTATTATAATTAGATGAGATGAAATGTGCTGTAAAAACAAACGAGTTTAAAAGTTGACTAATCTGATGTGAGGTTGAAAGTTGATATGAGATGAGATAAAAGTTGAAAGTTAAATAAAATATTGTTAGAATATATTTTTAATATTATTTTTGTTTTGAGTTTTGAAAATTTTGAATTGTTTATTATATTTTATTTGAGAATTTGAAAAAGTCTTAATGATTAAATTAGATAAGATGAGATGATTTATATAACCAAACGAGACCTAATCTTGAGAATAGAAATCCAAGTGAAAAAAATTATATATTAACTTAAAAATAATTAAAACTTTGCATAACCTATTGCTAATGCTCTAGAGCTAACATTTTAAACAGATTTGCTAATGCCTATTTTCCTTTTCTCTATTTTCAATACTCTTCTATTAATTCATATAATTCCAGTACTTCCAATTCAAGACCATTTTTTTAAAGAATTACTTTTTCCTCTGTTCATTAAGAATTATTTACAATTTTTTTCTTCTCACTTTCAGAACTTTCACCCATCGATATAAGGATCTAATCGTTTATTTTAAAAAATAAAAAAAATAAAATGAGCACACTCACTTTTCATATATAATAAGAAAACTGCTATAGATACAAAAAAATTATACAAAAATAAACATATAAATTGACGTGATTTTATGAAATCCGTTAGATCTACTTTACAATAAAAGTAACTTGACAATCTGAGATGTCATATCAAACCATGTCAGTTTGTAGATTTTTTTTCTTTTTTTTTTTTGTACTCCCTTTGTAACTAAAGTATTTCTCATATAATAATAGTAAACTTTAACCCATTAGTAGTGTGAATTTAAAAAAAAAAAAAAAAAACCTTTAAATTAGAATACAATCACATTCATTTCACATAAAATAGATAATGTAATATTATTTTAAAAAAGTCATTAACACATATTTCATTTAAGCCGAAAACTCTCATTTTAGCAGAACAAATTCATCTAGAAATAATTAAAAAAAAAAAAAAGTTATATCGGCTAAATTTGTTGTAAAAAATAAAGGAATTCCCAATAGGACAAACTTATATTTTTCTGAAACTCATAAGGTGTGGTCTTTCCTCCATACTTCTTTGAGACCTTTCGTTCTCTATTAGACTCTTCTTTGTTTTGTTTTGTTTTGTCTTTTAAACTGTTGGTGTTTTACTTCCAAGATAAATCAACATGCCGCATTATCAATTCCATCATAGCATTTGTAATGATAAATACACAACATATTTACAGTACATTTTACAATTATGTATTTGAAATGAAGGTATTATTGTAATTTAATATTATTTTATAAGATATTTTACAAAAAATACTCTTCATTTTAAGACATAGTTCATGTGTAAAGTGTTGTAAAAATCTTTTTTCTTTTTTTGCCATATTTTTCGGTTGGTGCTAGCATCCAAATTTTTATGGGAAAATGTCATCTTCCACCTATAATCTACAAGATATTTACATTTTTTTGACCCAATCTATCAAAACCTGCACCCTCAAGCCACCAAAATATGATACTTAACACTCTAATTCAATTATGATCACTGGATCAACAAAAATTAGGTGACATGTCACAACTTTGACGTTCAAATCTTGGTGAATGGTGAAGTGCCAATTTTTAACAGTCTAAAGTTGTAATATGCGAGTTTCAGTAACCATCTGTATTGGTAGCTTGAGGGTATAAAATGTCTTTATTCCTAATTTTTGCTTTCCAAGTGCAACCTATGATTTAGCTAAAACCACAGGTTTGAAACCCCTTTCAGTCAAGGGGCAACATTAGGTGTACTACCAGTACTACTTACTCGACATTGCAATTTACCCAGTCTATTGGTACCATCACTCATTCATTCAGTCATGGCCGTTACATGTTTTCATACATTAAAACATTCATTTCATTAATTCATCAGTCCATTTCATTTCATAAATATCGTGTAAAAGCATAAACGTAAACTTCATTTCATAGCATTTTTTAAAAATCCTTTCATAACATCATTTAAAATTCATTTCATAGCGTCATTTAAATGAGTAATGCTACTTATCATCTCAATTCTCATCATCCTCCCATCATCCTATGATGTGACATTAGATGATTGAAGACTATTTATTATATTTTACTTGTAAACCTATCATCTAATGCCATATCATGGGATGATGAGAAATGAATGATGAATAGATTTTTTCCATTTAAATACACTTTCATCTAGGGATATAAGAAAAAACTGAAAAACCAGTTGAATTGGACCGAACCGAATTGGTGGGTTCAGTATGGTTTGTAACTGGTACGCACTGGTTTAGTCTGGTTTGTAACCGGTTTGGTGTGTACCAGTTCTTAAAAACGAAAACCGGTTTAAACCGAATCGGATTGGTACATATATATTTTTAATTTTTTAAATTATATATAATTTATGTATATATATTATATGCTACATTTCTAATTAATATAATATGAAATTCTAATCTTATTATTCAAGTCTATTCGTCTTATAACTTAAAATTAGTATACTAGTATAATTAGACAATAATTATACTATTTTAATCTTATTATTCAAGTTTATTAATCTCACTAATAAGTTAGACATTACTTACATTGTACTATTATAATTGAACATTAAAGAATTAGTAATTGTTGATAATAAATATTAAATTCTCACAATTAAGTTTAGTATTAAAAAAGTTATAATATTAAGCATATATAGTGTCACAAGTGTAAATGGTAAACTGAAAAACCGGACCGGATCGGACCAAAATCGAGAAAATAGAAAGTTTCAATTTTGGTGATGAATTGGTCTATATCGATTCTTAAATTTCTAAAACCAATACATACCGGTTCGGTTCTAAAATTTCTCCAAAATCGGATTGAACCAAACCCCGTTACACCCCTACAGTTTCATTGCATCCTTTAAACATCATTTAAAAGTATCCAGCGTAAACCTTAACATTTAATTTCATGGAAAATAAAGACAATAGCTACATTATATAACATCCATTCATATGCATATAACTATTACTTTGGGTACATAAATAAGGGCTGCCAAAGAAGGCATTTACTTGCATATACCTTTAAACACTTATACTTAGCATACTTTTATAAAACTTCATTTCATTTTCATAAAACATCATAAAGAGAAACTTCATTTCATTCCATATCATTTAGAAAACTTTATAAGAGTATGAACATAATACTTACCTAGACTCTATGCTATTTACATTTCATGCAGTTTATTTATGTTCATGTCAGATGACAACCTACATGCATATATAACCTTAACGTCATTTCCTTCCTCAAGTGCATAGGTAACTAAACTTAGAAAATGCATAAACTATCCTCCACTTGGACTTCCTTCACTCAAACACACTCTACTATCCAATTCCATTCTCTATGCTTTCTTTTATCACGTTTTTCCAAATTCTCGAACCATAGCTTAGGAGCCACTTGAGGTCCTCTTTCCAAACACAACATTCTACTCCATGTTCTTATCCTTTAAAGTGAACTCGATTAATTTTAAAGGTTAAGACACGCTACACCTTCATCATGGCGATAAAGATGTAGCATGAGAGAGAGAGAGAGAGAGAGAGAGAGAGCTTCGGTGGAGGGTCTAGATGCATGGCAGTTGGCTGGGGACCATTGGATGGAGGTGATCAGTGAGGCTCGGTGGCAGGCGTGCGGCGCCGTGGAGAGAAATCGAGGGAGGAGGGAGAGAGGCGCTACGAGCGTGTTTCGGCTAGAGAGAGAGAGAGAGATCCGTGGTGGGGGAGGAGATCATAGGTGGAGGGAGGTCGGGCCATGTGGTAGTGGCTTTAGCTAGGTCGCGACGAAGGCGTGCGAGAGAAGGGGACGGCGTGGAGGGAGGGGAGGAGAGAGAGGAAAGAGGGAAATGTGAGGGGGATTAGGGTTTTCTAGGGATTTAATCTAGGCCCTACATCTAGGGGTCCCTAAATCTAATCCAACAGTAGAGATTAAATATTTAAAAATAACTAACTAAAATAAGTAGAAAGATGAAATGAGCCTATGTTTAAAACTCAACTTTGTTTTCTTAATCTAAAATAATATTCTTCATCATGATATAAAATAATGAAGTTTACTAAATATTTCTAAGAGAAATAAAACCATCTAAATAAATAGAGTTTTTTTTTTTTTTTTACATAAAATGAAATAATGAATATTACATAATACTCTTAAAGAACTAAAATCATTTAAGTAAAATGGTTTTCTAAAACTATATTATTTTTGGGGCTTCAAAATATAAAAAAGCTCACTTAAAAATTATGCTTGGTTCAATAATACTAAAAACATCACATTTAAATAAATTTTGAACAATCAAAATATTTCAAAAACTTTAAAAATCATTTGTTAAATTTAAAACACAAATTCGAGATTTAAAACACAAAGACAAGATTCGTGACCAATGAAGAGAAAAAGGAGCGGTTCCTTACACCTAAACTCGAAGCTACAAAGAAAAGATTGTCTGAGTCTCTGACTAAGATGATTGCCTTCCAATCGAACAGAACATCATCTAACAGATTGTCTATAGCTTAAGACAAACCAACGTTATTTACATGCAACATAAAGTAGGTTAAACAAAAGTACACGTCTTAATCAATCTTCCAAGGTTGATAATCTTCCATGATCACTTATGTGGTGATGCATTATCGCCCGCCATAAATATAGTAACGGAAATACTCCATGAAGGATTGACCAGTTCTTGAAAAGAGGTAAACCAGGAAAATCCCAGATCGAATACACAGATCACACCATCTTGAATTTGTGCAAATGTAGCGGGTAGAAGAACCCTGTTTAATCAGGTTCCATGTGAATATATGATGATTAAAACCTTTTTTTCAGGTTCAAATAATCACTTGGTATGGTGTCATTCATATGATTATATATACCTGAAGTTCCTTTCTAATCAGGTTTCTGATAATCTGATTTGGAAGAAAAGATATTTGCAATCATGAATTTTGCAATCGTCGCATAATTACTTTAAAAAAAATAAATAAAACGTGAGATCCACATGAAAAAAAATTTAATTTTTTAATAGTAGACTCCACTCTTTTTCAAAGCGATTACGTGACATTTACACACTTTACAGTTGCATGTAAAATTACTCTTTGATTTGGTATCATCCATAAGAATCTTATATTAAGCAAGTTCTGAAAATCATTTCATATGGCATCATCCATATGATTATAAGAGATTTTGATAATTGTTCAGCATGATATCATACATGAAACTTGCAGGGTTTCATGGATGTACCTTTTTTAGGGCATCATTATGTTATAGTTCGATGGCAGAGATGTGGATAAATTCAAATTGTTGGACACGTTAGAGGAAACCTTTTTGAACAACTTCCAAGGAGGTTTCACATGGTATTATGGTTCAATGGTTGATACGGTGTTTAGATACTGTAGTTGGCAATGGAAGGGAAATAGAAACTGAGGAAAATATGTTGAGGTTTGGGATACTAGTTGGGAAATAATTATCTTGCATAAGTACGAAGATTATGGGATTTTAGGATTGAGCCGGTACTTTTTTTTTTTTTTTTTTTTTAGTGGGATGAGCTTGTAGTTAACACTCATCTTGTGAAGAATGTCAATTGGTTAGGTTTGGATGTTGAGATAAGATGAGAATTTTTAAAAATTTTGTGAATAGTGTTAAGATGAAAGTTTAAAATATTATTTTTTAATATTATTATTGTTTTGGGATTTGAAAAAGTTAAATTAAAATTTGAAAAAGTTAAATTGTTTATTATATTTTATATGGAAATTTGAAAAAGATGTAATGATGATATGAGATGAGATAGAGATGAGAAATCTCATCTCTCCCCCCAAACATAACCGTGTTTGATTGGGAAGTAAGATAATCTCATTTCATCTTAATTCATCTTAGAATTTTTTATAATTTTCTAGCCGAACATCATTCAAATATAAATACTTTTCAATTTCAAATATTCAACTTTTTCATATAATCATTACAACTTTTCCAAACTTTTAAACAAAATATCCAAATAATACAACTTTTTTAAATTTCAAAACAAAAATTATATTCTATTAATATTTTAATATTATAATTTATTTATTAAAATTTTTCTCTGTCCTTTCCCAAAACCCAATAAAACATCTTAATTCAAACTATTTCAATACTATTCACAATCGGATTTCTACTTGATTTGAAGAGCCTCCCATCCATACCATGTAGGATTCCAGATTTATCAACCCTGATAAGCCTTTCGTTTGCTGATCTTTCCAGAATCTTGAAACGTTGACTCAAACTGTCCAATGCAAGGTTAGGATTCATAAGACCGAATCTGAAAATATAAGACATATAAAACTCATTCAGTTCAACTGTAAGATTTTAGCAATTCGCACCATTCAAGCTGCAATTGACACAACTCAACACTGTTCAACTTGCAACTATCGATAGAAAAATGTACTTGAAAGCTCCCACTTACCGGTGCATTGGCCAATTTTGCATCTGGACCAACGCATGATCCACTGTCCTTAATAGAGACCAAAGTGAGCTTTTGACTGCCAAACGTATTTGGAAAGTTCGCATTGAGATAATCAGGTTTTAAATCTTGAAACTCGTAGCCATATGTGGCAAGGTCATTCGTGACATACTGAAAATCCATCCCGCAATGACTGTTGTTTGAGTCATCGGTGACAGGACAAGGCATGCCGAATGGCATATCCAAGTTGCAATGATCTGGAGGCTTTGGTAGGAGATCAAACATATACAAGCCTTCCTCGAGCTGCAAATCAACCTGATGATAGGAACAGGAACGATTGGGACAGGTATTTGACTCACTAGTTGTTGATATGCAGGAATTCAATGCCTTACCTCACTGGCTGTTGCTTCTAGCACTTCATTTGTTGCAGTGTAAGCATTATAACTATTTTGGTCACACCATTCAAGCTGCAAATTGAGACAACCCAACACAAAATTTCTCAGTTCAACTTGCAATTTTCAATTGAAAAAAGTACTTGATAGCTCCCACTTACCGGTTTGTCGGCCATTTTTGCACCTGAACCGGTGCATGATCCATTGTCCTTATTAGAGACCACAGTGAGGTTCTTTTGACCAACAAACATATTTTGAATGTACTCATTATCAAAATAAGCCGTTGCATCTGATAATTCATGGTCATGAGCGGCAGGCTTATAAGCACCATACGGAAAATAAGTCCCACTAGGACTGTTGTTTGAGTCATAAGTGACGGGGTCAGACATGCCAAATTGCATATCCAAGGGGGGAAACAAAGAGGACAAGTTGCAATCTGGTGGCTCTGATGGGAGATCAGATAGACTCAAGCCTTCCTCAAACTGCAACCAGATATAGGAACATGAACGATCGGAACCAATATTTAACTCACTAGCTATTGATTTGCAGAACTCAATGCCTTACCTCACTGACTGTTGCTTCAGGCACCTCATTTCTTGCAGCGCAAGCATTATAACTGACCGAATCCAAACCTCCCGTAGACTCTATTTCTTCTAAAGAAGATTTAGCTGTGGTGGCTGATGAAACAGTAGGGTTATTGTGTAGTGAAGTTGAAGGCATCAAAACATTGCAAGCTTCTATTTGCTGCAGCTCAATGATCATTTCTTCTATTTTCAGATCATCCTGATGAAAGAAATATGAATAGATAAGATAAGCACTTAAAATAGACAGCGCTTCTGAACTTTCAAAAAAAAATTTTGAATTTTAAGCTGAAACTCAATTCTTTTCTCACATTGCTAATGGTAAGTTCATTCTCTGCAGCGTGAGCACTAATATGTTTGTCATCACACTCGGCAGCTGTTGTAGTGCCGGATATTGTTTCATCACAATTTTCAGGTGTTGTAGTAGCTTCCACATCTGATGCAGGGAATACCGAGGCCAGAAGTAGCTCAGATTCTGATTCTTCATGAAACAATTTGGATACAGCGGGTGATGAAACAGCAGGTCCAGCATCATTAATGGTTGGATCTTTAATACTCTTTTCATGTTTATAGGATAATCGGCAGAGTACAAAGGCATTCTGCATAAAGTTCATCAGCAAAGTGAATCAGGGTGATCAATACCTACCAATTGGGTTATTAAAGAACGGCATGGTAAGAATATGTAAAGATGTGTATCAGAACGACAGAGATATGACAAGGAATTTGTCCTCTTTTTTTATAAAAAGAACAATGCAACCGTTCTAATAAACCAAGAGACTTCCTCTTTAAAGTAAGGACAGCTAAAATTAAAATTACCAATTGAAACAGTCCTCAACTCGCTGGTTATGTTGATCCCAAGTAAAAATTTAACAGATTTAATAGATTCCATACCCCTTGCTAATTGAATAATTCATCTTTTTAGGAGGACCTCCACGTAAGTTTCGCAGAAATATGGTATTAAATCCACAAAAACGAGACTTACAGGAATTTCCACTAAGAAAAAGAAATGTGAGGCCAATAATATCACAAACCAATCATTTAAACCAACCTGACCGGGATGGGTGCCATCAAGGTCCTTCAGGGTTGTATGGTATTCATGAATCACCCAATCTGTTTTCTCGCCTTTACCACGCCCTCTATAGAATACCAGAAACTTTTTCTTTCCAATCATTCCAAAGTCAGACATGATTATCTTGTCATTTCCAGTCACTTTCCAAAACCCAGCATTGGTTGCCCGGTTCGATCGATTCCCACTTCGATGCTTCAGATCCAGTGGCGAGAAGAACCACAACTCGGGATATGCGGTCTTTATGCCAGATGAATCTAAACAGGCTGAGCATAAATTCGAGGGCTAAAAATGTTAGTAAACTCAAGCACAGTATGCAGGATTATCAAACAAAGAGTTAATGTGCAGTAAAAGAAGGTAGAAAATTAAAACAACACAAGAAGAAGAAAAAATTATAAATAATATGATTACGAAACAATTCAAACAAATAACGATGAAGTTACCAATTCAAGTTCCAAACGAGAAAATCAAATGGTCATACTGAGGAAGAGACAAATATTTTATTGGTGTCACATTTCTCATACCGATTTAATTTCCCGAGAGCAAGTTAAATAAACAGTTATCCCAAAAGGTTAAGCCTGCAGATATGATCAACTTAACCAGTTAATAATTTTTCCAACAGAGTTTAATAAACATAAGAGAAATAGAAAAATCAATGACATAAAAAATCCAAACAACAATTCGCAAAGAGGAAGACTACATTTCCCGAGTAACAAAGAATCACAAACTTTTGCAGGGAAAAATAAAACATGAATCTGGGTCTCTAATGAAAAGAATGGGGAGCATGTATCTTACCTTTTAAATCCCAGGGCTCCCATTTGCAACTCTGAGCTTCGGGAATGAAGTCGACTAATTCATCATTCCCAGTGATCTTTGCCCTCAAGAAAAAGTCGATGACCTTGTCTTCCGGCGGATCAAATCTCATACATCGTCGCACTTTCAGAGGCAACGCATCCATATCACTAGCGAACAAACAGAATTATAACAAAGTCTAAGCGAGAGCGAGAGTGAGAGATGAAGCAGTTGGTCCTTACTTAAATGGAGGGGAAATGAGTCAAAAGCAAGTCCAACTAGCTTCGTAACGAAGATTGCACTCTAGTCCTCTCAGTTTCAATTTATTATCAAAATGATTCTCTAAATTCGTTTTTATTTTGTTGATACCCACAAGTTTGAGTGGTTTTTTTTTTTTTTTTTAATCATTTGGATAAGATTATAAAAAACAATTATTTTGGAATTCAATCTTTGGATTTAAAAAAATATATATATATCTTGTACATGTTTTTATATTAATTCCAAAATTTACAATATAATAAAAAAAAGATAAATATTGTATGATTGATTTGAAATGATATTTCTATTAATTATCGATTTTGTCTGTTTTTAAGCACTTGAAAACAAATATTCATTCTCTAAAAATAAAAACACAATTATTAACAATTTATATTGTTTCCATTTTAATATAAAGAAAATATTTATTTAACTTGTCCAAATGATCTCTTCTAGCACTTCATTGGGCAAGTGATGCAAGTCTAACAGAACCAAGCGTGTGGGGACCAGGAACAGTCCACTTGGATCCTAAGTTTTAGCCCAATTTTAAATGCAATTCTATTAATTTCCTATAATTCTAGAACTTTCTCTGAACATCATTTTTCTAAGAATTACTTTTTCTTCTGCTCCTTATGCAGGGCGTTATTTGTTTTTGGTTCTCTATTCTAGAACTTTCTCCTAGCAACATTTAATTCAATTAGATTTGTTTGATTAATATCAAAATTAAAAGTTGAATAAAATATTTATTATAATATTATTTTAATTTTAAAATTTAAAAAATTTAAATTATATATTATATTTTGTATAAAATATTAAAAAATTATATTAATTAGATAAGATGAGAATATTTAAATAACCAAATAAGTACAAAGGATATTTCAAAAGACACACGGAGAGTAGTCAATACAAAAACTAACAAGTAAAAACGAAAAATAATTTCAAATATAATAAAACACTCAAAGCAATTTTATTATTTAACATTATTAATCAAACATAAAAATCAATACAACTTTTATTAATTTCAAAATACAAAAATTAATACAATTTTTATAAACTTTAAAATAAAAAATATATTCAAACAATTTTTTTACTTGATAATATTTTTAATTAACTTTTTCTCCTCTCTTTTTTAAAAGAGAAATTTTATTTACAGTCTTCACTTGGAGACTGTATATACAAGCTCCTTATAAAATGAAAAAAAAAATTAAGAGAGATATTTTTATAATTTTAAAAAATTTTAAATATAAAATTATCTAAACTTACATTGTAGTCTTCATTTAAAAATTATATATAACATTGCTCTTTTCAAAATTCTATAAAATAACTTCATTTAAATTATTTTACTATTACTCAAAAAATTTTGAGATCCCACACAATCCGTAGTATCCTCTTTTTTAGACCCCAAATAGGTTACATTATTTCAACAAAATACGACAAAAAAAGTGAGATGAACATAAATAAAACTCTCTCTCTCTCTCTCTCTCTACTATTTTCTCCCCTCTTTTTCTTGTCCACCACTGCAAGACATCTCCTGTTTTAAAACTAAAAGCTATCATCAGCTTATGCTGTCTTATCCATGCATGGACATACAAGAATAATGATTACCTCATTCGATCGAATTCATCAAAATTTGAACATATTGAATTTAGAATATATTCTTAGTCTTGTCGATAGTGTTAGCGTTAATGTGTGTTGCAAACAAGTATCAAATTAGCAAATAAGGAAATTATTCATGAATCAAAACTCGGATTTTGAAACTGGAATTGCCACAGAGATCATCAGAGTTGGAACAAAAACTGAAATAACAAAATTGATAACACATATTTCAATATAAATACCATATAACACTTTATTTAAATGACCCTGTATTTAACATTAATATTGGAGTTCTGTGACTAGTAAGTACTTTTGCTAAAAAACAAAACAACCTTCCTCCAAGCGAAATATTAATACAAAGACAAGAATCTTTTTCACTTCTGTGCATACAAAGACAATAAAATGAGATAAGATGAATTGAGATAAAAGTTAAAAATTGAATAAAATATTATTTAAATATAGTTTTTTAATATTATTTTTATTTTAAGATTTGAAAAAAATGAATTGTTAATTTTATTTGTATGGAAATTTAAAAAAATTGTAATGATTAGATGAAATAAGATGAGATAAACTGAGAAGTATTATGAAAACAAACAAGAAAACATCGACTTAAAACTCCAGCTACAAGTTTAGGCTCATGTTTCTTAACTTGGTCAATAAAAAGATGATCAAAAGACAATTTGATACCATCCAACAAATGGAACGAATGGTTTAAGGTTGGAAATCATAACCAATTGAAATACACAACGATCTTTTATGTGAGGCCCAAAAGCAATTTATGTGTTTAGTTCTTATGCATTTCAATTTTGTTTTCAAGAAAATGTCAACTCCTGATCATTGTTTTTCATCTCTTTCTTAGTTTTACTGATAATTTTTATTTATAATGCTAAGAAAGACATTCGGAAATTATAGAGATGGTAACAATAAGATAGTAACCATCTTGGAATTAGGCAATGGAGAGTCACTGGCCATTACAGCATGAAAATAGTTATGCCTTAGGCTAGCTAAGGCCTCGTTTGGAAAAGTTGTAATAATATTTTATTTAACTATCATTTTATCTTAACTTACTATCCAAACTAATAAGTGCATGTTTGGAATTGTGGTAGGACATATAGCTTATAGCTTTAGGGCTTATAGTTTATAACTTAAATAATAAGTTCTATAGTTCAAAAGTTGTTTACTGTTTGATAAACATGTATTTAAAACACTTTTAAAGTTAGTTACATTAATTTTTAAAAAATATATAGTTAATAGTAAGAACTTTTCTATAAAAGCTTCAATATGGTGTTTTTAAAAAAAGTAGACTTTCAATTTTTTTAAGTAATTAAAGCAATTTTTATAAATTTACAAAACATGTCATTTTTTCTTTGAAAAAGTTTTTAAAGAGTTAAATATATTTTTTAAGCTTTCAAACTCATTCCCAAATAGGCTTTAAGTCATTTCGGGACAAGCATATCATTTATGATGAAGATGATAAGCTTTTTCTTTTTATTACCATGATGTTGAACTATTTTTCTGCAGAACCTCTCCTATAGTATTGTCACCGCAATAGAATTTAATCGTCAAGTACGAAGTAGATTAATGTAGTTCTTCTATGATACTTTTTCTATGTAAGACTGATTCGTAGGGAATCTCGTTGAATGGTATGGAGGGGAATATTTGTTCATGATATGGTTCACGAAAGAGTTGTCTCATTTCCTAACTTAACTTCTGCGTTCTTTCTAATTTATTCGCTTTAAGCCTGCTTTTGGAAAAAAAAAAAAAAGCCTGCTTTTGAACACCGTATATACATCATCTTCAACCAACCTCCATCATACGTGCATTTCGATGTCTACATTAGATGCCAATATCACCTTAATCCATTTCAAATTAATTATTAATGTGATTCATTATCTTATAAGAATCAATCATTTTTGTAATAAAATGAGCAGAGTTAGAATTCATTTGGATGTTAAGAATATGAAAAATTATTGGCAGAAGTCACTGTTTACGGCAGTCATTTTTGCACATATGATGTGGCACAATCCAAACTAAAAATCTATTGAAATTACATTAATTACTACACGATGAGAGAGCTGATGAGAGGGAGTCCGAGAATGAGAGAAATGTGATGAAAGAGAGACGAACGAGAGACCGAGAATGAGAGAGAGATGATGAGAGAGAGAGCCGAGATGAGAGAGAGATATGATTAGACACCGAGAATGAGAGAGAAAGCTGATAAGAGAGAGAGAATGAGAGAGAAAGATGGACGAGAGACAGAGAATGAGAGAGATGATGAGAGAGAGAGCCGAGATGAGAGAGAGAGAGAGAGCCGAGATGAGAGAGAGAGCCGGATGATGAGAGAGAGAGAGCAGGCGAGAGAGGGTGATGAGAGAGAGACCTGATGAGAAAGATGAGAGAGAGAGCGCCAGAGAGAGAGAGAATGATGAGAGAGAGAAGAAGAGATGCGAGAGAGTGAGCGGATGAGAGATGAAAAAGAAAAAAAAAATTGCAAGAATCAGAGGTAGCCACGTAGCGAGTTCAAAGTGTGCACCGCTACAGTGGTTGCTATGTACCATTACCCTAAGAATATCTCAGATGACCTAAATAATAATAAAATAAGTTGTGAATAATAATAAATTATTTATGAATTGTAAAGTAGTTTAAAAATATCTTAAAACAATTGTATTCCCAACCAAATCATTAATATTCATAACAATAGTTATGGGTGTAAATTTTAACTGGAAAACCGAATTAGACCAACCTAAACCGATGGCACCAGTCCGGAACCAATTTCTAAAACGTCAAAATTGGCTGGAATGGGTTAGGTTCCGGTTCTATGATTTTTAGGATTGGATCAGACCTATTCACTATAATATATATTTAAATTAATTTTTTAATATTATATATATAATATAATTATATAATTATATATAAGATATTATATAAATATCCCTATGACCATATGTTATTATATAGTATCAATATCACTATTAGTATAGTATATATCATTAGTAATAATTTAGTATCAACTTATAGGCTTATAGCAGATTATTTTTTTTTACAGCAGATTTTTTTTTATTTCAGTTGTTGTTTAATATCAGTTTTTTTATAGCAGATTTTTTTTTTACATAACATAGGTTTTTTATAAAGCAGATTTTATAGTAAAAAATTTTTTACATAGCAGAACTTTCTTATAAAGCAAATTTTTGTAAATAATAACAGATTTTTAATAAAATAGAATTTTTAAAACAGTTTATTTTTTTTATAAACAGATTTTTATGACAGATATTCATTTTATTAAAACCGGAAGACTGGACTGAACCGGATTAAAAACCGGTAAAATAGGAGGCGGTTTTATTGGTTTAGGAGAATAACTAGTACGTAATCAATTTTGAAAAATATAAAACTGATGCATACCAGTTCAATCTTAAATTTTATCTAAAACAAAATCGAATCGAACCGGTTACATCCCTAACAATATTATACCATTAACATATTAGTAACATGGTTTTTATTTTTTGGCAAGATTATAATAATAAAGATAAAAGTAAAAACAGTAAAGTAGTACATCCCATCGAACTACGGCTTCTACCCAGCCTCCTGGCCCTCACCGCCTCGTACCCCCGTCTATGCGGGGGCAAGAAATAAATTAGAATCTCTCTCTGCATTGAAAAGTCTGTCCACTATCTCAGTTTAAACTTCTAAACTTGGAATGTAAGCATCTTTAAGCCAACTTTTTGAAAGAGAGTGTCTTTTGGTAAAGTCCATTTTCAATAATAATCTTGTATTAATTTATATAATTCCAGAACTTTCTCCAAAACAAATATACATATATTTATTTTTGAGACCACTCATACAATTATTAACATTTCTTCACCCTTCTTGAGACCCCTCTAATCTCTATCCCCATCATATGCTTTTTGTCTCCACAACGAACAAGCCCATTTTAAATTACTAATTACTTTTTCTTTGCTCATTTTGCATTGCATGCTTTTTGTTTTTGGTTCTCTATTTTATAACTTTCTCCTAGCAACATTTAGAATTTTGCGTCGGATGGTTATACAGATCAGAAGAGATGAAATGAGATAAAAGATAAAAGTTGAATAAAATATTATTATAATATTATTTTTATTTTATAATTTGAAAAAATTAAATTGTCTATTTTATTTTGTGTGGAATGTTAAAAATATTATAAATTTGTAATGATTAGATGAGATGAGATGAGATGACTCGTATAACCAAATAAGTACAAAGGATATCTCATGAAACACCCGGAGTAGTTAATACAAAAATTAATTAGTAAAAATGAAAAGTAATTTCAAATATAATAAAACACTCAAATTAGTTTTATTATTTAACATTATTCAAACATAAAAATAAGTATATTTTACAAGTTTCAAAATAAAATACAAAAATCAATACAATTTTTATAAACTTCAAAACAAAAATTATATTAAAAAACTATATTCAAACAATTGTTTTTATTTTATAATATTTTTAATCAGATTTTTTTCTTCTATTTCTCAAAATCTCATAAAATAATTTTACTCAAATTATTTCACTACTATTTATAAAATTTTGACATATTTCAAGTGTCAAAACATGCCCTTAATATCATATTCTTTTGTAATAACCCAACTCAGTAATATAAGGATAATTTTATTAGGCCGATTACGTTGATGGGCTATGTTGGAAAGCCCAATTGGAAATTATTGGATAACTATGGACCCAAAATTTTTTTTTTGCGATTAACAGTTTTGTGGGATCCAATAACTATTTTACAAGCCCAAAAATATTATAGTATGAACTGGACTCAGTTTGAAACTTAATATATCGGGTCACTAAGGTTACTAAAGCTAGTCAACCCATTAAAATGGACCTAACCCACGTTTAAATGCGTATAGAAGACGTGCAAAATCATAGAAAAATCCCAAGCCGATTACTTAACATCCAGCCACTATTTTAAGCCGTTGCCCGTCTCATCCTCCTTCATTGGAATTTCCTCCTTAATTCCACAGGTATATAATTATTATTATTATTATTACTGGTGGGAGTCTTCTGTTTTTCTAAACCGCTTTTAGCCAATTTCTTATACTCAAACGCCCAAACTCTCGTGTATTTATTTATGAGTTTCGATACACAACTTCTACTATACTTTATATTTTATATTTTTTTAAATTTTTTAATATTTTTAAAATTGTTTTTTGAGTTTATTATTTTTAAACTATTTTAAATTTTCTATTCATTATTCATATAATAAATATTTGATAAAAAAAATGTGATGTATGAAGATTATGTGAATAGGAGGTTGTGAAGATTTTTTATTTATTTATACCTTCTACTAGCCCTTCACGTCGGTCACGCCCAGTAACTATTTAGAATCGTTTGGATTCAGAGATAATATGAGATATTTTGTTAAAAGTTGAATAAAAATATTTTACTATTATTTTTATTTTGAGATTTGAAAAAGTTGAATTATTTATTATATTTTATGTGGGAGTTTGAAAACGTTATAATAATAAGATGAGATTAGATATTTTATATATCCAAACCGGACTTTTATTAAAATCAAAGCTTAGATTTTGAAACTGGAATAGCCACAGAGATGGGAGTTGGAACAAAAACTAAATT
Source organism: Pterocarya stenoptera (assembly GCA_003123785.1). Lineage (NCBI taxonomy): Eukaryota > Viridiplantae > Streptophyta > Magnoliopsida > Fagales > Juglandaceae > Pterocarya > Pterocarya stenoptera. The sequence goes on from QEOT01006713.1 coordinate 110,550, forward strand.
AGACATTGATAACACGTATTTCAATATAAATACCATGTAACACTTTATTTAAATGGCCCAGTATTTAACACTCGAATTCTGTGACTAGTAAGCACTCTTGTTAAAAAAAACAAAAGAATCAAAACATAAAGAACCTTTGTACAAGCGAAATAATATAAAGACAAGAATCTTTTTCACTGCTGTGCATACAAAGACAACAAGTGTTACTCTCGGTTTGTATTTACAGATGAAATTAATTAAGATTAAAGTTAATAGTTGAGTAAAATATTATTAAATTATATTTTTTTAATTATATTTTCTACATTTAAAAAAAATTGAAAATACAGTCACTTTTCAAACTATTAAAAAAATAGAAGTAAAATACCTATATGAAGTTGATTCATTTGAACAACAAATTGGACAAGTATCATTTTCTAGATACCCATGGAAACAGCCGTACACTTCCGTAACCCATGACCTGGTGTCAGTGGGCAAGTCAGAGTTGTGGGACCGGATCGAACCAGACCGGTCCAGTCCGGTCCCCTGTCCACTATCACGTATAGGAAGGAATGGAGGGATTTGCTTGCACTGCACTTTTTATCTCCTTTCTTTTGCCCCACAAGAAGGAATACAACCCAAAAATAATCAGAATCATGCCCAGAATGCTGCAATAATAATTTAAAACAAAGTGAGGTTTTTCTGTATAAAAAGTAGCAAATTAATTAATAAATATAGGGTCAAAAAATTTGATCAAATGTCACACATGATTGCTCGTATAATCAAATAGAAAATACTCATACATTCCGAGTCTGATCTCTTCGCCAAGTATGATCGCTTCTGATAGAGCCACAAAAATGAGTGCAAGTGGGTTGAACATTGGAGGATAAGTGGGGCCTTGCAATGAAATTACCCATGTATTTATGCAGAAAGTTGCAGCCGTGGTGAGTGCTCCCTGTGTATAAAAAATATACCCAATTCTTTCACAAAAAATTGATTATGTTTTACACGAGTTCTTTTCACTAAGATAGTAATTACCACTCTAATAATAAATCAAAACAAACTCATCATGAAAACTGTCTCTTTCGGTATATCGTATATGCATCTGATGTAATTAGCTTGAATAACCACTAATATATCATGATCACTTGGCATTATGATGAACGATAATGCTACTAATTGGCCGTCCAGTGTCTATTACTGGGCTTACCGCTAGTGCAAAACTTATTTTTTATTTTTTCTTTCAAATATTTTTAAATATTTAAAAAAATACACAAATTCACTAATAATCATTTCTTTAATCATTAGGTAAAGAAATTAAAAAACAAATACAGAACGGCTAAAATAAGAGGCAAAACCATGTGGCAAGTTAGCATTTTCCTACGATAAACATGGGAACAGATCAAAGTGATCACATAATAACAGTATGTGCCCCTCACTGAATTATCACTGATTCTTTGTTTATTTTCCTTAAACAAATGACATTTTGTTATAGATTAACCTTACCGAGTAAATAATTGTAATAAGTTCGAGATTCCATCCTAATCTCCAAGAAGTCTTACTTCTATCAAAGCACAATCCTATCACTGTTGATTGGATTGATGCAATAACACATGTGAGCAGTGTTGCCAAGAATTTGGATGGAAAAACTTTGAGTAACTTCACCTGTACTTTGCAAAATATATCGCATATAATCTCTCGTTAGAATGTAAATTAAATATTAAATCACCGCTTGTTTCAAAAACAGAATATCGAACGTTCGTGTACTTGAATTATGAACCATGCACCGTAGGAAAAGCAACTGCCAACCAATAAGAAAGTTCCACGAGCCCAATGAGCCTTAGATGGCTGGACAACAAGATGAGGGTCATGAAAAGAATGGTGATTAAGATGGAAAGCTTTTCCTTTGTAGAGACTAGCCGTTAGTGCTCCTGCTACACATACAATTGCCCCCATTGTCTTTAATTTGCCAGCCCTTGTATTCAGTCCCATTTTCTCTATACTACACAAACATATATATATATATATAGATAAGCATTTAGAAACAAAGTATTAATTATTTATTATAATAAAGTTTTCAGCGATATATATTAATTAGAAATATATAAGTTCGAATACTATATGTACCCTGCAATTGTGGAGAAGACAAAAGTAGTTATTGGAACTAAGTTGAGGAAGTTTGTAGCATATGTTGCCGTGGTGTCTCGAAGACCATAGTTGTACAGTCCCATAGCCATTGATATCCTGTTTTGTAAATAAATAAATAAAGTAAAAGGAAAAGGAAAAAAAGAAAAGAAACACAACATCGTGTGATTACGAAATAAATATTTTTTACAATTAATGTCCAAACTCTTGAGAGAGATTATAATAAACACAGCATATTGTAAATTTCACAATAAATAGGATTATATATATGTTCGTCGTACAAAATGAGCCCTACAAAAATATTTATACTGTAGCTACGTACTTCTCTATGGCATTAGATTATCTAATTCCATAAAAAATACCTTATAGCTAGCTAGGCGTAGACAGCATATAGTATGTCATGTGTGTGTATACTATATATATATATATATAAATTAGGGAATTAAATATATATATAAATTAGGGAATTAAATATATATATATTTGTAGTTATGTATTTTCTACAAAAATGACTATTTTTTTTATTAAAATACTCTATTTCCATCATAAATAATTATTTTTACCTCAAATAATCTGTTTTTTTTTCAAGTATACATATAAATTGATAACATCTAGAGTAATAATGCTGAAAAATGCTATTTATTATTTTTTTGTCATAATTATTTCATTAATGATGTAAAAGTACTAAATAATGAGTGGCATATAATGAGCAATGCTACATATAGTCTATAAATAGGGACTGCAATGCATCACAAATAACTATTTCATTATTTTCTATTATAATGAGTCTGTTTTTCTCATAAATAACTATTCTCATCACAAATAATTCGTTATAAATGTTCTTTTTTTAGTAGTAATTTGAAGGTAATGTAATTTGTATTTAAAGTATCAAACATAATAACAAAAAAAAAAAAGTTTCGATTTGTATTTTAAAATTCGTTAACTCAAAGATGAAAATACGATCGAGAAATACTACTTTCGATTGTGAGAGAAGCGTACATATCTACTATATATTATAATAAGTGACTATCTAACTGTAAATAGTAACTTTTGTTATTTTTTTGTTAATTATTTTTTAATTTTTTCGTTAAGTCCTATTTTACTAAAAAGCCCTTAGAACCCTTGACCATTTGGCTTGTAGCTTCATTGTAGAATTTAATGAAGGATCATATTTTATCAAAAGACCCTTAATAGCCCTGCGATGCACATGAATTGACGTCTCTTTTTCATGAATTTTTTGTTCTGACACTGTACTCATTTTCCTATCTTTTTGTTTTATTTTTTTTACATAAAAAAAATTAAAATGACTTTACACTCTTTAGAACAGAAACGTTTTAGAACATTCTCATTGTAAAATTCAACTTTAAGTAAATATAACTAAAAATACTTAAAACACTCAATATATAATATTAATTATTAATTTAATTCGAATATAATTATTATTAATATTTTAATTAGTAGAACTATAAAATGTGATAAAAATAAAAATTATTAAATTATTAAATTAATAATATTTTATTATTATATAGAGAGTAAATAGATAATCCAATATGGATGCAGATCAATACTCATATTTTGATGAAGTTTAAAATTTTTTTTTATCTTTATTTTTTATCTTTTTTTAAACTTGTATTTTCTTTTCCCAGACAAATAAGCTACTCAATTTTTTACTTTTTATTTTATTTAAATTATTATGTAGATGTATCCCGGGACTAACGCAACTAGAGCCGTTTCCTAATATATAAATATATATATATTTATATATATAAATATACACACGCAGATATGGCTTACCCGGTTAGGGCGCTCAGAAAGAGCCAGAACCAAACGAACCATCTCAAGTTCTTTGCGTTCCCCCTGGCATCCACGGCACCACATATTCGAAACAAACAAACATATTTCTCATTCAAACACAGCAGGAAAAGAAAAGAAAAGAAAAGAAAAGAAAGTTTAAATTGTTAAAGATTACAAAAAATTAGAAAGGCTATAAAAAAAAAATGGAGAAGAACATGATCAGGATCATCACCTTTCGAAATAGAACGCAAAAGGAGCAACGAAAATCGCAGCAACAGCATGGCGGTAAGCCATATATGCAAAAACAAAGGTTCCCTGACTGAGAATTACCCTGGAGAGCAGTTGCAGACCTGCTGCGAAAAGCTGCACCATTATCATGCTCACCACCACCTTTGACCACTCAAACCATTTCTTCATCATATTCATGCCCATCTCTTCGATTGATGATCTCTCTCTCTCTCTCTCTCTCTCTCTCTATATATATATAAGTTTATAAGACAGACTTCTACCTGATTGATTTCCTGCTTGGATGTATAAACAGAAATTAAAGTGGATGAAAAACAGGAAAAAAAAGTAGTATAAATGATTGTCTGGAAAGTGGGTCTGAAGAGCTGATTTGTTCTATCTGTGGCGTATTAAGGAAACCACCGTAAATGATCATGACAGCAATGGCTGAAATGGCGTATTAAGGAAACAACCGTAAATGATCTTGACAGCAATGGCTGAAATCAGCCGAACGTGATTTGAGGACCTGGAATATATTGTTCATGATTTGAGGATATTGTTATTCTTATTATAAATATTTACTTTTCATATTTATACTTACCTTGTAATCATTGACGTTAAGGGACAGCCTGTATTCGGCTCCCATCTCTTGTCAACTTTGCATATAAATACATATCCTCTCGATGGAAAACACATGAGAGTTTTCCAGAATTTTGGTTTCGTATTTACGGTATCAAGAGCCTAAACGTGACCACTGCCTTTTTTTTAAAACAGTTTATTTTTTTTATAAACAGATTTTCATTTTATTAAAACCAGAAAACCGTATTGAATTGGACTAAATATCGATAAAACTAGAAGTACCGGTTTAAGAAGATAATCGATATATAATCGATTTTAAAAAATATAAAGCTGATGCATACCGATTTGATTCTAAATTTTGTCTAAAACCAAATTAACCAGATCAGTTACTCCCCTAACAATGGTATATCCTAATTAACATATTAGTAACATGTTTTTTTTTTTTTTGTTTTCGCAAGATAAGTGAAAAACACAAGGCGGATCGGGTGGATTATTTAGTACTTTTACACCAGGCAATACGAATTCGCCACATAGGAGGTGCAAGAAAGACACATATACACCCACAAGCAGACCATTCTCCTTCCCCTCCCTCTCTCCCCTGGATTTCTTCTTCTCCCTTGGATCTTCCCCCTCCCTTCCTTCTCCCTCCCTCTCTCCCACGAATTTTTCAGCGAGTCCGGCCCTAACCCCTCACACTCCAGTACCGGCGGCATTTCCCTTCCCCACCCACTCCCTCGCACGCAGGAAAAATTGTTTGCATTAGGAAAGCTAAACTACTCAATAACCTCGTCAGCTTCAGGATATTGCAACAATAGACTTGACATTATTGCATCGCCAAACTTATACTCACTAATTTGTCATACTTGCTTGAGGTATTCTTTACCAAAATGAAAACTTCGATGTTTATTCATTTTGTAGAGTCTAGAAAACTTTTTAATTGTAGAGAGAGAGAGAGAGAAAAAAAAAGAGAAAGAGAGACAGGAGATAGGGTAGCACAGTAGCAGGGACGTGGGTGGAAGGGTGAGGGAGAAAGAACTTTCTATTACTTGTATACAGGTGCAAATTGGATGTTCTTGTGATCCCTATGTGGCAGCTGTTGATTGACTGGTGTAAAAGTAAATAACCCGACTGGTTGGGAGTGCGACCCTAAAGATAAAAGTAAAAACAGTAAAGTAGTACGTCCCATCGAACTACGGCTTCTTCGGTTCTACCCACCCTCCTGGCCCTCACCGTCTCATACCCCGTCTAGGTGGGGGCAAGATTTTTGTCCCCACCACCTGTCCCGCCCGGTCGAATGAGCGGGCAGATTGGCCCATGGCCATTAGGCCACTTGTGGGTTGTGCATCAACCTGCACAGAGAACTACGACCACGCCTTGGATATGCACAGTGAGACCCGTGGGTCTCATGCAGAGAGAAGATAATCTTGAGGAGGAGACAAAATAAGAAAAAGAGGAAGAGGAGACGATGAAAGTGGCCCACAAGGATGTGAGAGACGAGAAATTACGTTATCAAGATACAAAAGATCAATAAAATAAATTTCATTACATATGATTACATTATCATCATCATCATTATTATTATTATTATTTTCTCCAATGTTTTTGGGCAGGACACAGAAAAAGGGTCATTACTAATATATTTTTTACACGTACAGTCCAAAACCCAACTGCTGTGTGACTCTGAACTTAAAAAAAACATAAAAAGGACAAAGGCTTGCCACCAAAACAAGCGTTTAGTAAAGAAATATAGGCCATAAAGGAGTAAATACATCTTTAATAGAGAGGCCAGCAAATTCTCTATGTAGTTACATAAGCTATACTTCGTCTAAAAAATCTACAATTTTTTAAGCTAAGAAAGCTTGGCAACAAAAATATATATATATAAATATTTTCAGACCGATAACGTATAACATAATAGAATCAATTTCTAAAATTCGTAATATTCGATAGATGCACACCGTACCATCACTAAAAACACCAACTTGTTTCTAATAGTTTGGATTTACTATATAGAATATTTTGGATTTACATCTTAGACTTTCTTTTATTTTTAATTTAATAATGTGGTTAAAATGAAGTTGGAATTGAAATTAATAATAATAATTTATTTTTAAAGTCAATTCAAATGGATTACACATATAATTTCATCTAACACTTTTTATTAGAGAGAAAATCTTCAGACCGGTGACTCCTATTAACCCTCAATATCGGAGACTAATAAGAAAAAGACACGTATTGAGCTCACATCTACTCCCCCTCCTCCTCTCTCACTGGATCCGACTCCTTTCTCTCATGAAATCGCAGTCTCTGCCCTCGATCTCTCTCTGCCCTCTCTGCGATCGATCTCTCTCGATCTCTCTTGGCTCTCGATCTCTCTCGCCCTCTTTGCTCTCGATCTCTTTAGTCTCTCACTCTCTCGATCCGAAAAGTTCAGGCCGTCTCTCACCTTCTCTGAAAGACGGTGAACTATTTTCCTTTTTTCAAGCTTAGAGACCCACCATTGAGGCACTCTCTCAAAGCTCGAGCCACTGAAATCATATGCAAAGCTCAAAATGGTAATAACCAAAGCAAAACAAATTCGCAGAAAAGTCAGCATGCCATTGGGTTCTTTTCCTCTGATTCATAACAAGTCTTTATTTCGTTTTCAGAGATTAAGCTTTTGGAGTTCAGGCCTTCAATAATTGCTGCATCTGTGCTTCTTTCTGCTGCTCATGAATTGCTACCCTTGCAATATCCCTGCTTTAGAAAAGCAATATTCTGTTGTTCATATGTAAATAAAGTAAATATTCTAACTTTTGTCTTTTTCAAATTTTCTTGATATCTTGGCAATTTTTGGTCAGCATTTTGAAAGTATTTTCCACTTTAAAAATTCTCCATAAAGTAGTCTAGCAAAATGAAATGGTCTATAAAGTTGTTCATATGATGCTCTTTTCCAAGACTTTGTAATATGTAATTGATGATTTTGGTATAATATATGTTGCAGGAAAACTTGTTGCAATGCTACAATGCAATGCAAGAAATAGTGATAGATGGGTACGAGTCAGTGTTCGATATGGTATCGAGCTCAGGGACACCCGTTAATGTGTTGGATCAACACTTTTCAACCTCCGAAAGTGGAAAGACTAATGGCAATATCACTACCAATACAATTAGAGCAGAGAGGGACATGAAGAGGAGAAAAATCATTGATCACTATGACAATCTCACGGTCCAGATATCTCGGATTCAACAATGCTGATGAGCCTAATCACTGATCCAGTTGAGAGTAAGAGCACCTGCTTCTAGTAAGAAAGATAAAATGAAAAAAGAAGAAGAAGAAAAGAGAAAGAGATGGGTGAAAAAGACATCGATCTGTCATTGACAAAATCACTGTTTCATTATCTCTAGCATGGCCCATTTCTTTGGCTGAAACAGATATGGAAAGAAAGGGGAGAATTTTTGTTTGCATCTATTTTTCCTAGGGAGCAAACGAAGACAAAACAGAACTTTGAAGTGTAGGGTTGAAGTTTGTGTTTGTGTTTTTGTTCTACTGTGCTTGTGTTAACTTCTGACAAAGGAGAGAAAGGGAGAGTCGAGAGAGAGAGAGAGAGAGAGTCGAAGTAGAGATTGAGATAGAGAGAAGCATTTCTGAAATGAGAGAAGAAATCGAGAACGAAGGAGGGAGAGAAGGCTTACGTCTATGCGTTCCAAAATTTACCTAAGGAATCTGCCGATTGAGAGAGGGAAAGAGAGAGAGAGAGTAGAAGTAGAGAGAGAGAACCCAAACTTGAAATCGCAGAGAGAGAGAGAGAAGCTTAGATTTCCTATATAAAATCACAGAGAGAGAGGAAGGTCGAAGTAGAGAAAGAGAGAGAGGCCTTTCTGAATTGGGGAGAATGAAGGAGAAAGAGAGCTGCTTACCCATATGCGTCTCCACCATAACTTGTTTTCAAAGACTTACGTGTCACAATCGTATTGGTTTCCGATAAACTCAACTTACAGGTGACTCTACCCGAAGCGTTTCTCTTTATTAGAAGAGTGGCCAGTATTTAACATTTATGTTCTGTAAATTTCAGAACTGCTACATACAGTCACCGTTTGCAAAGTCGCAGTTTGCAAGCGGCGTGCAAATGACTTTCTAAATTAATATAAAAGAATACAATTGGTTGGGTCCCACTCTCTCTCAATGTTCTTATTTTTTACACTCACTCACTCCCTCCCTCCCTCCCTCCCTCCTGAATCTCTTTTCTCTCGCAGCATTCTCTCTGAACCAAACGAGGCCACTCATTCTTGTTCCCTTTGTATTTCACACACACACCGGCGTGCGCGCACACAGCAATTGATACCTGCGAGAGATTGGGAGTCTTTAGAGAGCAGAAATCCCACGAAGAAATTAAGAAGGCTAGGACCTGAGAGGTTGAGACTATGAGACAAGAGAGAGAAGTTTGCGCACTGTCTAAAGCCAGTTAAGCAACGACTTCAGGCCAGAACTTCCGATGAACGAACTCTCATCTGGTGCCAGACAATTGTATTTGTGGTTTCTGCATTTACCTTTAAGGTATGGCTGCTACACCAAAAACAAAAACAAAAGAAAAAGGAAAAGACCAAAAAAGTTTTTACTTTTCATTAGTCGGAACAGACCAAAACCCATTTAAACGCAAAGATCTCTCTTTGTTCCCTTCTAAGTTAATTAATTACCACACGACTCAATCTCCAGGTACTGTTTGCAATTACAATCCGAGCAAGTATTGTTCTACGGGCATGTCGTGAGAAAGGGCCTGTGTATGTAGCCATGTTTAAGCCCCTTGATATATTCATTGCGGTTGTCATGGGGGTTACTTTTCTTGGGGATACTCTTTATCTTGGAAGGTATATGCTAGCTCCTCTGTATCTCAATGATATGGCCAGATTATCTTATTTTACTTAATTGTCAGCATATATGAAGTGAAATGCTCTTTTGGTATCTTGCTATTGTGATCACGATGGAGTAGTATCTTACTATTGTAATCTATTGTAATCAAACTGGCTCCTTAGAGAACGGGCCATCAGAGATAAAAAAAAATAGAGAGAGAGAGAAAGAGGAAGAAAGTGAGCAAATGAAAAAGATGCGGAGAGAGAGAGAGGAAGAAAGTGGGAGGAAGAAAAGAGTGGGTCAGTGTCATACGCGACTGTATATCAACTGTGCATACCGACTGTATATAGAGTTTGTCATTTTTAATTTATTTAATAGATTGAAAAGTGTTGGGAAATTTCGTGGAAATGAACAAAAAAGAAATAAAGAATCTTTCTCACTGTCCTGAAAAGTTTGTCCACTATCTCAGTTTAAACTTGAAGTTAAAAACTTGGATTGTAAGCATCTTTAAGCCAACTTTTGAAAGAGTGGCTCTTTTGGTAAAGTCCATTTTCAATAATAATCTTGTATTAATTTATATAATTCCAGAACTTACTCCAAAACAAATAATAATATATGTATATTAATATACATATATTTATTTTTGAGACCACTCGTAGCATTATTAACATTTCTTCACCCTTCTTGAGACCCCTCTAATCTCTATCCCTATCAACTTCAAAACATAGTCATCTCTTTTCAATCTATATCTTGTTTAAGATCTCATTGTTGATACGAAAGAAAAAGTTTAGGTGTTGATACTTTAGGGTACAAATTGGAATTTTAATTTCTGTCTATATGGTTTAAAATTATAAATAGATGATAGTTTATATACGAGAATTACAATTTCCTCTAATATATGGACTTCTTTCTCAAATGTAATACAAAGAAAAAACAAAAACAGAAAAAAGTTGCAGGAAGTGAAACTCTGCATAAAGAGAAGGGCTCTATCATCCTCACAAATACGGCTAACAAATCCATCAAAAGTGTCGTCTCGTGACTTTAAAGCTTGGGCTTTTACTGTTAATGGGCTCTTAGCAGCAGCGTCAGCATCAAGAAGAACATGCTTTTTCTAAAGCCTCGGCGGCCATTGGGTTCCAATTATGGGCTCTATAATAGAAGCATCAAGGTAATTACTAATTAAGCAGGCTACCAAAATACATATCAATTCCATTTTAAATTACTAATTACTTTTGCTTTGCTCATTATGCATTGCATGCTATTTGTTTTTGGTTCTCTATTCTATAACTTTCTCCTAGCAACATTTAGAATTTTGCGTCGGATGGTTATACAGATGAGATGAGATGAGATAAAAGTTGAAAGTTGAATAAAATATTATTATAATATTATTTTTATTTTAGAATTTAAAAAAGTTAAATTGTCTATTTTATTTTGTGTGGGATGTTGAAAATATTATAAATTTTTAATGATTAGATGAGATGAGATGATTTGTATAACCAAATAACTACAAAGGATATCTCAAGAAACACATAGAGTAGTTAATACAAAAATTAATGAGTAAAAATGAAAAATAATTTCAAATATAATAAAACACTCAAAGTAGTTTTATTATTTAAAATTATTCAAATATAAAAATCAATATAATTTTTACAAGTTTCAAAATAAGATACAAAAATCAATACAACTTTTATAAATTTCAAAATAAAAATTATATTCAAACAATTGTTTTTACTTTATAATATTTTTAATCAGCTTTTTTTCTTCTCTTTCTCAAAGTCCCGTAAAACAATTTCACTCAAACAATTTCACTATTATTTATCAAATTTAGAGATATTTCAAGTGTCCAAACATGCCCTTAGTATCCTCTTCTTTTGTAACAATCCAACTCAGTACTATAAAGATAATTTTATTGGGCCTAGATTACGTTGATGGGCTATGATGGAAATTCCAATTGCAAATTATTGGATAACCATGGATTCAAAATTTATTTTTGGCAATTAATAGTTTTGTGGGATCCAATAATTATTTTACAAGCCCAAAAATATTATTGTATGAACTGGACTCAGTTTGAAACTTAATATATTGGGTCACTAAGGTTACTAAAGTTAGTAAACCCATTAAAATGGACCTAACCCACGTTTAAATGCGTAAAGAAGACGCGCAAAATCATAGAAAAATCCCAAGCCGATTACTTAACATCCAGCCACTATTTTAAGCCGTTGCACGTCTCATCCTCTTTCATTGGAATTTCCTCCTTAATTCCACCGGTATTTATTTATTATTGTTATTATTAATTTATATATATATATCTATTTTATAGTATGATTTACTGGTGGGAGTCTTCCGTTTTTCTAAACCGCTTTTAGCCAATTTATTTATTTATTTATATCTTCCACCAGCCCTTCACGTCGGTTACTCCACAATAACGACGCCCATTAACTATGCCACAAGAAAATCGGGTGCCTTGTTGCCATAGCACTCCCGCAAGCTAACATCCGTTTCGGATCAGCTCCACCACGTACTGCCCAAGTTCCACGTTCACCATGCCAAGACCATGGCCAGCGTCAACTGCCACAAACACAAGCATACAAGCCGAAAACATGGAGACCCTCACATGAAGCCCCTCGCAAACTGAAGCAAAGAACTGAGCACAACCATGAAGGCCAAAGCTCAGATCGCCTCCACCCAAGGCACGAAATCAACCACCGGAAACCACCATTTAGCCACTAGACACCCAGTGCACCACCTAAGAAACTCTCTGTTTTAACACACCAAAAACAGAGCAAACTCATGGTATGGCATCAGGAGCATTTTCAAGCCAGCACAGAAAGTGCAGGCACCACGTGGGGTTACTTCCTCCGCGTCTCAACGGTCTTCCGCTGCACCAGTGATGCACTGAAGAATCGCCGAACCGTGAAACTCACTCTCCACCCCACGCACGACCAACTTCCTCCATGGATGGCGCAAGTTCACCCAACTCGTTGCTGCCGCCGTTGGACGTAAGTCCACTCTAGCTGCCGCCATTTATCTCAGTTCTGATAACCATGACCGTCGTCTCAAGCACCCCAGCTCCGCCGTGTCTCCTCCATCCCGAATCTACTCCCTTCGTGTTTCTCGACTCAGGCCGCCCAAATCCGTTGCATGTTCACTCCTCTCGGTGAGTCTGTTGCACAGAAGCTTCCTCGGATGTCGATTTCAATCCAGCAATAGCTCCGTCGTCCCTGCCGTCGTACGCACGATGAGCCTTCAAGCCCTCTCTTTCTCGATCTGGTATCTCTCAATGGATGATGCTCTGCTTGTGGAAAGTGGAAACCGAACACATAGAGATGCCTCTTTTGTGTTAAATTACATTACTATCCTTGTATATAAATTACGTTATTGGTCTTAAGTGTAAGGAAAAATATTGATAGAAGCCACTGTTTGCAGCATCCATTTTGCACACACCATGTACTTTCATCCAGACTGTCTGTTTTTTAAAGTGAGAAAAAAATGAAAGGATGAGAAAAAGCCACATAACGAGTGCAAAGTGTACACTCACAATAGTGACTTCTCTCTAGCATTGCTCTAAGTGTAAAGCTTGGCAGATTGTTTAAACTTGGAGTTCACCTAGCCTTGTTGTTGTACTGGGCTTATTTTACTTATGTTTTGAGTTAAGTTTATTTTGAAAGGATATTATTTAGACTTGTATCTTCTCTTCGGCTTAAATGGTATATTGAGTTTGGTTTTTCATATTTCAGAAAACTATTATAATATGTTAAGTTGGGCTTAATTTTATTTGAATAAATATGTTAGCCCAAGATTTTATTTTACAGAAACTTTATTTTTCTTATAGAAAATGTTTAAGGAATTAAATTAAATTATTAAATATTAATTCTTACAATTAGATTTCAGTAGTAAATAGTAAGTTTTAATTTTTATTCTGTAACACTTTAAATTCAACTTAAGTCTATTTTATGAAAAGAAGTCTGTTGTTTACCTAAATAGATTTTGATATAGTTATACTATTAAAGTTGTAAATTAAAAATAAATAAATATGTTAAGAATATTTAAATGATGTTAGTATTTATTAGATTTCTTTTGAAATTGAATAATTATGTTAATTATAAGGAAATAAACCTAATTTAAGAGTTGAGGTTCTCACGACTTGTTTTTATTAGAATTGAATATAGCTCAAGTATTTTGCTAAATTTTAATATGTTATTGGTATTTAAGTAAATTAAGATGTCAACATTAATTGATTTTGTATTGAATAGAATATTTTGTTTGGTTATTTTCTACGGTATGAATTTAACTAAATAAGATATTAGGACACGTTTTCTTAGAATAATTTAGTGATATTTAATATTTTGTATAGGTGGCGAAGTACAAAATGAGATTCGAGAAGCAGCGCAGCGAGATGAGCAATTTGATCACAAGTTAGGATCATCACAGTTCAGCTTATAAAAATTATTATTAGCGCTAGTTCTTTGATAGCCATTTTCATGTACTACTCATGTCACATGCAAGCATGTCACCAAGTACAGCACATGATTATGTCATTCAGTATCATGTTCAGATTCATAAATTTATAGTATTTTTATAAGTATGTTAATCATGCATCTCACGTCGCATAGACACATAAGCTATCTTAAGTTTAAGTGCAAGATAAGATAAGATCAGTTAATCAGTAAATCAGATTGACATTCAGATGTATGGTATCAATGTAGTTTTAGAGTGGATGTGCAAGCTATGGATTCAAGTGTGGTCCACCATAGTATGCCAGAATACTATCAGTGACTCCTCTTACTACAGCGGGATGTGGGGCTGGTGTACAACCTCGCATATAGGATTAAGTGTGTTGGCCTATTAGATCAATTAAATCAGTAAGATCAGTTTAATCAATCAGATAAATTAGATCAATTAGTTAATTTCGATAAATCAAGACAAGTCAGGTATGGCATAAGCATCAGAATGATCAATCATCTTTTTAAGCACTCAACATGAAAAGTTTTTTATGAAAACCTTAACATTTATCATGTTTACGTTGTGATGAGTTCTTAGTGAGTCTTCGATTCATTTTAATTTTATTTCATATTTTAAAACTAACTAGGTGATGATGATAACCACGAGCAGACGGGCTAGACTTAGATGGAGTAGTTGAATTTAATGTCAGGCATTAATTATTTAATTAGTTTATTTATTAAATGAAATCTCTTGCGGGTAATATTTTAAGAAAATTACCTAACACTTATGACCCTTTGGAATGGGGTGTTACATTTATAGACCCCAAATAGATTACATTATTTCAATAAATACAACAAAAAAAGTGAGATAAACATAAATAAAACTCTCTCTCTCTACTTCCTCTTTCTCTTCTATTTTCTCCGCACTTTTTTCTCCCACTTTTCCTCAATCTCCTTCCCAAATTTTCTCTTTGATTATATGAAGTTTAGTTTGTCAGCTTTCTTGTCCACCACTGCAAGACATCCCTTTTTTTAAAACTAAAAGTTACCTCAGCTACCTCAGCTTATGCTGATCTCTTATCCATGCATGGACGTACGAGAATAATGATCACCTCATTCGATAAATCGAATTCATCAAAATTTGAACATATTGAATTTAGAATATATTCTTAGTCTTGTCGATAGTGTCAACGTTGTGTGTTGCAAATAAACAAGTATCAAATTAGCAAATAAGGAAATTATTCATGAAACAGGCATATAATATTTATTAGGAAATGTTTTCGCAATTCTAAAGAGTGGCAAAAAGATCATGAGTGACCCGCAAAAGCTTGAACAACCAGCCTTATACCAATTGACATCTCTTAAAAACTTTACTTGTTTCTTACTGAAACAACATTCAGTTATTGCCTAACGTCGACTTTGATGCCAACAAGTGAGGTTACCTACTCCACAAGTTACAAAGAAGATACGAAATAAAAGGCTTAAATACTTCTTGTGGTTTAATTCTAAGTTAGAACTTAGAGTAATAATATTCCTTAAGTTTTAATTTTGAACTTATATTTCTAACTTTGACCAAATTAATCCTTCCATCACTGTTATGTTAACCAATTGTTAAAAGTGTCAATTAAGTCAACACTAATAATAAAAACTTTAAAAAAAAAATTACATAAGTAATATATATATATATATATATATAACAAAAAAGTCATCTAGAAATTAAAAAAAAAAAAAACTTCTAAAAATCAGTTTTCAATTTAAAATATATTTTTCTTATGAGTTGTATTTTTCTAAAAATTAGTTGAATTTTTAGAAGTTATTTTAATTT
>QEOT01006714.1:4309-15871 GCA_003123785.1 Pterocarya stenoptera
AAAAAAAAAAAAAAAAAAAAAAAAAGCCAACCGCTATAAAGAGTAGTACTGCATATTCATTTCATATTTCTAGTAAACTATGAGATTTGATGATAAAAAAATATGAGAATTTGCTCCTTTCTTGTAGGGATTAAGTGAATTATTAAATGAACTGAGCGATAGCAATATCTTCATCACAACTTAAATGAAAGAAATTCGATATATAATTTTTTTAGACTTTAGAAACGTAATGAAATTCCAAAAGTATTTCACTAATTGAGTGATCAATTAGGTTTTAGTTCGTTACCATCATCGGGTCTCAATCCACTATAGAGACAGAATTAGCTTTCTATTTAATTAAGGCACTTAGAAGTATGATTTTATGAAATAAATTGAACCATTATTCTCGTATAAATATTTAGCATTTTATGGTGCAACAAAAGGTTTCAGGTCTTTTGTGTGAATAGTAACCCTTCAGAAAAGTGACATATGGCATCTAATTCCAACAATTATCAAATCGCTATGTGAGATATCCAAATTCACTTCGGATCATTAGAAAAAATTTATATAGACACATGGCAAAATCCTAGCCATGCACTTGGAAACCCTAGGACATTTGTCAAAAAGAAGACAAATGTGTAAGAGATGCAGTGTGAATCAAGCTTATTAGCATGCTCTCTTACACCAATCACTATTCAATCCAATAAAAAACTATTTGGCTAACCAAAATAGGTTTTAACTCTAATGAAATCCCAAATCCTTGAAAGCTAACTGAAACCTCAAACCCTAAACATACTTGGTTTACAACTAAGTGCTTACTCACTTGGATTAGTCACTTCCACAAGTAACCAACCACTCAAGTACACACTCTTACACTCTCATCCACTCTCTTACATCTTATTAATTTCACTTGACCAATAAAATTTTCTTTTGGAGAAAACCCTAACTATACCCCAAATGAAACCCCATTCGATTAGCCCTTTTTTGGTCCAACCAACCACCATTTGTCCCAAACTTCTTCAAAAAGTTTTCTCCTCCTTACAAGGTCACACCATGGCTTTCATGCCACCTCGTTTGCTTCTACAAATAGTGTTCTTGATAGCATTCAAACAAGACAACATTCAAGCCTCAACCATTTAGCCAGCAGCAACAACAGCAAGAGAAAGTGAGCCACTCCCTTCAGCTTTTCTCCCTCTTTTCACAAGTCAAACTCTCCTCAAATGTCAATCACTCACCTACCAAGTCAACCTCTTCACCTATACCCCACACCTCATCTATTTACTTCCCCACACTTGCACATTTTTCATCCTTCTTCCAAGAGAAAATCAAAAGCACGTCTCGGACATATCTAATTCATTAATTTGCTATCTGACTCTACAACTTGACTTATAGTGACCCATTTTTTAACATTTATAATAAAAAAAAATTTCTTTTTCTTGTACTTTTTTGTACTTTTTATTGGTTTATTATAAATTTGTTTATCTTTTGTTTTTTGTAAGGTGTTTTGTATTTTTGTTTTCGGTTAGAATAATTCTTATAATTTCTTTTTCCCTTTTTATGTCTTCTAGAAGCAATGAATAATGGAGTATAACCAAACTGTTCACAAAAGGTACACAATTCTTTCTTAGCAAATTTCTTTTCCTTATCAATTTGATTTTTAATCTTAAATCATTTCAGATGGTTAACCAATTCTATTAATAGTAGTTATAATATCACCATATGTAAGATTAATCAAATCAATTGTACTATTTGATTTTATTAATGATTCTCGTATCTTTTGGACAAAATAATAAGAAAGTTCGGCTATAAACTTTTCTTTCCAATATAATTGTTGGCAATCATTTTTTATCATAACTTTAGTTAAAAATACATTTTTATACCACCAAAATCAGATAATTGAGCAAATCTTAAATTAATTAATAAATCACAAGTTCTTTCTTTAAATTGAATAGAGTCTCTAACAAAATGCTTAGTTAATATAAATATTAAAGTATTAACAACATCGTCTAATGGTTGGCCATCTTCTATTTTGATGATTTGCATTCTTTCATCATGTTTATATTGATTTAATAATCTATTTATTTGCTCACTTGAAAGATAATGATTCCACCAGCCTTTTAATTGGCCAGTAAAACCTATAAAAATAATGTGAGCCACTTGATAATCTGTTTTACCATTTCCTTTATAAAAATTAGCCACCATAATCATTTCTTAAAAATGATTTAATATTTTGTATTTAGATAATCAATCTATGTTCTATTCATATAGCATATCGGTGTTGTTCTTACTATATGTTATCTTTCCTCAAATTGCATATCCTGTAGGGTTGGCCGCGGATACCAATTACGAGTAATGAAACATGACGTTTAGAATCTCTAGCAGAATATTCATTAACATGATCTCCTTTGATCTTGTTTGTTTAGAGATCTATATTTTTAAATTGGTTTACGATATTATTAATTTCAGAATCAAATAATAAGGTAGGTGAGTCTATTTTACTTAATACATTAAAATGAGATTGTTTTAGTGAAGTAGAAGTAGTATTAGTAATATTTAATTTTTCTAACTTAATAGAGATTCGTTCTAACAAATCATTTTTGCTTTTAGAAAAAAAAAGTTTTTAAATGGGATGGAATTTCATGAGGAACAAATAAAGGGGTTTCTTTTGCTTCTTGCACGGTAGGATTAATATGAGATAATTGGGTCTCAATTCTCTCTAATGTTTTACTCATAATTTGTAAATATAGATGAGTATAATTATTTCGTTGAATAATATTATCAGTGTTTTTAGTATCTAACATAGAATTATGTTTCTTTAATGGTGACGCTAAGACTTGAGTGCCTCTTTGATTGTACTTAATGGTTTCAAAGGGAGAATATTCTTCAAAAATAATTTGATCACTTTCTTGTTTAATTTAATCTATTGATTAGTAGTTCTATTTATGGTCGATAATTGGTTTAATTTGTAAATTTTGAACTATGTGAAGATGGATATATTTGCCTGTATTTCTTCTAAATACTCATAATATTTTTTTTAAAATATAATCTCGTTCTAATTTTGAAAAGGTTGAGAAGAATAATAATATCTTTTGATTACTTTCTTCTTTCATATATTTGAGCATCATCTCTAATTACTTGTGAATATGTCAGAGAATAGATTCTTTTAATTTTTCAGGATTATGATAGGTATTAATTGTATAGACAGTGTGTCAATAATTTCCAGGAATGACTCCTTGAATCTGGGTCTCCAAGTTCTGTGATCTATTATGTGAAACTAAAGTAAATACTGATCTAGGTGTCTAATAAGTAGAGGGTGTTGGTGAGGAATAATGAGAAAACGATTTTTGAAAAGGTTGAAAAGTTATTTGGACTGATCTATCCATTTTTTTATCTATGAGCTCTAGATCATTTATAGCATTATTTTCTATTTTAGATAATGGAGTTATATTATTTAACTTCCATTCATTATGAAAAGTAATTTTATTCCAATGAATCTGTTTAGGAATCTATATACTACAATTTGGTGTGCTATATTGTAAAAATAATGTGTAGCTTTTTGGACTAGAAATAAGGGCTTGTGGCACTAGTGTTGTTTTCATGTGTTTATAATGGATCCTTTAAACTAAAATTAGAGGATGCGATCCTTTTATCATGTAATAACTACTTGTTTTAATATTTAATAATAAAGCATGTAGGATATTAGTATCAAATAATGAAAGGTAATACCACAGAACCTTGGAATAAGTTGGATCCTACCATTCTAAGTAATGAGTTGTGAAACTTATAATGTCTTCCATCTCTTAGGCAAAATAGTACTATTTTTGTTTTCCTCAAAAGGCTTAGCCAATACGTTATTGATTATTAGCATTGAATCCACTTCTCGAGAGTGGCTTTACAACAACTTGTATAAATCCAATATGTATAAAAGAATATTTTTGTTCCATATGATGTTTCAAAGCATCTTTTGCTAATAATTTAACGATTCATAATCACTATTTAAACTAATAGTTTTTCTACTGTTTTAATAGAAAATTAGTAAGAAATGATAATTTTAAAGAAAAATTGATTGTTTATAAATTTGATTTTTGGAACATTAGGAATTGTCCAATCTTGCAAATTTCTTTCTATATTTAATATATTATAATCTTCTTGATTGATATTACCAGGTTTTATAAGTATAATTACAGAGGATATGGATGAATTAGATCTGAATAAGGAATTCATTGATACAAGATTTTTAAACAAGGATTTCTTATTATCAAAGAGAATGTGTAGATCAAGATCTTGAGGGAACACCACTGGGACTACCATTAGAGTTTCCAAGCATAAATGGGCTAACCAATGGATTTTCCTTGAGTTACCAACACAAGATTCTAAATATACTCCATTTTCTTTTCTATAGTCTATTATTGTTAAAAACCTGTTTCAGCAAATTCTTACTCTTTTTTTCTTCTAAAGCAAGAATATTCAAATGATTATGTACTCTTTTAAGCTCATCTTTTAAATGATCACAATAATCATCTATTTCAATTATTGCTACTTGTCTACTTAGATAAATATAATATTTATAACTCATCGGTTTCTTATCTAGTTTCATTAATTGTTGTTTTTTAATTAGTTCCTTAATTCTTTCAACCATTACTTCTAATTCAAGCCTTATGTTATAAGCCAAACATTTTAAATCATAAAGATCATGATAGCCAATACCATGAGCAAAATAATATCCCATGACAGTATAAAATAATACAACAATATACAACATTAATAGCCAATGACTCTGATACCAATAACGTGTCCCAGGTAATAATTATAATAAATTATAATATATTAAGAGGCGATATAACCAAACTACACATAAGTTATATATACTACATCACTACATCATAAAAGTATATTGTATAAGTATTTATATATATATACACACACACAATATATATAGTATCACATGATATATATCATATAGTATTATATACTATATGATATATACAATGTATATGACTATAGATAGTGATATCTAGTATCATATATATACTAGTATTAATACTATATCATTAGTATGATACTAGTATTACTACTTCACTATATGAGACTATATAACTACATCACATTACTAAATATTTCTATATCACTATACCACTATATATATGATACTATATCACCTTCAATATGATATAGTAATATTGAGTAATATAGTATTATGCATTACCATATAGTGATACTACAAAAAATTAGCATGATATAACATATGTTATATTTAAACTAACTAATTAGAATTAAACATTTGAACACCTATGCATAATGTTCAAACACTTTTCGTAGGGTTCGAATGTATTATGAAGATGGAAATTATCCATTCGAACACCACTTACGGTGTTTGCACTTTGCACCTTCTAGTAGGATTGTTTCCCTCCAAGCCCTAAAAGAACGTGTAATTGTTCAAATGGTTATTTGTTGGCATTCAAATGTGGCGACCTAGAAATTTCATAAGTAGGGAAAACTTCTTGCGCACAAAATTTTCACATTCTAAAGTACTTTTAAAACTATTTGAATGAGAAATAAAAAATAGGATGCACAAGTGATGAGTTTTTCCGCCATAATAAGCTTTATTTTAAGTTGAAGGATGTCGTTTTGTGCATGTGAACTTGTTACAGTGATTATTTTCACCATATTAACTCTAAAATCTGGTCCTCCACCAAGATACGCCAAGATTTGCATATAACTCTCTCTTTCATACTCTTATAGTTTACATCTACAAGGAGTAGAGAGAGAGAGAGAGATATAGAGAGCAAGAGGGTGAGAGAATTCAATTTTCTTTCCTTGGTAAGGTTCTTGAAAAATCATGAGCGAGAATGAGCAATGACTTGAGTTAAGTTCTAGAGTTCAAGCTTCTATGCCTTTATTCATGTAATTTTATCTTTTTTATTTAATAATTTCATGGTATTTACTAAATGTGGTGTAGGTGATTTGTAGTGTATTGGGTTGTGTTGAATTTGCATTTAAGGTAAATATTTCTATTTCTCTAAACTATCGTTTTGGATTATAGTTGTGTACAACTTGATTGCATCATTTATGGGTGATATGTATTGGCTTAATTTGTGGTTTATTGGTATGCTTATAGTGAGCGAAAAATTCAAAATTAATTCCGTTATTTGTTTTTTAATGTATAGAAAGTATTTCTCTCCCTTGTGCATGATGAAAGAGTTGGTTATTGTGCAAATAAAAGCTTAAATTGGTGAATGCATTGTAAGTTGGTAATCTAGTTTGAAGTTTGGAAACTGGGTGTAAACCGTTCAAGATATCTATAACCATTTGAAAGTGCGATAGAGACCATTGTCTGTTCAAACATTAACCCGCATTATAGACAGAGACGTAAACATAGTTTGGCTTGAATATAACACCCAATTAGATTTTAAAACAAAAATATAACATAATTAAATTTATATATGAAAATAATTAGATTTATATTAAAGGGAAAAATAAGTTTATAATTAATTGTAACACCCAATTAGGTTATAAAACAAAAATATAACATACTTAACAACATAATTAATTAGAAATAGTTTATAACATCAAATACATTCATAATAAAAGGGAAAAAAAAAAGTTGAAAACTTAGTAACACCCAATTAGATTCTAAAATAAAATTATAATATACTTAAAAACGTAATTAATTAAAATTAATACTTAAAAAAAACATTTCTATTAAAAGGGTAAAAAGACTTTTATAAGTAATTGTAACACCGAATTAGGTTCTAAAACAAAAATATAACATACTTAACAGCATAATTAAAACAGAAAAGTATGTCTTTAATTGTTTCCCCTTTTTCATTGTTTGTATTATTTTCGTATCTTGTATATTACATTCAATAAAACCTTCAACCCATTTAGGAGTCTTCAACTCACATTGGTTGATAACTTTTGAATTGTCGAAAACGGGCTGTTTGGGATTGTAAGAATATTTTCGCAAACTTATCAATTGTCTATTTCTGTTTGACATTATGATTTTGGTAGAGTCACCCTATGTTGTTTTCTGGATATGTAGTTGAGTTGTTGGTCCAGACATGTTACTCGTCAATGCATCCCACTAAATAAGTATCTTTGGAGAACAATGGGGAGATATTGTCGAAATTTGATTGGATGTGGTAGATGGTAGTTGATAGGTTAGCGACTATGATCTTACAATCCCAAATGGGATATGACCAACTACTTGGTGAAATGTACAGATTACACAACAAATAACTACAAGCTTGCTTGTTAATGCACATGCGACTTTTGTACAGGGTTTTAAACCTGGATAAGAGTTGTATGCGAGTTAGAAATCGATTAGGTACGAATTACAAAGTATATGCAGAATATGTTAAGAAACTTTTAGAGTTTGCTTGCAGCACAGTTAATAGTCATGGGAAAATTAGATGCCCGTGTAAAAAAATGTAAGAATTTGAGTTCTTATAAGAAAGACTTGGTGGGAGAGCATCTTTTCGTCAATGGCATTGACCAGGGTTATACAGGTTGGGTATTACATGGTGAACCATAACCAACATTGAAGCCTCAACATGAGGGAACTGACATCGGTGAAGATGCACAGACAGAGGTTGGCGGTGATGACTATGACGAGGATATGGAAGAAATGATAGGTAATATTGGTGCATGAATGTTTATGGATGAATGTGCTATGGACATATCAACTACAAATGATGCGGGTCATAACACTTTTTCACGCTTGTGGGAGAATTCACAGAGTGAACTATATCCAAGATGCAAAAGGCATAGTAAGTTGTCCTTTACAATCAGACTGCTTCATTTAAATCCATATGCCGCCTATCTGTTAAGACTGTCAATATGTTACTTGAATATTTAAAAAGGCACTTCCATCGAATAATGTTTTACCTCACAACTTGTATAAAATTAAGTGTGAAGCCCAGCCCATGTGAAGCCCAAGACTCATTTCGAAGTGGATTTCTTCTTTCTTTTAGTGTGTGTGTAGGTAATGGTCCCAACCCATGTGGAAGCCCATCTGAAGAGGAAGTGTAGCCCCTCAGCCCATGGGAACGGCGCCATCTTTGTGTAAGGGTGACAAAATCTTAAAATCCTTCATCTTCCTCCCTTTTTCTCCCCTACGCCGCACCCCCTCCTCGATTCCTTCTCCCCCTCTGCAAACCCGTGATTCTGTTGTCCATCCCATGTTGCCGCCATCCACGTCTTGCCACCTCACGTCACCGGAAAGTAGGACTGTTCATCCAGGTCGGATTTTTTTTTTTTTTCCGACCCGGTCTGAAACCTAGATACCCGGATTCCAATTCCGGGTTTCGGCCTGGATTTGATCTGGGCCAAAATCCGGATTATAAAACCCGGACCTATACGGTCCGGATGCGGGTGTTTAAAGCGGGTTCCGGTTTGGAAATCTGGAACCCGCATTTATACGATCCTATACACAATGTTTTCTCTTTTCATTCGATTTTGCTATGCTCTCTCTCTCTCTCTTCTCTCTCAATTTGCCTTAGGTCATCACCATCCCCTCTCACTCTCACTCTCACTCTCTCTTCTCTTCTCTTCGAGTTTCTGTTTCTCACTGGCTCCGTCAACTTCTTCTCTCCTCTCTTAGCTTTGAGTTTCTCACTTATGTGCTGTGGCTCCGTCTTCTCTCTCTCTTTTTCTCTCGTGCTGAAACCCTACCTCCTGTCACTCTTCCTCTACCGAACGAAGGTTCATATTCTCTGTGTTAGTTCTTCTTGACAAACCATAGGTTCGTATTTACACTACCAAATCTTTTTTTTTTACAGTGTTTTAGATCTATAAGCATGTGGGAAAGGATTAGGGTCTGTTTTGGGTTTAAACGTGGGGTTTATTTATTTATTTGGATCTGTTATATGCTGTTATTTTGCTAAATTTGCTATTTTTTTCTGGTCTTGGCTTGCTTTCTGCGACTGGATTTTTGTTCTCTCTGTTATTTTTAGGTTTATTTTGATATGAATATTTGAATGGAGTAATCTTTGTGTAGTGTTTTTATGGGTTAGATCTGGATTTGCGAGACCTAGAAGGGTGAAGAGTGAAAATATCCATTACCACTGAGTCTCCTAATAATATCTGGATCTGGGTTTGTGAGATCTAAATCATGGGCATAAGTTTTCCTGTAACAAATTTGATACTAAACTCACGTGTACTTTTATTTAAAATCATGATAACTCTTCCAATCAATAATAGAGCTTTGTAATAGAGATTGGTAATCATATATTGCACTTCATTTTAAGGTAGGCTAATCTTTCATAAAGCTTTTGTTTGATGTTAACAGTATTTCATTTGAATGGATGCTCAAGCGTTTTGTTAAAGCAACTGGTATATTAAAACACATCGGCTAATTTCTGTGGTTGTTGATGGCCTTAATTTGTTTACTAGGTACCTCTCATGTGGAGCTTGGGCAGGCAAGCTGTTTTGCTTGGTTTTTGTGATTGATTTTTTATCATTTCGATTACTGCAACTATGGCAGGTAAGTAACATAATGTTTCTTCATGTATTCTTTCCCTTGCTGCATTATCTTCCTCTGCATACTATATTCATCTCCCATTCTTATTCCATAAGCCTACAGAGGATATTGAGGTGGTACCTGATATTCTTCTGTGCAAAGATGAAGATAAAAGAGATGCTGCCAAACTTCGAGTCTTCAACGACAACCAATGCTTGAAATGATTTTATTTTAAGATGTTTGGTTGTTTTGCATTCCTATACTGATAAGGCGATTCGGTATTGAAGTATAAACTCCATCCTGCATGTAATTAATACTAACCCAGATTTCTAACCACCAAGTTGAAAAGATGACTGTTTTTTTATCATATTATTTTGCAGTAGAGATTGATATTGACCTCTACTTGGATAAGAGGGTGGTGAGTCATGTCCAGGAGTTATGTTTGTTGGGATTGGGATAAGGAATTCAAATGGTTTGGTTTTTTCAACTAGGGTCTGAGTCATGTTCAAGAGTGTTTAGATTCCAAACCGTAACTGGAAGACATGGCAATAAGAAAGCATTGGATCATAGTCATTTGGACCAAGTCGAAATGTTTTGAGGTGCTGCAAAACCATTTTGAGGTGCTGCAATCTTTATAACATAAAACCATCAATTTTTATACTCATTTTCTATGCTCTTTTTTAATATTCTATTTGAATATAATATGCAAAACTAGTTAATGAGCTTTTTGATTTCTTGGCTGCAGGAATTGACAATGGACTATTATTTGGTGTGAGGTTACAACACCGATGGGAAAGACTATTTTACTGAGTTTGTAACTCATTTATTGTAATTTTGTGTTTGGTAATGTAATTTATAAATACCACAAGTGTAATGTGTAGTGGATTGCATTATGATGTATGCATAGATGAATATTGATTTTTTTTTTTGTTTTACATGCATTTAGTATTTTTAGAACACAAATATTAAGCGCATCATGAACTGGACCTCTTAAAAAAAATTTACTAAAATAAAGGCTTTTACCTTAAATAAAAAAAAAAATTAAAAAAAGGGGTAAAACCCAGAACCTGAATTTCTGGGTTTCAAAAACCCGGATCCATCCAGATTTCGGCCCGGGTCTGAACCGGGTAAACCCGGTCCGGGTTTCAGCCCAGGTTTGAAATTCGGGTTCCGATCCGAGTATACCCGGATTCCAGGGTCGAAACCCGGATGAACACCCCTACCGGAAAGCCCTTTCCTCTCATCTATCTTGCCCTCCCTTCTCTTCGTTTGTGTCTCTCTCTATTACTCTTATTCCCTCCCTTCGGACTTGGCGTTGCAACCATCATCCACCACCATTCGACCTCAAGAAGGAGCAAACCTACCGTGGATCACAGATAGCCACTCAGATAAGTCGTCACTCGGCACCCTCGCCAACATCAATTGTTGTCGATTTTGTTTCTCTAATCCATCAACCTTTGTCTCTCTTAGCTCCTATGTCGCTGCTCGCCCTGCCATCCAACATTAGCAATGGTGCGCTCCTCTCGATCTAGACTTCAATACCCCAAAATTTTCTTTTCTCTCTCAGATTCGCTTTGGTTTGCGCTCTCTATTTCTCTTTCCTACGGTCCCATCATCGCCGTCGTTCCGTTATGCCTTCACAGTTCGTCGTCCATGGCGGCACTCACAGAACCTCCCTCTGTAGATCTCTCTCTCTCTCTCTCTCTCTCTCTCTTTCCCCTTCTCAGATTCCCCTAGAAACCGAGCCTATATTTTCCTCTCTTAGGGTTGCACCGCCGCTAACCACCACAAGTTTCCCTTCCCTATCTTCCATGTTCATGAGATCTGCCATCCACAAAATCTCATACATGGAGTCTCGTTTTACCCAAAAAAAATATCGCCACTGTTCATTGTCCCTTGCCACTGCAGCCGCCATGCTCCACCCTTCCTGGCGCTACCATAGTAATTTGTGTGCTACTCTGTTTTCATATTAATTTTTAGGTATCATCAGCTTTAACTAGCTGTTTTCCATCTCGCAACGATGCGCATGCACACACGAGATACCTATACAGTGCACTCGATCTTCCAAGATTGCCTTCTGCATTGTAAGTAAAACTTTAGACTGACCCTTGAAATACTAACGC
>QEOT01006714.1:17625-47732 GCA_003123785.1 Pterocarya stenoptera
ACAATTAGCGAGCATGCAAGCAAACACTATTTTCACGTTATGTGAGGGGTGTTTGACCCAAGTGGCCAACATCTCAATGTCGAGACTCCTATCAAAGCCCAAGTGAGGGTCAAGGGTGCCACACTAAGCAATTGAAGCAGGGACTCAAATTTGACTACAATATAATCCATGTAAGCAGGAATGATTGTGTCTTATTTTGGCTATAGAATGAGCATGTGAGCGAGTGTCCAATGTGTCATGAATCAAGATGGACATCTGACAAACAGAACATGTCACAAAAGGTGGTATGACACTTTACATTTATCGAGATTACAATGGTTATATTATGTCACATTCAATGATTGTAGACATGACATGACATTCATCAACTAGAGTTAGGAATGAGAATATATTGTCATATCCTATTAATTCTCAAGTCTAGAAGGAGCTTGATTTAGAACACTCATGGTTTGCTGAAGAACAATAAAATGTGGGACTTGGGTTGGCATTTACGTTCGGAAACAAAAGTACTAGTCATGGGACTTGGCCGGTAGTACTTATACCATATAATTTATTATCATGGAAATGCATGAAAGATTCTTATTGCTCATTCTTGATCCGGCATCACCGGTAATTGAGATAAATGTACATGAAAGATTTATGGGAAAATGGCATCTAGACATTTGATACATCAATAATTGAGTCGTTCAAGATGCATGATGCAATGTTATAGACAATAAATGATTTTTCTGCATATGGGAACTTATCAGGTTGGAGTATTAAAGGAAAAATGGCATGTCCAACTTGTAACAAGCACACTCAATCCGACTGGCTTACGTATGGGAGGAAACCATGCTTCATGAGTCATTGTTGATATTTACCTATTGACCATAGATAGTGTGGAAATACTGGAATGTTTGATGGAACTACTCAATAGGCCATCCTCCACCATATTTATCTGGGTAAGATGTACTTGTACAATTGGTGGATATTTCTATTAATGACTTTGGGAAAAAATGGCGGAAGCAGAAGCAAACTGCAAATGAGTTGAATTAGATGAAGAATAGCATATTTTTTGAACTATCGTACTAGTCAATTTTATGCATATTGAGAAAAATACATGCGATTTAGTGTTTGCCACAATAATGTCAGTTGAAGGTAAAATAAAAGATACAGTAAACTCACGTAAGGAGTTAAAACGGTTGGGAATAAGGTATGAAATGTACTTGCAACAAAGTGGCCCGTCTGTCTATATGCCAAAGTCGTGTTATACAATGTTAAGGAACGAAATGGTTAGATTTTCCGAGTAGCTAATGAATATTAAATTACCAGAAAAGTATGCTGCGAATCTAAGAAGGAGTGTGCATACACATGATTGAAAGATTATTGGATTAAAAAGTCATGATTATCATAATTTTTTTATAATGTATCTTGCTAGTTGGTATTCGTGGTTACTTAACGAGGGATGTGCACATGACTTTGATTGAGTTAGGTGTATTTTTCAAAGATCTATGTACTAGAATATTGAATGTACGAGCTTTGGAACAAATGGACTGGAAAATTGGTATAATGTTGTGTAAATTGGAGAGTATATACCACCATCGTTCTTCGATGTAATGGTCCACTTAGATGTTCATTTTTCACGTGAGGCTCGACTTGCAGGACCAATACAGTATAAATGAATGTATCCCATTACACATAAAAAAAAATGTATCCCATTGAAAGATTCCTTGGAAAGCTGAAACGCATAGTGGATAACAAGGCCCATCCAAAAGGTTCAATTGCAAAAGCATATATTGACAATGAGTGACATACATTCTATTCCAAGTACTTTCGTGGAGTTGACATGAAGTTTGACTGGCCCAAAAAAAAAAACTTTGATGTTGATCAAGCTAAACAAACAAATGGATTTTTTATATTTTCCCAACATAAGTCATTTAGTAATTTTCATTTTTAGTATTCATATCAACGTGCTCAAAGAGCAAGGAGTAACTGATATAAACAAGAAACATGAAAAAGGGTTTTCGAGATGGTTCAAACAACAAGTAATGACATTACAGATGCCATTTTAAATTATAACCTTGCAAATATGATTGTTTGCATATTATATATATTTACTATATTCACAATGTAAGCTGTACAAATGCATGCGAGTAATCTAAATTATATCACCGAGTACCTATATGCATTGGTGCGTGGCCCATTGAGATGCATAGTTCGATATTCTGCATGTATTTCTAGGGGAAGTAGCTATCAAACAATATATCAAGAACGTTATTGAAAAACACAAGACAATGATATCTTAGTCGAAGGAAGTCATGAAGGAGAAAATGTTGATTTCTATGGGATTATTGTCGATATAATTAGCTTGAAATATTTGTGGGAGCTTGTAGTATACATGTTTAAGTACGATTGGTGGGATTTGAGCAATTCTCGAAGGGTCATGCGCGATGATGAATATTTTTTTAATATTAATACATCACGAAAATGGTATGATGATGATCCTTTTGTTTTAGCTTCTCATGTATCTCAAGTTTTCTATTTAGATGATTCTAATTTAGGAAATCAGTTGCATGTGATACAAAGATTTTTTTTCAAGAAATATATATGAGTTTATCCTTGAGGCAGAGGGAGAAGACGAAGATCAAGAAGAGAGTCCCTCTACACAAGAAGCATACAAAGAGAACTAACCCATCTTTAACTTTTTGTGGATTTGAACCAGTATTACATGATTTCTTTACATATGGACGATATTAAGGGTGAAATTGTTGATACAATAATACAAGAAAATGTTCAATCATCTAAAGTATCTACAGATGAGGAGGGTGAATGGTCAACTAAAACTGATACGGATAAGTGATGAGTTTTGTGTTCACTTGACACTTCATGAAAAAAAAAATTATGTGATGTATGTCTTAATGGTTTTAAATCATGTCAGCTAAGAGGAAAGGAGTTTGTTTCCCATCTCCACGCATTTCTTGCTCTTCCGATTGACTCACCAGTAGAGATTAACTCTCTAAAATGAGGTAAAATATTGATAAAAAATTTGTCTCAATTAAGGTAAATCATGCATATTAAATATTTTCTAATTTATCATTTCCTTCGTTTTTACCAAAAATATAATTTTCTTTAGAGCTAACTGTACAACCTCATTGAGGTCAAGACACTACTAAACATGTCACACTGGAAAAAAAAATCGTAAAGTGGGTAAAATTAAAGTTAACATTCCTAATGATTATACCAGAGGTGAAGAAAACCGCTTGGCTTGCTTTGTATGTAGGTACTCTTATATGAACTTATGCATATTTGGCTACGAGTTCATGACATAAAATCCTCCAAGATGTCAAAGATCTTCTCAAGAAGCATTGTTTGGTAATGTTTAATTTATTTATCAAATTATTTAATGCGGAGTAGGCAAAATATAGAATATGCAAAGGATTTGTTCGTATAATAATTTTTCAAGAATGACTTCAAACTAAATTTTAGCTAGAGAGATGGGCATAAGATTATTGATGAACTTATAGATAATTCATTCAGTAAATATAAGGCAAGATGTCATGAACATTACAATAAGTTTGATAACAAAGACGAGGCAGTCCAACATTTGTTTCTGGATGTTCGACCTTGTGATTGGGAAAAACTTTTTGACATGTTTGACAATCTAACATATAAGATAAATGAATTATCTTACTTGTCATATTTTATAATTTTATCTTGCTAATATTTACTAATTATATGTAGGAGCGAAGTTCTATAAACAAAGCAAATAGATCGAACTTGAGGATTCATCATCATTCAGGCTCAAGTTCTTTCCATTGTTCATTGAAGAAACTAGTAATTCTATTTAATATAATGGGTTGCTCAAGTTTGTTGTTTGTTGTATTCTAATGAGTTTATATCTACAAAAATGTGTCTTTTAACAAGAATCAGAAACCAATTTCAACTTAGAAAATTACACATTGCACATACTAATCGTAATGGAGAGTGGACTCATCCCGACACACTTTAAAATTATATAAGCATTTTTATCTATTTTAACTAAAGATATTTGTATATTTGTGGCAATATTAATTCTTTCTCTTATGTGTAAAAAAAATGGTCGTCCTGCATGTTGAATTTGAAAATTCCTTAACAAATAATGTTGATATTTTTACACAACTTCAAGGTCCACATTCAGGATATTTGAGGGTTTGAGTCATTGCTCAAGCCTTCTAGCTCATCCTCATATGCAATAATGCCTCCAATACTTCAAAAGCATTAGAGGAAGCTAGGTTTGAGATCAAAGAAATGAGTACAAAGAAGCATGAGTTAGAAGCTCAACTGACACAACAATCAAATATGGAGATGAGATTGAAACAACGAGAACAACAACAATAGGAGTTTAGGAGAGAGATGTAACTCCAAGTGCAGATGATTATGCAACAATTTAGGCCACCTAGTAATTGATTTAATAATTTTACTACTATTTTTGTATGATGAACAATATTTTCTTTAATTAGTTTGCATTTATGAGATTAGTTTTTATGTTTTTTGAACAAATTCTAATATATTTTTTAAGATATTTTGTATGTGTATTTCAGGTTTTTCATTACTAGATCAAAAAAATTCCTACTGTTCAAACGCCCAAAAATCGTTCGAACATATAGCCAATTTAACCATTCGAATAGGTGCAAAGAACATTCAAATGTCATTTGTAGATGGCGTTCTTACATGAACTCTATGTTCAAACGTAATAAGCGTTTGAATGAGTTCTTATGACATCAAACATTACATCAATGTTCGAAGACTATATTGAATATTCAAATATTTTTCTCTAAAAATATGTCTGAACGTATTAGAATTTAATCGACCACTCAATGCAATGCGTTTGAACATAGTTGTATGGTCAAACACTAAATTTAAAGGTTGAACGTTTGTCCGTAACAATATGTTCAAACATATTCGAATTCGATCGACCACTCAACCCATTGAATCCGAACAAAGAGTTACGATCGAACGTAAGGAATTAATCATTGGAATGTCCATTTGGGATGAACTTTAATCATCCAAAAAAATATTTATGTTCGAATGCCATCAAACGGTTTCATCCAAAAAAGTTTTTAGGACAAAATTCAAATTTTCATCTCAAACTTATACTTTTTTGAGACATTTTTTGAGACAAGATTCAAATTTTCGTCCCAAAAGATCTTTTGGGACAAAGGTTTTGGGACCTTTTTTTGTTCAAAAAAATATTGGGACAAAATTGCTATTTTTTGTTGTCACATGTCAACCAATCAAAGACTAACACGTGATCTCCCTGTTTGTTTTGTTTTTTTTTTTTTTAAAGAAGAACATAATATTAATGAAAAAAAAAAACTACAGACAACTATCAAGCCAAATTGCTTGAGAGATAAAGTCTAGAAAACCATCACACCACATCTCAATAGACTCAACAAACCAAGTATGCCGGGCGAGTCCATGAGCAACCTCATTTCCCAACCTACTAACATGTTAAATTTTATATTCCTCAAAAACAACCAATAACTTCTTTTTTTCTTACAATAAGATTCCTAGTAGTGAATAAGAATCTGTTGTAGCTTGTAGCTTGTAGCTCTCTTACCATTAGTAGACAATCACTCTCAATGATCAGCTTTTTAATACCATATCAGCATATAACTGTAGACCTTGGAAGATAGCAAGCAACTCTATATCCTTAGGAGCAGCCTCAAGTTTAGCTTTGCTAGCAGCCATAACAGTTTCACCTTTAGCTCCAATCCCAGCTTTGTGTTGATCTCTAAACATAGCTCCATCCACATTAAACTTCATAAAATTAGTAGGAGGTGGTTTCCAATCACAGTACTTCTTAACCTCTGCAAGAGACTTCGGTCTTATATCTATGTACATCCTCTGAAGAGATAAAGCATGCTCAACAACTTACCTTGGCTCAAGTATCACTTGTTCATGCATCTTTTTATTCCTTCTATACCAAAATCCCCAATCTATTAAGAAAAAAGTAGTCAAAGCCTTTGTTTTACCAAGAGCTTTAACTCGTGTAGCAACCTCCAAAATTGTGTTATTTTTTTCCACTTCTTGCATAATAGGCAGAAAAATACCCTACTGATCTTTTATGGATGGACAAGTAAGCAAAAAATGA
Organism: Pterocarya stenoptera; assembly: GCA_003123785.1. Lineage (NCBI taxonomy): Eukaryota > Viridiplantae > Streptophyta > Magnoliopsida > Fagales > Juglandaceae > Pterocarya > Pterocarya stenoptera. The sequence continues at coordinate 23,738 of QEOT01006714.1, forward strand.
GTCAAGTCTTCACTTCCAGCATTACAAAAACAATACACCTCCTCACTAATGTTTTTTTTTTTTTCCTTCAGATTATTTTGTGTTGGTAAACCATACATACAAGCTCTCCATGCAAAGACCTTAATTTTGTTTGGAACTTGCATCTGCCAAATAGTCTTCCACAGAGCCTGTTGTGTATTGGCATTCGAACATTCACTTGAGATTTTATGTGATCCCTGCCTTATCAACCTAGAAACAGTTCTCACACTGAATAGGCCATTCTTGTCTTGAATCCAAGTCCACCTATCTGGCTGTGTATCTGGGCATATTAGTACTTTCAAAATCTTAAAGGCAACATTTGGATTGAATAGAGCTCTTACTTTTGCTGCATTCCACCAATTAATATTATTGTCCAATAAACTATCCATTGTTTCCTCCACATTTATTGCAACTCTATCAGGATTGCCCAAAGCAACATTAATGAAATCTGGAATCCAAGGCTCAGTTCAAAACTTACCATCACCAATTCTCCATCTACAACCTTTGAACAGCCACGATTTTGTTTACCCCCCAATTTTGAGTCAAAGAAATTTTCAGCCTTATAGATTTTGTGAAGCAATGAGTTTTCAGCATTAAGAATTCTTCATCCCTGTTTAGCAAGTAAGGCTAGATTGAAAGATCTCAAATCTTTGAAACCAAGTCCACCTTTAGCTTTAAACTCACACATTTTTTCCCAGCCAACCCAATGTATCTTCCTCTCCTCCTTCTTTTGACCCTACCAAAATCTAGTCATCATGGATTCCAAATCTGAACATAGTGTACCACGTAATAAGAAGCAACTCATGGAGTAAGTTGGAACAGACAAAGCTACAACTTTAATGAGAACCTCCTTACCACCTTGAGAAAGTAATTTTTCCTGCCACTTTGTGTTTAATATCAGAAAAAACTTTGGTTTTTTACCTTCCAACAACTAGTGGTAGACCCAAATATTATTCATATTTCTGTGCACAACTTGTTCCCCACATACTCAGAATCTCTTCATGCACATCATCAATGACATTTTTACAAAAGACCATAAAGGTTTTCTCCTTATTAATCGTCAATCCAAAGGCCTTCTCATAAATAGCCTGCAGCCCTTGCACATACATATTCTCCTCCATATTTGCTCGACAGAAAATCATACTATCATCTACAAACAATAAGTGGTTTACCTGAGGAGCACCCTTACACTAGATACTCTATTCTCAGCCCCAGCATTGTTCAACAATGACATTAAATCTTCTGTGCACAATAAAAATAGATAAGGGGATAGTGGATCTCTTTGTCTCAAACCCCTAGTAGGAACAATTGGCCCTTTAGGATCACCATTAATCAACACAGAGTAAGTAACAGTGGAAATACATTTCATGATCATAGCAACTAGCTGTCTCTCAAACCTCATTGTAATCATAACAGCCTCTAAAAAATCTCACTTAACATGATCATACGCTTTACACATGTCTAACATAAGAGACATAAAGCCTTTTTTTTCAACCTTCTTGTACTTCAAATAATGAATAAGTTCATAAGCAATAAGCACATTATCAGTAATCAAACGGTCAGGAACAAAATCACTCTGAGACTCCTAGATAATACAAGGTAGCACACTTTTTAGTCTATTTGCAATTATCTTAGACATCAACTTATACACAACATTGCATAGACTAATAGGTCGAAAGTCAGCTACTTTAGAAGGGGATTTCTTCTTAGGAATCAATGTGATATAAGTGTGATTCAAAGAAGTGGGAAATTTACTAGTATTTAGAGCTTACAAAACAGCTACAGTTACTTATCCACCCACCACAAGCCAAATCTTTTCGTAAAAAGTTGGTGCAATTCCATCTGAACATGGGGCTTTCAAAGGATGCATCTGCCTTAGAGCCTCTATCACCTCTTGCTTAGTATACCTAGCTGCTAACCCTTCATTCATTTTATTTTCACTCTTCCTGGCTGGCTGCCCAGAAAATTCATAGATCCTCTCTGATTAAAAGTGGAAAATAGATTCATAAAAAAATCCAGAATAACTTCATCTCTACCATCCCCATTCTTCCATTCCCAATTGTGATCTTGAATCTCCAGGATGTTATTCCTTTTTCTCCTATGTGAAGCTTTAGCATGAAAGAACTTTGAGTTCTAATCACCTTCCTTCAACCACAGTGCTTTAGATCTTTGACACCACACATGTGATCCCTCGTTTATTTCTAATAGAAGATTGACAAATGTATCCAATTGTAAATCCTTTTAAATTCTTATATTAATTTTGCAAAAGTCAAAATTGTAGTTTCTAATTGTAAAAATGTGAAAATGTAATTACTAATTTGATGATTAATCACATTGAAAAGAATTAAAGAAAAACTACATAATTATGAGCCTACTTAGAGATCTAGGTTGAAAATGAAGAAATAATACCATGAGACACGACCATATACAAACTTTAGTACATGTTAAAATATTTCTATGAAACAAGTTTTAAAATAATAATAACAAGAATTTTTCTTCAAAAAAACATCTTCCAAAAAAATAAAAAAGTGAAAACACAATTCCATGCCTAGTTAGCTTGCTACCTCATCCATAGACCATACTGACACGTACGGAACTCAGTTAAGCCATAGGTTTTTAAGTGTGTTCATGAACTGAGATGGGATCTACCGAATAGACCATGAAGTTTGGTCCAGCGGTGTCCGACAACGTTGGCATGGTATCAGATATTTTGTTCATTTTATTTTATTTTATTGTTTTTGCAATTGATGTTGTCAAATTGACAAGACCTGACTTGCTGGATGGGTTATTTATTTCGATATCTTATCTTCTCATCTCATATCACCTACGCACTCACATCCGTCTTCATCTGCATCTCATATGCTGCCCTTTATTAAATTCCTCCTATAAATAACCTCATTTTAGCATTAATATGTCCCACTTCCGTCACGCTTTGCCGGCGTCACCTCCCAACCGACTACTGTATATATATATAACAATGAAACAAAGAATAGACCATTTGCTGTTAGTCTTTGCTGATCAATAATGCCTCCATGCCTTATCAAAAAAAATAATGCCTCCATGCACGTGATTCTTCTAACTCATGGTCTTACGTCAGTATTATCGATCTAAACTTGAGGATTTTAATGGCCGGAGAGATAAATATTATACGCAGTCAATCTTAAAAAACATTACAGATATTATATATATACACACATATATAGAAAAATGTCAAATATACTTTAGTAAAATCAGAAAATAAATTTTAGTACATGTCAATTATTAATATATTCAAAATCATAAAATTTAAAATTTAAAATTTAAATTTAAAAAAAAAACTAATAAAATGAGTTTTGAAAGTAAACATATAAGTAAAACTATAAGTAGATATAGCACTACTCATATATATATATATAAGGACCTATTTTATATATATCTATGCTTATCATTTTTCAATCCTAACCTAAGATTTTGTAAATAACATTCCCTAAGTTCACTAGATAAACAAAAATAAAGATCGATGTTTCTTGTATATATCAATGTTTTTTTTTTTTTTTTTACCCACAATGAGAAGGTAGAATTTTTGACAAAATTGTTGTCATTTTATAATACCCCATTTGTGAGAAATTATGTATTTTCCCTTAAAATTTTAAATTATTTTATTTTTCTTATTATTGTAACCGATCATTTAGTTCTTTCATTAAACAAAATCAGACCATCATGTATGATTCAATTATATTTTGATGGAACCATGGTAAGAAAGCTGTTTACTTCCTGTCAAGTTGAGTTTATTCTCGTTATAAATAATTATTTTCATTGTAAATAACTATTTATAAATGTTCAATTTTCTTTGAAGTCATGATTAACAGACATATTTGGTACCTAAGTTTCAAAGCAAAATATGAGTAGCTTGCACCAAATAAATGTTTATGAACGTAAGTAAGAATGGGATAGTAATTTTTCTTGTTTCTTTTTCGGCTGCTAAAGTAGCACTATTGCAAATCATACAATACAATAGCTACGGAACAGCAGCAAGACCACACGCATCTTTATCATCGACGTTCATTATCAACGAAAAGCCCCATGATAGATATTCCAGAGATTTGAGGGAGGTTTGAGAATGGAGACCCTTCTCAGTTCTCAGTTCTCAGCCAACCTGGAAACCCATACATGAACTGGCCAATAGTACTGTACCCAGCCTAACACTGTCAGAAAATTGATCTTTAAGAAAAAAGAAAGAAGAAACAATCATTCGACCGACAAGGAAAGCAACGAATGAAGGATGGCCATGTCACCATCAAATTAATATAAACAACTTTATGATCATGACACACCCTGTCTGTGCACGTGTCATAAGCTCCGCAATAGAGGGTAGCCGGGAATAGGGCATGAAATTGTAGCACGTGTGCGTACCTTGTAACGAAAGTGGGACTTTGAGCCTTGAGGGTTCCCACCAGGAAAGAGGGACAAGTACCTTTGTTGCAGCAGGCACGCACGCATTATTAATTCAAAAAGGGTCACGCTACTCTGCCGCCCAGCGTTTACCGCTGGGCGTACCGCTTAGGCGCATTTTTTTTTTTTTTTATATTTTTTAATATAGTTAATATGTTTAAAAAAAAAAAAATACACCAATACTCTTAAAATTACTTCCTTAATCACTAAGTAAAAAAAAAAAAATTTTTTTGACTAACGGTTAATTTGAGCGGTCAGATCGATGGAGAGGACATAGAAGCTTTATCCATTCAAAAATGTCATGTAGAAGGACATTTATTGAAGGAAAATGATTTATCCATTAAATATTGTATAATAATGTTTTAAAATAATAAATATTTTTATAAAATATTTTATAAAAATAATAATATTTTATAAAAATATCCTCATATTAATATATTATTATATAATGTATTGTATAATTGTTGTGGATATATCATTACTCTTTATTATATATTCTAGTGATTGATTATGTAATTTTTTTAATATAAAATAATTATTTTAACCAATCAAATCAATAAAGTATATAAAAAATACGTAAAAATGATTGTATTTAACAAAAGTCAACACCAAGTAATTTAATCGAGTTTCATGTTGGTATAAACTTCTTATATGTTTTATAAAAATAGTGTGTTGTTGCAAAATGAAGAAGAGATCTAGATAGTAAGTTGAGTTGAAATGAGAAGACACAAGAGTTAAAAGTTAAATAAGATATTATTAGAATATAGTTTTTTAATATTATTTTTATTTTAAAATTTAAAAAAATTGAATTACTTATTATATTTTATTAGAAAATTTAAAAAATTTATAATGATTAGATTAATAAGATGTCAGTTGAGATCAACTCATTAATCTTTTACATTTTTCTTCGCGCATACACACGCATATTAAACATGCAAATGGCAGTGCATGGCAGCTGCTAAGAGTGACTTTGAAAACCACCAAAGCTAGTTAGCTATACTGCATTATCAATATCAATCTGTGAAGTTGGTAACCGATGCTGGAAGTTCGTTTGTTAGAGGATAACCTGCATGAATGAAACAGGGAAATGTTTTCTAATAAAGATAAGATCTTACAAAACTAATTTAACTTTGTTGTCAAAAATTGTAAAACTATTTTTATTATAAAATAAATCCAACATATTATATCTATTCATGACATCAATTTATAAACTTTTACTTTTATAAAATATCTTCATAAAAACTTCATTTTTAGTACAATTACATATGCTCGATATTACTAGCTAATTAACTTGATCTTTGTAGATCTCCGAACTCCATCCCCCAAAGTACTTTCGGCCTTCGGGGAATCAAAGATGTCTCTATTACTTCAGAGCCAGTACTCAATCTTACACAGGGTTAATGTGAACCGCTCATCATGCAGTACTACGACTACTGCGCTTCACTGCAGTCTGATCACTCTCTCTACTTTATTTAGTTCCACATCATTTCCATCTTTAATTTCTGCAGCAAGCTAGCTAGCTAGCTAGCTAGGCCAGATATATACGTACTCACACTTTAAAGGAATATTTTCTTTATTTTTTTCAATTTTATTTTATCTGAATATTAATATATAAACAAATTTAAGCTAAAGACTAAGATTATCATCAACATGCATATATAGTATATATCTTTGTTATATAGCGCCAAGTGAAGTGAATACTTTAAACAAGACGTGCAGTTATATTCTCGTACGGAATTGTTACAGTCACAAAAAGATTTCATAAAATTAAATTCATAAAGTGATATGATTTCATATGATATTTTAGATCTGTTTTATAATAAAAGTAATTTTACGATCTAACTTATCATATCTTGCTACATCATCTTGTGGAGTTACTTTTGTTAGATTTCTTTATAGCTAAACCATTTCTTTGGAACAAAATATAAATGATATGATGCCATATATAGTTTGTAGAAGATTTCCAGTGGAAAATCCGTCGTTACAGTATGATCAGAAATAGTTTTCATATTTTTGAAAGCTTACATATTATACCATGCATGCAGTAATTCAGTTTTTAACTACAAATTTATGCAGAAAAATAAAGCGATGAAATTACCTAATTCAGACTGGCCTGTTTGAATTGCCATGCATTATGGTGATCAATAGGTAGTAGTAGGCATGCAGGACAATAATGCAAAAGAAAGGAATGAGAAAGGGATAGATTTAAAAGATTGAAAGATACAAGAGATTAGGAGATAGATAAAAGCAAGTTTTGCTTAATTAACCATTAGTACTCCGATAATGACTGATCATATATAGATGCATACAAAGTGTCTGCAAATAGAATCTCACCTCTCTTCCCCTTATTTATTGTAACCATATAATATATATATATATATATATTTAGATATAGATATAATCCCTAGGTCAGAAATAACTCACCCACTAATTGTCATCAGAATTATCAGTAGTACCATATATTACAACTAGTCTTGTAAACTACAAGGACCTTTTTCTTGGATTTATCCTCCATTTTCAACAAATTATAGGAATTTGAATATGAAATTAATGATTGGTTCATTGGCGAAATAATTGAAGAAAACACGTTGAAGCGGGAAATTTTTTACCGTTCATGTGGACAATAAATTCTTGAGGAGTGTTCCAATCAACGATGTTGTCGAGAATTTTAGATATACATCATGGTTTTTGATTAGTTTCCCTGACCATATTGCATGGAACTTGCCTCCACAAAATGTTCCTTGCCATGCTAAACATGATCATATATTATAAGGATTTAAAGAAAGTTGTGATTAGGTAATTTACCTACAGCTGTAGATGTTTACCAAAGGTGAAGTCCATGTTCTTCTTCTATATTTATTTCTAATCTAATGTCTTCTCTTCAGATTTGACCCCGTACTTGACATGAATAATGAATGTACTAGACTTTCTTCTGATCACTGCACTAGTACTACTTCTTGATATTATTATATGGCCTTCTCATCATTTGGTACCTTCATACTGTATTGGAGCATATCCACACAATCTTGCAGGGATAACCAACTTCACCAGTTGGTTTATGGCTTATCTTCGTACTCAAATAATTTCTCAAATAGAACTGAGCCATTCAATAAATTCTTCCGATTGAACACTATGGGCTGGTTTGGATCATTATAAGATAAAAGATAAAATGATTTTAAATGAAAGATGATAGTTGAAAAAAATATTGTTAGAATATTTTTTTTTAATATTATTATTGTTTTGAAAAAATTAGATTGAAATTTGAAAATATTGAATTGTTTATTATATTTTGTGTAAGAATTTGAAAAAAATTGTAATGATAAGATGAGATGAGACACTTTTCAAATCCAAACGGGACTATATACAATAATGAAATTTGGTAAATCAACTTTAACAACAACCTCTCATCATGATGAGCGTGTCGGTTGACAACTGAACCCAATTCTTTCCATTATTTTTGTTTCTCTAATAGGGTTAAAAGAAGGAAGGTCTAACTCTTAGTTGTCCAAGAAATAGGATTGAGGTTTCATTAGACAAAACGATATATAATTTGTTCGACCTAAATGAATCAAGTAGGTAGATTTTATATAAAGAAGATTTGGTTCATCATGTTTCATTTGATAAAGGTAGGAGAATTAGAACCCAATTCGACATTGATAAAAAAAAATTAGAGAAATCATAACCAAGTTAAGATGATATGGTTCAACCTATTCTTCTTTTGCCAAAGATCTTACTATTTTCAAAGAAGTTGGATGATCCATTACACCCGTTTAAATTTTCATTCAAAAGTTCTTATATGTTTCCTTATTCCCTTACCCATAAAAAATGAACTTGTTCATTTTCTTTTCTTATAGGAGCATATACAAGACTCGTCACTATAAAAAGAATACAGGGAATGGCACCATTAAATATGTCATTTTCAAATTTCACAATAATGATAATGCATGTCCTACTTAAAAAGATTTAGTACCTACCTATGCAAAAAACATGATTTCATCGACACGAAAGTCTAACTACATTGCATTACACGCCTTGAGTTTCACTCCATCCAAGCTTCTTGAAGCTCAAGTCGTATGGTGATCAAGTTGCTAAACTTGTTTTGAAAATGCTTGGATTTCATCATTGATCTCATAATATAATTAGCCAACACTCAAACATTACGACAAAACATATAATAATCAATTGATCAAGACCCTTTTTCTAAGGAATTGTTAGACTTCCAAGGTTTTCAACTATAATTAATGCTTGCTTGAATATAACGGCCACCTCCCTTAATTATTACATTGGATCGAGTGGGGTAGAGCATGGGAATGACTCCAAGTCTCCATAGATGGACGTGTTACTTAGTGTCTCACTTTGCTAGGTTAAGGCCAATATTATTGAAGTCTTCGCGTGCTTCAACGGTTTATTTGTTTCACGTGTCAATTTGATACCATCTTCAAGAGGGAGTGGATTCTCAGACAAAATATGATATCCTTAATTTGTTAATGTGCTTCCATGCATGTCTTGAATGATGTACAGTGTACACCACAACCAAAAGGTCACCTTATAGCTAGGAGGAGGCCGCAAATTATAGTCAAACAATCCATCTTGATTTCCACCATAATAGAAATCAATGTGTGGTGAGAGGAGCATAGTGGTGCGATGACATTGACATGGGAAATCAAGATGATCATGTGGTTCATGTCTTTTTTTTTTTTTTTTAAGAAAAATTCTACTCATCATTCCTACATCATGCACACACCAAATATGATTTTTTTTTTCTCCTTATCAAATGTGTGGTGTATGCATAATGATGAGTAGAAAATTTACTTTAGTTTAAAAAGAATAAAATAAAATAAAAAATAAAAAATAGAGTGTGGTATTTGTCATGTGGTGTAGGGATGATAAATAAAATGACTCTTTTTTTAATGTTCTAATAATGTAAATATTTACTATTTGTTATCTTCTAATTAGTAGGTGGACAAAGGGGTTAAATATGGGCGGAATTATTCAACCCCACACACTTGTACTTGGCTACTTTTCCAAAGGATCTACCCATCCGCTCGGGAGAATGATCAGATTCCCACTATATATACTCATCTAGTGTTTGGTACGAGACTAACGAAAGGTGTGCAACATCCCAAACTTTCTAATGTATCGTGGGAAAAATTAATAAAAATGAAAATGAAATTTACATAAAGAGTATAATAATACTCTTTTTCATTCGAATCTTTATTAATTAATTAATATATGCAATCACACTCGGCGATGTGGCATGAGAATTTAATTGCAGAGTTTTACTACACAACCCCCACCACACTCTACACTCAACATTTTTTTAAATTTTTAAATTTTTTTAAAACTTTTTTTGAGTTTATTCTTTTTAAGTTATTTCAAAATTTTTATTCATTATTCATATAATAAATATTTGATAAAAGAAAAAAAAATTAAAAATTAAAAAAAAAATGAAGTGTGGAGTGTGATCAGGAGGTTATAAAGATTTATTCTTAACTGCGTGTCATTTAAGTGAATACTGATAGAAGAAATTATTTGAAATATTATGTGATACATCATTATGTGTCTATAGCACGAAGATTTCACCTTTTTCATGCTTGAACTAATTATATTTATCTCCAACTATTTTATGGTACAAGTCGCAAAGAAGCATTTTAACCGCAGTTCCATATCCATAGATCATAAGAAGTTCCCAAATAATAATATTGACTATTCCTAGGAAATTAAATAATATTGATGAAGGGCTTGTTTGAAAGATGGGATGATTTTATATTATCTCATCTTATTTCTTTTGCAAATATCATTCAAATACAAACACTTTTCAATTTTTAATTTTTAATTTTTTATCTAATCATTACTTAATCGTTATAATTACTTTCTCAAACTTCCAAATAAAATACAAAAAATAATAACTTTCTCAAATTCCAAAACAAAAGTAATATTAAACAATTACATTCTAACAATATATTTTTATTTAACTTTTTCTTTCTCATTTTTTAAAATTTTATAAAAATAACTCAAACATTATCACTACTATTTACAAATCATTTCACTACTATTAACAGATTTCTTATCTCATCTCATCCTCCGAGCATTCCCTAAGGCTTCCAAATAATATTCGATCTCAAAAATACATACATATGAAGTTATTAGATATGCAACTTATCTCTATGTTCTTTGATGATGCATGCTTGAATGCCACAATCAATAGTCCACTTTCAAGTAATTTATATGTTTTTCCACGTAAAAGATTGATTACAATGGCGTGATCTCAACAGTAACACACATCAAATGTTGAATGCAAAATGGATGGTATCAAAATGCTCTTCCATTTCTCGCTCTATTGGGATTAACATTACCTAGATTTTTTTAAGAGTTTCCTACCATATTTTATTATATTTAAAAAGATGATAAATGTGACGTTATGAAATCAAAACCATATAATTCGAAACCTATAACTAGGATTTTAGAAACTTATCCTCAAATAGAGCAACAATTCTAAATGATATTCATCCATACATCTAAATTTCTTAACAAGATGATAATGTTCTTCATCATCTCAATTCTCATCATCCTATGATGTGACATTAGATGATTGGTGACTATTTATTCTATCTCACTTGTGAACCTATTATCTAATACCACATCATGACATGATGAAAAAATAGATGATGAATAGATTTTTTTTTATCATGTTATATATTATATCATTATCTTACTTTCATTCCATTTTGTAAATGTGACACTTTTATCATCTTTGAATCGTCTTTTATTTTATTATTATATATAAAAAAATAAGTGAATACTGACATTTTATCATAGTAAGATAATAGTGCAGAGCACGTAGAATTTCTTTTTAAAATTTAAATTACTACGCTAAGTAGGAGTGCAAGATTAATGAAAAATTAAAATATGAGATCAAAAAGAAGGTGGAAGTACAACTTCTAATAATGCTAGAGGTAGGGTATTGATCCCATAAAATTATTCTTAAAAGATAGTAAGTCCGTACGATATCTTTTCCATTTTTTTAAAAAAGTATTTTATGATTGCATAAACTTTTGTGTTAGTTTTCTGTTTGTAGAAAGGGAAGAAAAAACTGAAAGCAATTTTGACCCTCGATTGCATATAAAGTCGGGCAGGCGCACACAGCCAGATGGCTCCTCTCTATAGTTAGTAACGCCTCTGCACTCTCCAGCTTTCCTCTCATGCACTAACAATATTTCTCTCTCCTTCTTTTTCTCTCTAAAATTCGAGCTCAGTGACAGAGACAACCATGGTGGTTCTTTCTCAAGCAGCATTAGAGGACTACTCTCTTATCAAAGCATGCAAGCCCGCCAGCAGCATGTTCAACGGAATTCCAGTGGTGGACCTCTCAGACCCTGAGGCCAAGACCCTCGTAGTCAAGGCCTGTGAATTTGGGGTCTTCAAGGTGGTCAATCATGGAGTTCCAATGGAGTTCATAACCAAGTTGGAAGCTGAAGCACTCAAGTTCTTCAACTTGCCCCAGAGTGAGAAGGATAGGTCTGGCCCTCCCCAGCCATTTGGCTATGGCAACAAGAGAATTGGCCCCAACGGTGACGTGGGTTGGATTGAATATATTCTCCTCAACACCAATAATCTCGATGCCATCTCCCAGAAACCACTCTTCAGTTTCCTGGAAAACCCAGAAATGTTCCGGTAAAACTATCCAAACAGAGACCTCTGTTTCTCCCTCTGGTACTGCTCTCTTTCGTAAAATAATATTTGACAGTTTCTTTTCCTTTTTCCTGATGTAGGTCTGCTGTGGATCATTATGTTTCAGCAGTAAAGAAGATGGCTGGTGAAGTGTTGGAATTGATTGCTGATGGGCTGGAGATTGAGCCTAGGAACATTTTGAGCAGGCTTTTGAGGGATGAGACAAGTGACTCTTGTTTCAGGCTAAACCACTATCCGCCATGCCTAGACCTCCAAACATTCAGTGGAAGAAACTTGATTGGGTTTGGAGAGCACACAGACCCTCAGATCATTTCTGTCCTAAGATCAAACAACACCTCAGGCCTGCAAATCTGTCTGAGAGATGGAACTTGGGTTTCAGTCCCACCTGATCAGACCTCCTTTTTCATCAATGTCGGCGATTCCTTTCAGGTGAATATTTAACCAAATTTTCTTGCTTTTTTTTAAATGTGCAAATTAAAACAAAGAAACCACATACCACCAAAACCTATTCCTGCTATAATTCAATGACTTCTTATGCCATCATTCTGGATTTTTCTGGGTTTTCATCAAGCCTGTCTGTCTCTGTCTCTCATCAACGAAATTGTTGATTTTCTTTTTGGGTTTCTTCAACTTTCTCTTCTTCTTTTTTAGAAATATACTAATTTGGATATGGGATTGATGCAGGTAATGACTAATGGGAGGTTCAAGAGTGTGAAGCATAGGGTTTTGGCTCACCATTCAAAATCAAGGCTTTCAATGATCTTCTTCGGAGGGCCACCTTTGAATGAAAAGATAGCACCTTTAGCCTCACTCATGGCAGAAGGTGAGGAAAGCTTGTACAAAGAGTTCTCATGGTGCGAATACAAAAGGTCTGCCTATAAGTCAAGGTTGGGTGATCATAGACTAGGTCTCTTTGAGAAATCTGGCAGCCAATGATGCGCGCGGTCCATTTCCCTCGTTTATGCAAAAGATTATGTTTTTTTTTTTCAAAGCTAAAAATAGGCTCGAAAAGTTATTCAACTTGCCAAAGATGGAAAACGAATACAATGTTCTTTAATGTTAATTTTTTCTTCAGTATCTTCACTTTGAATTCGTCTTCTTTACTTAATCGATTTTTTTTTTATTTTTTTTATTTTGTTATTCATGAAAGTAAAGTTACAGTTATGACTTAATACATGCAGAAAAAATTTTAAATTACAAACTAATTACTCACAGTTAGAACTCCACCAATACACAAATTCTTTTGTGACTGATATGATCTTGATTTCTATAACTATCTACAGACAAACCGTTTCACACTTTATCTAAAATTGAGATTTCAAGTAATCAAATTACTTGACCAAATTAAACCATCATTTTATACAATTAAATGTTGTAAGATTAACATATTCTATCTGCCTCTATAAAATCAAATCATCTAATTCGATCAAACAATTAAAGAGAATATATAAATATATATATATATAATTTACTTCTAAACCTTCCTTCTACCATTAATGCAAGGTTATCATCGTCGTCGTCGGTCATCATCTTTCAACACGGCAAAAATAATGTGGAATTAAACTCTAAAGGACGGACCTCAAGCTGTTGAATCGTTGATATTTGTTAATTACCAGTCGTTGTTATCCTTATCCACACCAGCTGGAGCCGGGAAATTACTTCATCAGCAGTTACTACGAAGTTTGTGTGGCTTTTATGTCAGCAACTCATAACGACCATAAGTTTCTTTTCTTGAAATCCATCATCGAGTGGACATAAAAGAAATTAAATATATGTACGTCGAGTCTGCAATATATAGTACTAGCGAGCACCGACGTCAAAAGAACATAAAAAAAGGAAAGGAGTAGAGATTTCTGAAAGAAAAATGTTCAAGTCATATACAGATCATTTCAGAAAATAAACTCGCAAATTTATTAGTTTGACATGATACACCATGTTATAAAATTATTTTTAGAATAAAACAGATCTAATATAAAAAAAATTAAAAAAAAAATCTAATATATATCATATAAAATTAGTTCAGTTTGTGAATTTATTTCTACAACCTTTTTGTAGTTGTATCTGTAACGTTCTAATAGAAGATTCAAACCACTTAGCTTATACTTCAAAAAAACTAATCTATAATACAATTAGAGCTTCATCGAGACATTATAAAGAGTAAGAATTTCTCATTATTAATTAATGTGAGATCTCATACACCACTTATATACCATTATCATTATCGTATGAGATATCATAATGTCGCCCTCTTAAATTCCTGACTTCCTCATTAGGCCAGTCCATTGTAAGTAGTACAACTCAAATATCACATTTTTGGTTAGGATAGACTTTGATACCATATATAACGCCTTAATAGAATGTCCAAATCATTTTGTCTATATTTCAAAAGAACTAATCAATGATATAAATAGATCAACCCTATTGAAATATTATAAAAAACAAAAATTTTACTTTCTTAAATAATATAAAATCTCATACACCAACTATCAGTATCCCTTATCCTAAAAATAGAATTCTGCTGTATAATTGCAGAGACAATTAATTAGGCACATAGAACAAATATTTCTGCAGGTAATTTTATTTTGTCAGATAATGCCAAAAAGGAGGAAAGGGTTTTATCCCGAACTTACGGCCCCACATCTACGAGATTGGACTCGTAATATATCAGATTGATGAGAGGAAGTAATCTCCAGAACCATCATTTTCAGTAGTGTGAAAATAAAGATCACCACACAAAAAAAACATATGTTATTTGCTTCTAAATACCATCAAACTCTATCGGATTCATGCTTATTGCTTTAAACCATCACTACTCCAATTTTTCGTTCGTTTTCCTTTCCTTTTCTATTTTTCTTGCCTGAGTTCCGAATTTAAGATTTGAGTAGATACACCAATTAATTTGGAGCTCGTGGCTCTTTGGATCAGTCCCCACTACCCCCCACAAAAATGAAAGGGATATTGCAGAGAAAAGATTCTGATGATAGGGATAGAGCGCAATCACTCTCATCTACAAGTTGATATTTGACTGTAAATATAATATCCAATCCCGGCCATGACTCTATGATGTCTCTCTCTAAAGTATTTTTATTTAATGTTACCGACATAAATATCTTATAAACTGACGTGACTTAATATAATATATTAAATTTTATTATAATATAAAAATAACTATACTATATTTTTGTAAAATATTTTTGTGTATTTCTTTTTCTTAAGTTTCAAACTAAACTCAATCTCCCCAGTAACTTTTCTGACGCAGCATTTCATCATCATTTTAATAAAAGAGTAGTGCTGCCTTTTGGCGAAAACAAACAAAGGAAGAACTGGTGATTGAGCAGGCGCTAGCCTCAATTCTATCTTAATCATGCCGCAAGCACAGTGGATTTGAGTTTTGACAGCCACAAAGTCATATTGTGACAGCGTAAAGTAGTACTAAAAAAAGCCATCGATGATATAAGTCCATTGAAGAATATTATAGGCATAGCATAACACTCAAAAAGCAATACATACAATAACTCCATTGAGGAATATATTCACATATAGCATCCCTTCGCACTTATATTTCGAGCCACATTTCTGGCCTTGTTTATCTTAATAATAGAAAAGTTGGAAAAATGGGGAAACTTTTTTTGTAAAACTACGCGCATCGATCACTATCCGATTTATTATCCGGAACTACGTACATGGCCATTTATATGACCTTTACATTTGTCAAAATGATTCGTGACTTGAACCTAATTAGCGTATCCTTTTGATAAGGAGCGCGCATAATTTCTTGGGCTATATAAAGGACACCTACGTTAGTTTCTAGCATAGAGAAATGATATTATTTGCAGTCATAGAATGTGTAAACGTAGAGCATTTTTTTTTTTAAAAATAAATAAATAAATAAATATGAGATCTATATGAAAATATTAATTTTTTTTTTATGATGGATTCATGTTTGTTTCAAAATGAGTGTGCATCGTTTGCATAATCTATTACTATATCTAATATTACTATATAGCCTAAATGTACAAGGCCAAAGGTCAGCGATGAAACCAGAAATTCTCCGTGGGGGGGGCCATATTGATCAATGCAATGACAACGATGCTTGCATACATTCCTATGTTGTATATTATACACTTTGTTATTTATAATTATAAGAAAATAAATTATAGACATAATTTAATTTCATATTCATTCAAATTATAAGAAATATTTTTTAGATTGTATATTTTTTAACTCATATTTTCAAGTTTTTAAATTTTTGATGGTGTATTTTTTTTTTATTTTTTATGTATATATATCATTTTTTATATTTTGGATGCAAAAATTACTCTTTTTGATCAATAAAATATTGCTTACTGATAAAAAATTATGAACTTTAAGAAAATATAGAAACTATTTTTTTTCATACTTTTAAGAAGACTCAAGAATTTTAAATGGGATTAGAAGAAAATTTTCATATTTTTAAAAGATTTAAGAAGTTTTTAAATTTTTGAGAGATCAATATCATTTTTTATCAAATGTTATTTGAATTTCAATAATAAATACGACTTTTAATTTTTGGGAGGCTGCCCCTAGCCTCAACGTGGTTCCACCACTGTCAAAGGTGTTTGATATAACTTGATCATGAGTATACTACTTGCACCGTTTTCAATAAAACGGTGGCTTACTTTCAAAATATCTTTTAAGATAGTTTCCTAAATGCACAAGTATCGTATATTTTATAATTCTTTTTAAAAAAAAGTATACGATATTTATATAATTTATGACTGTATCTAACATTACTCGTTTATTTTTATATTCTAGACTAAAATATTTGCCTATATATGTTACTTTGTTACTGCATGGCCGAAAAGAACAGGACAAAGAAGATTTCTAAATATTGGTTTTACAAACATCCTTTCGTCATTTCTTAAAGCGGTATTAAATTATTAGTAGATAAATAAAAGATAATAGATAATCATGTAATTTTGACACTTCGAAAGATAATGAAATGCTGGTATGGCTAGTACATAGATTATTGTAGGACACCTGAATGAGTCGGAGAAACTCAAGACAAATTACAGAAGTGTTAGAGCATTAGCATTGAATTTTCCGTACTGTTGTACAAATTTTACATAAGACCAGATGTAGCACGAGATCCGTCCCGATAACAATAAAAATATTTTTTAATTTTATTTATTTATTATTATTTTTTAAATTACATCATCATTAAAAAAAATATTTTTTTAATCACTAAATTGAGAAAAAAAAAAAAAAGAAAAAAAGACGGAACTCAATTGGAATCCAACTTTCGGTGACTCCAACATTTTTGTTTACATAATATATCACTTTTTTCGTTTTATCTATTCCAAAGGTAATCACACATTGCTTTGTCCATTTATCTATCTATAATAATAAAATAACTTCTTTTTTTTCTATTTATTGTCCATCTATCCCACATTGGATTGTTGCTTTTATCTTTTACATTTGGTGTGCATAAAGAGAAAATAATATTTAAAAAAAAGAATGCCTAAACACTATATCACTATAAATTTGTTGAGTTACTATTTCCAAAGGGTTTTGTTACACAACTTCTTACTATTCACTTACACTTCACATTTTATATATATTTTTTAATTTTTTTTGAGTTTATTTTTTTAAAATATTTCAAATTTTTTATTCACTATTCATATAAAAAATATTTGATAAAAGAGAAAAAAAAATATGGAATGTAAGTGAATAGTAGGAAGTTGTGAAGATTTTTTGATTTCCAAAAACCAAAAACCAAATGGTATGGCTACTCCAATGCACTGATTTTGATAGTTTTAGACAAACCTTGACTATATAGTAATTTTGATATTTATAA
Source organism: Pterocarya stenoptera (assembly GCA_003123785.1). NCBI lineage: Eukaryota > Viridiplantae > Streptophyta > Magnoliopsida > Fagales > Juglandaceae > Pterocarya > Pterocarya stenoptera. The sequence continues at coordinate 41,715 of QEOT01006714.1, forward strand.
GAGCGTTGGCTTAGCCAAATGCTAGTTTATCTTTAAAATTTGAAGAAATAGAGATAGAATCATCTACATTGGAGTAGTCAAATACTAATGGCTTCAATTATGAGTTACAGTATTTTTAAGTATTTCTTCATATTTGAAAATGTACTGTTCATCTTCAAAAGTGATATTTTATTCTAAAATATCATACCCAATTGTTCATAACTGTTTCGATATATTAAGATCTACTTCTATATTATACTTGGTTTTGTAAATTAGGTTGAGAAAAAAAATTAGTAAGAAAACAATAAGTTAAGTAAAAATTAAATTATTAACTAACATATGGTTAGTGTAGTTGCAAAATATGAAAAAAAATACATAAATATTATTATTAAAAAATAATCTTATATTATTATTTTGATTAATCTAATGTGGAGTTATGACTTGAATGATTTTGAATTTATGAAAAATATATATTTTTAGATAAATTTTAAAGATGATTTTAATAAAGCCAATACTTTTAGGAAAATATCCCTTTTTTTTTAAATAAATAAAAAAATTGGGCAGGGCTTTTTAGATTTCTTTGGGCCTAGATTTAAGGCTTTTTAGCTCGGGCTTCACAAAAATAATTTCGAAGTCAAGTTGTCATAAGACTTGTCAGGATATTGCTATTAAACCTCGAGTAATATTATATGAAAAAAATGATTTGAGCAGATTTAAATCGTGCAAGTTGGTATAAGTCTCTTGAAATGAGGGACTTATTTTAGAAAATTTATTCTTTTATAGTGAATCTTTTATATATATATATATACATATATATTTATATTTAAAGAACTTATAACAATTGTATAAAACTTATAGGCTCTAGACCTACAGTTAACATTACTCTATTATAAGGCAAGTAATTTTTATATTTAAACTTTACAATTTATAATTGACCTCTAAAGAATCTTGATATGACTTTAAAGAACTCTCATCACTCCATATTCCTAAATCTTGAATCTATCTCCATCAATTAGGTGAATGGCCCCATTGTCCAAAAATCCCACACCCAAGGTTATGATAAAGGTCAAATCTTTTTTTTTTCTTTTTTTTAATCAAACTAATGTGTTGTAGACATTCATAATTTCTATTAGATCTATATTTATTGTGATAATTGGCATTAATTAAAGCCTTTTATGATCTATACATATAAGACTATCTATAGAGAGACATTTCTTTTACAACTTTTTTACAGTTTTTTTATTTTTTATTTTAATGAAGGTGTTTTTATAAAATAGAATCGTAAAGAAATTATAAAACTAACGTGTCTTCATCATTTTTCCACATATAAATATAAGAGCAATAATATTTACAGTATTAAAGTATGTAAGTTTAGTACACATTCTTTAAAAAAATTAGATAAATTTGAGATCCATATGAAAAATAAATTTTCTAATAATAGATTTTATTTGTTTTTCAAAAGTAGTGCGTGGAATTTGCATATTGTAGGACTGCATTTAATATTATTTTAAATATAATGTAATATTGCAAATTCGATATTTTGGATTAAAAGAAAAGATAATGAGAAAAAAAATCAAGAAATAAAAGAAAAGTCTTAAAAAAAAAATAATGCTATATATAGTCGTGGAATGTACAATCATTTTTAAAAAAAAAATAAGATTCATTATGAAAAAGATAATTTTTTTATTTATTTAGATTCCGTATTGATTTTTTTTAAAAAGAATTTTGCGATCCTTGCCAAATGTATAATTACATATAGTTTCTCTAGAAAAAAATCTATATAAAATTGAAACGACAAGTCCTTAGTCCGACGTGGTTTGGTCCACGCCCTTGGTCCTCACTAGTCACTCCATAGTCCTCAAGTCCCAGCATTCCAATTTCCAACTCATCTGGACCGCGTTTTTCTTCTCTCTCTCTCCCTCTCTCTCTCTCTCGCTTCTTGTTATTCCCTTTCCTATCACGTACAAGCCACAAGGCTTGTCCCCCTGTTTCCTCTCCTTTCTACTTGTTTATGCGCTAGCTGCTGCTAGCAACACGCCACAAACAGAGCAGAGAGAATTTCAGAAAGCTTTCTGTTTTGTTCTCTCGCAGATTCAAATCTAACTCCATGGCCGACGAACCTTCACTCACTCGATGGTCATTTGCGGTACTCTCTCTCTCTCTCTCTCTCTCTCTCTCTCAGCTTGCGGAGATAACTACGGAAAAACCGAAAACAAAATTGGATATTCTGAATCTCGGATTTGATATTCTTCGCTACTTCACGGAACTAGGAGCTTCACTTGCTTAGCACAACTCTCGGTTGATTCGTGTCTCACTTTTTCACTTCCTTTTCATTTTCTTTTAAACGAATCAAAATAACCGAAAGGAGCAGTTAGTTTTTGGAGAACATTTGTTTCCTTCTTTTTCCTCAAAATCTCTCAGCATCCAAAAGTAAAATCAATCTATCTTGCTTTTTTATCTGCATTGATCAAATTCAGAATTTATAGTATATTTCCTATCCGTTTTAGAAATGTTTGAGTAGGTATATTTGGATTCCGCTCATCACTGTCTTATAATTCCAGATTAATCTAGGAATTATGACAAAAAAATTTTAAGGGATAGGATTTTACTGAGACCTTTGCATTGTGCATTTATCAGACCTATTATGTGTATCTATAGGATTTTAAAATGTTTTATGATGCCAAGTTCGGTAGAAAGAGGTTGCCGGAGTCAGCGAATGGCCCAACAGCTGATAAGCCTTCCAGTAATGTGAGTTCTTCGGCTGTGACGTCAAATGGAAACGCTCATGTGAATAATACATCTGACATGGCCATATTTGAACAGTTCCGGGGCCAGGTGGTGCATTTGATACATCCTATGGGGAATTTATAATAGTATGGCTTTTTCAGGACTTAATTAACTCAGTTATCTGTTTTCAGGCGCTGAGCTCGACACATACAAATGGAATTTTGTCTAATCAAACTGATGAGAGACCGTATGATTCCTTGCTTCTTTATTTCATGCAGTTTTGTTTTTTGTTTTGTTTAATGTTTCCATTGGTTTGCTTTAAGAGTGCGCTAAAGGCAGTTATCAACAATGTTGAGTCAACCTTCCCTATCTCAGGAGTTTTTCTTCTTGAGCGTCTCTTCATTGGCATAAGTGATCTTGTAAGCATTTGTGACATTGTGTGCTTCTGCCAGTATTGAGCACCTATGATCTACGTACTTAACTTCAAATAACTTCATTAATAACTGGCTATGAAAACCACTACATATTATGGAGTTTTCCCCCTTTTTTCCACCGGGCAGCCGTGGTAGGGGAGTTCCTCGGATTGCATTTGGGATCTTACTCTATAAGAACTTGAAAAAGTTGTGAGCCCTTCCTTTCCTACTGTATTTATATCACCCAGGTATCACATATTGATGTTTTGTGAGTAATACATTCGTTGGCATTGATTAAAACACTGGAAGTTTTAATCATTGCCTATAAAAAAAAAAAAACACTGGAAGTTGGTCAAAAGTGGTTTGAGGGTGCTGAATTATCAACTCGATTCATTCTTAATTTTCTTGATGATACTAACAATTTATTCTCTTGATGGTACTAAACAAGGGAAAGAAATCCTCTGCAAATAGCCTATAGATGTTCTAAGGCCCTTGATATCCAAACATCACTCAAACACAAACACAAACACTTTTCAATTTCAATTTTTCAATTTTTTCATCTAATCATTACCTAATCATTACAACTTTCCCAAACTTCCAAACAAAACACAAAAAACAATTCAACTTTTTCAAATCCTGAAACAAAAATAATATGAAGAAATTATATTCTAACAATATTTTAACTTAAGAATATTTTTATTAAACTTTTTCTCTCTCCTTTCCCAAAACCCAATAAAATATCTTAACTTAAATTATTTTACTACTATTCACAAACCATTCACTACTATTCACAAATTTTTCATTTCATTTCAACATCCAAACAAGGCCTAAAACTGCAGCCTAGGGTTATTGGAGCATTACTTTGTAAAACTTACTCTTTTGATATATGTTCAGTTAACACAGGATTTTCTGAATCTGAAAATTGAATCTGATGGAATAATTATTTTTTGAATTTTTATATAACCTATTAACATTTTACATTCACCTTTTCAGGCAGAAGTCTCTTCTCCCTCCATTTGAGTCTGCAGAAATGCGTACCCTGGCAGAAAGTTTAAGTAGGTAATTGCAAACAGAAAATTACGAGGCAATACCTGTTACTATTATTCCATCCGCACACCATCTGGCTGGCCAAAGATGTTTTAGTTAGATGTTGGAATTTTAAATCACACATACTATCTTTATTACTTCTTGTGCAGAGATATTATCCGTGGGAGTCCAGATGTTTGCTGGGAAAGCATCAAGGGGTTAGAGAATGCCAAACATTTACTTAAGGAGGCAGTTGTTATGCCAATAAAATATCCCAAGTATGTCTTGTTTGTGAACATCTTGTAGATCATAATAAATATCATAAGAAGTTAATTATGTTCCCCAAGTTAAAACAAGCTTTTCAATTTTTGAGGTACTTTACTGGTCTTCTATCACCATGGAAAGGTATTCTTCTTTTTGGCCCTCCAGGGACGGGAAAGGTTTGTAAATTTTCTTTTATTTACTTTATTTTATTTGAAATTTTATTTAATTAAGTGTGCTGTTTTTATTTTTTTATTCCCTTACCCTAAAGAATGATGCTATTTGGACTTCTTTTGTACTTGTCTTCATACTGATGTTTCACTGAGGTGGTACTTCTCACCTTCTCACCCTTCTTTTCCTTCTGTCTTGGAAGAGAGTTGGGGGGGGGGGCATTTATTCTCTCCTTTTTCCCTCGAATTCTTGTGTAAAGTCCAGCTTTCATTTTGTCCCCACCCCTTGCTTCCCCCTTCTCTTCCTTGGTTCCCTTTTAACTTTCTTGCTTCCATATAAATCATTACTCAGCAGAGACGGTACTCTACAGCAAAAGATGAGCTGTCTATAAAAAATCTGTAAATATTAAGTAACGGTGCAAAAAACCATCCAAAAGTTTAACCAAATATTCTACGTCCTTGTTATCATTTCTGAGATATTAAGTTAATTAAATCAAGTGCAATGATCTGTAAATCGGCTTGCCAATATCATCATCCTTGGAATTTAGGGGTGATAGCTTTGCCTTTTCTTTTTTTTTTTTAATTATTATTACTACTTGAAATGGTTTGCCAAATATGACATCTTTGGTCTCTCTATTTTAATGATTAATATTCTAGAACTTTAATGAATCACCACATTGTGTTGCTGCAGACAATGCTTGCAAAGGCTGTTGCAACAGAATGCAACACCACATTTTTCAATATTTCAGCATCTTCTGTTGTCAGCAAATGGCGTGGTATGCCAGTGTCTAGCACTTTGTTTTTTGGTTTTTGCTGTGGTTAATTCCATGTTTCTTTCTGTGCATTGGTTTTGAAAACGTACAAACAAGATTATCATATGGAAGAACTATTTGGACAAAGTATTCCATAAAATATGCGACTTAGAAAAAGGAGCAGCAAACTATGTTTAACAACGATAAGATTAAGTCAGTTGTAAAATGCTTGAGCTAGTTAGTTTCAACTAAAGAATGTGAACTATAATGGGAACATATGGGTCCATTTGCTAACTGTTTTCAAGAAAACTTTTGGTGTTTTGGGGTGTTTTTGGTACGTTGGCACTGTGAAATGTGTTTTGGGGTGATTTATTTGGGAGTATTTCATTTTTGTTTTAAGTTATTTTTAGGCGGGCTTTTGAAAAGGAGAGTTTTTTAGAGGGTTGAGGATCTCCACCACCTGTGGTCGCTGTGGGTGGTCTAACCCACCATGCATGGGAATGTTCTGCCTCACACAGCAGGGAGATCTCTGGCAGCCATTCATGGTGGAAGGGATCTCCCTCAATAGGAGCAGTGGGGGATCCACCCCTCCGTCATGGCAACATGGCTGTCCCGATCTGCAGATTTGTGGTGGAAGGGATCTCGCTCACTAGGTGCACCCCACCGCCGCCCGCCGGGGGGGGGGGGGGG
>QEOT01006714.1:47782-76234 GCA_003123785.1 Pterocarya stenoptera
ATGTGGTGGTACTCCCATCCTATCATTGTACGTCATGTAATTAAAATTGCTTATATAAGCACTAATTTTAATCGACATGTCATCCTATGATAGCATGGGAGTATCATGTGTCCATGCCTCCTAAACACCTAATAATTACTCCCAGCCGCAGCCTGTGAGGCTGGCTGCCAGCGAGGTGGATATCCCCTCCCTCGTGGTGGAGATATCTCCCCCCTGCGGCTCGCAACATTGTGTTGCATGCCAAGGATGGGGAGATATGCCCCGCTCTTGCGGCTCACCATGTGGTGAGGCACCTCTCCCATATCAAATTTTACATAAGGTTTTCTTAGTTCAAAAGGTGGGTGGTTCTATATTTGCCCACTATGTTTCATAAGAAAGTGGTGGAACCTCATCATTAAGATGTGGGGCCCTTCGCATTGTGTATTTATACCATGGCTGATGTTTTTATTATTTTTAGCAATCCACTAATTTCCCTTCCTGATGTACATTTTTTCTTTTTTATCAGCGTGATTCAGCAAATGAATTGCAAAATGGTTGTATGACATTACAGGTGACTCAGAGAAGTTAGTTAAGGTGTTATTTGATCTTGCGAGGCACCATGCACCATCAACTATATTTATTGATGAAATAGATGCTATTATTAGTCATCGTGGTGAAGGACGTAGTGAGCATGAGGCAAGTAGGCGATTGAAGACTGAACTGCTCATACAGGTGATGTATTAAAATGATCTGCTTTATGTGTCACTGGACATTTAGATGCAAACATATGTGGTTCATGAACATAAAAGAATTTCTAGATATTTCAAAAGGATGTTGGACGATGAATCTTCTTGTTTGATGCATATCTATTGAGCATTATTTTAGGACGAAAGTTTTAGTTATCAGCCATCTTTGTCCAAGTAATTACAATTATAGCTGTTGAACAATATGTAACAAGGACGGTTTATTATTGTGTCAAATTACTAACATGCATGGCAGATCCAAGCAGCAGCAACTCAACTTTCTTCCGTTTATTTTGATGTTGTCACATCCTGAATTGGCACCTGTGTCCTTGTGTCAATCTCCATTCATAATTTTGATTTTTGGCTCCAGTTTGTGATAACTCAGTACCTCAAATAAATCTCATCTCATCTCAAAATCCAAACATCACTCAAACACAAATATTTTTCAATTTCAAATATTCAACTTTTTTATCTAATCATTACAACTTTTTCAAACTTTCAAACAAAACACAAAAAACAATTTAACTTTTTCAAATCATAAAACAAAAATTATATCAAAAATTATATTCTAACAATATTTTAACTTTATAATATTTTTATTCAACTTTGTCTCTCTCCTTTCCCAAAACCCCATAAAATATCTTAAGTCAAATCATTTTATTACTATTCACAAACTATTTCACTAATATTAACAGATTTTTCATCCTATCTCATCTCATCTCATCTCAACATCCAAATGAGGCCTTATTTGCTTGTGGAATATAATGTTTCATCTTTTTCTGCTTTCTCAAAAACTGATCACCCGGATTAGATTGCAGATGGATGGTTTAACCCGGACAGATGAACTTGTTTTTGTTTTGGCGGCTACAAATCTTCCCTGGGAACTAGATGCAGCGATGCTCCGGCGTCTTGAGAAGCGAGTATCCTTTTGAATATCCACTCCAATTTTATGCAATAGGAAGAAAGGAATAGGTTAAGTTGTTATAGCGTTCTAGTGGCTATTTGTGTAGTTTTGGCTATAATGGTGAACTATATTTATTAGCAAGAGTCTTAATTGTTTCCATATTATCATACTCTTGGAGGTCCTAAATTTATTTGGCTATTATTGCATAACCTATTCTATTAGTAACAAAATCGGGTTATTGGTTCAAATTTGAAGTGGGAGCTAGTTGACTGCTGGTCAGTTGAAGGTCTTCTTACCATCAAGCAGAAAAGAAAAATCTATACAATTTGACATTGAAAAACCAAGATATTTCAGTCATTCTGCTTTTGGCAGTGGTTATGATTATGCTTCACTTATGGTTTTTTATAATAATTAAAGAAATACGTTTTAAAAGGCCTTGAGGTTGTTCTACATCATCTCTCTCCTCTTGACTCCTCTTCTCATTGTGTTTGGCAATGGTACACGGATCAATTGCCACCTCCTCCCACATAAAAAGAAGTTAAGTATGATGTCATGATTATTTTACGTTAGATGAAAAATAACTAGATCTAGCAACTAAAGTTCAGGGTTTCTCTGTTATTAGTTAAGTGGTTATCCTTTGACCACGATAAATAAGATCCTAGTGCCTCTTCCAGAGCCAGAAGCAAGAAGAGCCATGTTTGACGAACTCCTGCCATCACAGCCTGATGAGGAGAAGCTTCCTTATGATTTGTTGGTTGAAAGGACAGAAGGTTATTCAGGTTCAGATATTCGGTTACTGTGCAAAGAGGCCGCAATGCAGCCCCTCAGACGTTTAATGGCACTCCTTGAAGAGAGACAGGTATTGGTGCCTGAGGATGGTATGTGACTTCCAAACTTTTTGCACTTTTTACAGTTATGAAAATGTCTGATACAAGGAACACAAGATGAGTACATAAATTTCTTATGGTTTTATTTGTAAACTTGCAAAAGAATGTGTAGAGCATCATGTGGGCACATTATACATTATATACTACTCTTCAGGTGCATTCTAGAATAAACTGGCTAAGGAATGCTCTCTGCCTTATCACCTCATTGACAATTTCCTACACTCAAGAAACATATTACTGTGTTTATTTTACTAATCAAAATAATAATAATAAAGAGAGCATATTACTGTGGCTAAAAGTCCACTTCTACATGCTAATAGTCAGACCTCTTCTCCTGCCAGATAATATTTTCCCATGTGCTTTTGTTTTTAATTTTTCCTTCTGAATTTTATTTCTGAGTTGCTTTTGTTCCCTGATGCTCTTAATCTTTGATAAGGGATCATTATTTATGTAATACTAGAAGTTTTGGGCTGTCAGGCTTAAAATCCACAGGTTTGTGGCTTGAGTCACCAATTCATGCAAAAATTTTAAAAGGATAGAACCAATATCCAATCTACACCGCTCCCAGAGTCCCTCATAACTGGGATCAGTGCTGAGTTATGATGTGAATGCTTTAAACTTTATGTGGGACCAAACCAGAGTGAAAGTATGCCAGAATCTATCAAATTTTACTAAGCAGAATGAGAGAGCATCTCTTACTAGCTGATACTTGTGTTCAACAGAATCTAACTCTTTTCCCCCCATCAATCTAGTCTTTACATAACAGTTAATAAATCTCTATCATGAACGTCTTCTATTGTCTTTCTGTCTTTCTTGTTTCTTGAGGTTTTCTGGTGGCATATTTGGGTGGGACCTCCCGCTTGTGCATCAATAGAAGTTTTCAAGTGCAATCAATAGCTTTCTAGGCTTATTTTTGGGTTTTCCAAACTTCAGAACTAGGATAGATTGTGTCGAATCATCCAAACATCTTTTCATGTGGCATTTGATTTGGGAGATCTAAATTCTTACCCAACATCCTGATTCCTGGAATTTGATGTTCGGGAATTTAAATGCCTAGATGTGCAATGGTGCTAGCACCTGATGATGTGCTGTTCATACGAGCTTAACTAGATTCATGGGAATGTGAATTTTCCACTTGCTCTTCATTCTAGGGAATCTTGTATGATTTTTATCTTATTTCACCCAAACTGATGTTAGGCATCTGGATTTCCATGAACTGAAGGCAACAAAATAAAGGGATTGCTTCAATATCCTTTCTACATTTTTGGGAGTCTTGAAAGATGTGAACCCAATGTTATTGAACTGTTTGACACTTCCAAGAGAGCAACCTAAACAGCAAAGGATAAGCTTATGAAATTATTCATTATTAATTACTTTGTAAGCAAAGAAAGTTAGACATCCGAGTTCAAGTACCATCAATGTTGTCTTACACAATTATTTTTCTTTTTGCTGTAATGGGTATTATTATTTTAAGTTATTGGACAGAAATATTTAGAAATTCAAAGCCATTACATCTAAGGTTTTAAGATTCCCTATTCATGAGTATTGTGACTCTACATGGTATAACCTTTCTCTCTTTTTATAAACCTGGATAAAACATCTACACACAAGCATGTTTAATTTCATTTGTTCTTTAATTCTCTTTTCTTGAACATCTGGATCTTTTACCTATTCTATAAATGTCATTTGGAACTGAAGGATCAATTTATGACTTGCAGAGTTGCCTAAAGTGGGACCAATCAGACATGAAGACATAGAGAGAGCTTTAAGGAACACCAGACCATCTGCTCATCTGCATGCTCATCGTTACGAAAAGTTTAATGCCAATTATGGTAGTCAAATTCTCCAATGAAGGCCCCATAACCTTGCTCATTCAACCGTCAAATGTGTATGTCCAAGTTTATTTCTTTTATCAGATGTTATCATTTCATTAACAACCTCAATTTTCAAGCAGTGTGTTGTTTATAGTTGCTGGAGTAGAACTCAGCCGTTTCAAGCACATTGAATATCACATACCTCAATTCTTTGCATTCCCTTAGGCCATACGTATATTTCATATTGTGAACATGTTTGAATAAAAAACGAATAAACATATTTGAGTGAATTTGAAGAATATAACCCTGCTTTCTTTCCCTCCTTTTGTTCTTCTTTTCCATCCTTGGCTTCTTTTGTTTCAATGAAGCTGTTTTATGAGGCTTTTTCTCTCTCTCTCTCTTTTATTAATCCTTTCAGACACAGCTAGAAGCTCATTCAACAATTAGATGGTAGGTGCTTGAGGTCAGAGTTATTTATGGGAACCTCTTCGCCACACAGTGTTCTTTTATCACTGTTGCTAAGATTATTTTCCAAAATAAAATAAGTTTTACTAACATTTGTTTTAAGTATCATGTCCGTTTGATGTTAAACGTTTGCCTATTACATCGATAATGGGACCTTGACAATCTGATAGTGACGTTCTTTGTGGGATTTTCCTTCTTTTTTTCCCTTCCAAAAAGTAAACTTCATTGATAAAATGTCCCGTCCCTAGTACAGATAGACTGAAATTGTAAATACATATTAGCTAGCTACTACATACTAGCTAATAAGAAACTATGAAGCTGGGTCTTTGCTACTGTGAAAATCCAAAAGATATGGTGGAATTTTGATCAGGATATGCTACCATACAAATTGAAGATGCCCATCGCGCACTAGAATGCGTGGACCGATTTTTGGGACTGATGTATCTTTACTGCTTCCCAGCTTTCAGATCTTTGTAGTAATATTTTTATATCTCTTATTGTTCCTTTTGTGATCCATTCTGAATTGTGTTGTGGTTGTGTCAAGGTTGTTATCACCACCAGGGAATCTCCTTCTATGATTATCTTCTTGAGGTTCTTTGAAGATGCTTCCTTTACTCCTATGAAGGCTGCTAATGTCTCACCCTGGTTTGGATTGCAGTTGCTCGTATAAACTCTGTTACTCTGGACACAATTGTTCTATTATGATACCTACATATTGTTGCTGGCGTGCTTCCTGTTGACCTCACAGCTACATCAAATTAGATTGAGTAATGTTCCAACGGAGGGGGGTGCCATCTGAGGCCACTACTTAGTATTTTCCATTCTCAACCTTTGTTGTGTTCCTTATAAGCTGATGACTTTAGGTGCAAAAAGGCCAATAGGTACATTTTGGGATTCATGAATGATTTGGTTTCTATAAAACCAGAGACTATCCATTGCTATAACAACAAACAGTTGGAATATTTGAGTCCTGTGCAGAAGTGTGTAGATTGGTGATAGGGTTTAGGATTTTGCTAGAATCCAACTAGTGATATCTTGCCCCACTATGGTAGTGATATCCAAGGGCCAAGGTGATTGCCTCCATAGGATCCTAGAATAAGGACAATTCAAAAACAAATGTTGTTTCCTCTGCTGTTTGGCAAATGGGACAGAGCACCTGGTCTTCATCAAAAGGTATGCAAAGTTTTAACAAGGATCGAGTAGGAAGAATGTTGTTTACCACTTTCCATAGGAAGAGTTTAAGTCGATCTTGTATATGCAAAGACCACAGTTTCTTCCATATTGAAGAAGAATGAAGATTGCCATGGCTATTGGGTTCGCCTATTAGAGCAGCATATGCACAGATTTTACTGAGAATTTGCCATTAGAATGATACAACCATTTCAGACTGTCCCTAATATTGTGAAATTGGTATTGGACGAGGAATTTTTTCAATCTCCTTGACAATGTCCCGAGAAAACAGAGTTTGGAGTAGAGTATTTTATCTCCTAGGTTCTAAAATTAATTCAAACTCTTAGCTGGGGTTCAGTGATATTGAGCAGAGATGATGGGATTGGAAAGGGAGGGGACAATGTGGGAATCCAAGGATATTTCCAGACATTTGTGCTTGTTCTATTATTAATCTGCATACAGAAGCTAGAGGCTAGAAAATCTCTTTGTTTTGACAGCCCTTTCCAAAACCTAGAATCACTTTGTTTTATAGGAATATCTAGCCATGAAGCACTTTTCAAGTATTTATTAGAAATGATTGTTTTCCACAGACAAGTTATGTTATTGAGTAGGTCCATCCTAATTTGCACAGAAGAGCTTTGTTGTCATGAGAAATGAGTCTCAGACCTAGACCTCTCATTGACTTAGGCTTGCAGATTGAGATCCACGACTTAGGAGTGAAGTTGTGAGATTTTTTTGGATCAAACCCCCACCAGAATTTCATAAAGGAGTTATCAATTTTTCTCGCAATGGTTTTTGGAATCAAAATACTAGACATCATGTAGGCAGGAATAAAGCTAGCTATTGATCTGATCAAAGTAGTTCTACCAGCTTGGGATAAAAGCTTGGCTTTCCATCCTTCCAATTTCCTTTGAATTTTATCCCTTCTTCGAAATAGCTGCTATTGGACCTGTCAAAATTCAACTTGAGGCCTAGGAATTTAATCCTAGAGGAGGAAACTCTGAAGTTCATTACTGCTTTGACAACTCTAATTATTGAAGGAGAAGAATTTTTACTGAACTAGATAGATGATTTATCCTCATTAATTTTTTAACCAGACCAAGAAGAGTAATGGTTAAGGCATTTGAGATAAGAATTTGCATTCATAACAGAAGCTGACTGAAAGAGAATTAGATCATTAGCAAAGAGGAGGTGGGTGAGGTAAGACCTGTCTCGACTTATTTTAATGCCTTTGATGTTTCCAAGATGCTCTTCCCTAGTGATTAGTCTAGAGAGCACTTCACTACCAATTATAAACAAGGAGAAAGTGGGTTGCCTTGTCTTAGTCCCTTAGAAGGATGAAAGTAGCCACAAGGTTCTACATTGATCATCACAGAGAAAGATACTGTTGAGATGCATGCTTTAACCCAATTAATCCAAGTAGGATGAAAACCAAGACAGCTCAAAAACTTTCAGCAGAAAGTTTCATTCCATATAATCAAATGCCTTTTTCATGTCGATTTTAATTGCCATGAATCCTTTCTCTCTTCTAGTATTTTTTATAAAATGGAATATTTCTTGGACAACTATAATATTCTCTTAGATTACTTTACTAGAGACGAAAGCAGATTGATGAGGAGATATGAATCTATTGAGTACAGTCTTAAGTCTGTTGGCAAGAATTTTGACAATGATTTTGTAACACATTAGATAGACATTAGTCTGAATTGATGAACAGTATTGGGAGAATCAATCTTGGGAATTAAAGTCTCGTTTAGATAGTGAGATAGATTTAGGTGGATAGTGAGATAGATTTAGGCCTCGTTTGTTTTCGGAGATGAGATCAAATGAGATAAGATAAGTTGAGATTAAAATTAAAAAGTTAAATAAAATATTGTTAGAATATATTTTTTAATATTATTTTTGTTTTGGAATTTGAAAAAGTTGAATTGTTTATTTTATTTTGTATTGGAATTTGGAAAAGTGTAATGATGAAATTTAGATGAGATAAGATGATATGTTTTCTAAAAACAATAGATGAAAGTTAAATGTTAAATAAAATATTATTAAAATATATTTTTTAATATTATTATTATTTTATAATTTGAAAAAATTGAATTATTTATTATATTTTATGTAAAATTTTAAAAAAATTGTAATAATAAGATAATATAAAATCGTTAACAGAACTAAACCGATGTAAGTAAGATTAAGCTCTTGGGAGATTTTCCTTCTATTCATTTTTCGCATTACAAAGGTGAATTGTACAAATTGCATCAGTTTATAATGTTCTCTCTTTACAATAAGAGATTTAACTTATGAAAAATTCTAGACATAAACCTCACACCCACTAAAAAACATATCCTTTTACTTTTTTATCCACCTACTGAAAATGATTCTAGACACATTTGTAAGTAAAATAGGTTAAAAAGGTGAAATGACATGCTTTTCTTATAGGTAGCACTGCTCTTAACTTATTACATCTACCTATATTAATTTTTTTTTCTTTATAAAATCTTTTTATAAAGATAAAATAAAATGCAACCATGATTGGTCTGAAAATTGTTTTCAAAAAGACTTCAGTCATTTTAAAATTTGTTCGTAATCATTTGAACCAAGGCCTATTCCATGTGAAGATGTAAAGATGATGTAAAAAGGAACAAACCTTTCTTTTTTTTTTTAATTATTGACTGTATCCAAGAACAAAGTCTTAACTAATTTCAGAGACAATTTTCCACAAGTGCATCTTTAATGGTCTCTAGAAATTATTTGCATTTAAGAAGATTGATGGGAACATACCACCAAGTCTAAGGCCAAAACCGCAGGTAATAGGAACAAACTTACAAGAGAGAAGAAAGATTAGAAAGCTGTACAAACAAAATTAAAGAAAGCAAAAGATGATGCAATAGAACTTGGTAACAAAGAAAGAAAACAAACCAAAACACGATGTTACTACACACTGAAGACGAGGTTATAGCCCCCCTAGATAATCATCATGAGTAGACCACCAAACCATTGCAAAACCATGTACATGCCAACATCCACTCAAAACACCATCCAGTCATAACTATCAAAACTTCCCTCCATAGTCCATGGTCCATAGTCTAGTCTCAAGGGTATCCCTTTAAAGGGTCGGCTGTTTTGCCAGACCTCGCATCAGTCCATGCTTTTGCAATAGTTCGTTTCATTTCATCGTCCCCTTCCTCGTACATATTCTGCAATTTTCAAATTAAAGGTACAAGAAAAGAAAATAATAAGAACTCTTACAACAGAAACATTTGGTGGATATAATATATGGCACAGATGTTTCAAGACACAGCTAACCCCAGATACTGTAAACATGAACTAAGACAATTTGGAATGGCTAATCTTATGCATTTTAAGGATGAAGTGGGTGATCATGCACATCCGTTGCTAGAAACAAAGCAAGGAGAAACTCACTTTCATTAAATCCATGATTCCAGCCATGGGGTCCCGATCTTTATCCAGATTTGGTTTCAACTGTTAGATAAAAGTGCAATTAGTTGACTATGTTCCAAAGGAAATATATATATAATCCAGCTGAAGTACCACCTCTCACAGCAAACANAGAGAACCTAATATTTAGTAGCTTTATTAAAACCACTTTCCAGAAATAAAAAATCAGTTATTACCTTGACTTTGTCATTGTCCTGATCCCAGCTGAATGATCCAAGTGTAACATATTTCAAAGCCGGGTCCGAGGACACCTTAGGTGCAGTTGAAATAGGAGTTGGAATTTGCGAGATAGGTGCGGAGACAGCCTCTTTCGACAACTGCAATGGAAGAATCAAGAGCAGGTCAGCGTTCAGCAAAGCAAAATAAATATCTACCCAGAGATATATGATCTTATTTTCTTAGGATACCGTAGTGGGCCGATTCAGTCAACAGTACAACATCGAGCAGATAGTCGGAACCTTGCAGAACCCAATTGGTGCTTTTCAATTTCATAATGGTAAAGTTTCTTTGGTTTTTTGGAATAATGCTATTCATCATTTCAATTTTCATCATCCTCCCATCATTCCATGACGTGGCATTAGATAATTGAAGACTGTTTATTATATTTTACTTGTAAACCTATCATCTACTACCACGTCATGAGATGATGAGAAGGTAATGAGAATTGGAATGGTAAATAGATTTTTTCGTATTTAAATAAAAATGTACGAGCATCTGAATAAAAAAAGCCGCAGGGAAGGGTATGAAAACGGCATGTACAAGCATAGGCTGCTCGCATATAACAACGAAAAGGGCTGAACGCGCTATCTATCTGATCAAAGCGCATCAGTGACTCTCACTGACTTCATGTTCAGTAAATTCGACCAATAAATATTTGAAAAAAAAAGAATCACTTCCTTAGAAGATTGCTAATCTTTACCAATTCCACTGACAAAAGTATAAATCAAGAAAACGTACGGAAACTATAAAAGATAGTTCTCTCCAAAACGATAGAAACAAGAAATTTAACTACTTTCAGTAAAAGCAAATCGAATCATTTAAATTCCAAAACACTCACGAAAAGGAAGCAAAAATCCGGGCATTCCTAAACAGCAATCTCATCAAAATGGCAGAAACACTAGGTTCAATAAGAAAGAAGAAAGGAGGAGGACCTTCTGGAGGTTGAGGATCTCCGAGGAGATGAAAGAGACGATGCGAGGCCTCTTGGCGATGCTTTGGAGGTGACGAAGCTCTTCCAAGTCTAAAGCCAGTTCGTCCGCCATTTCTTCTATCACACTTTCAAAACTTCGGTCTTCTCAAAGCTCACTTCCGCTGCTCTCTGCGGAGGGAGGCCCTCCTTTTTGTAGGGCCTTTTGAAACGGAGAAGGTTCTGGACTTGTGGAGGCCCGGAGGGTTTGCTTAGACTATAAGAAATCGACACATGTACAAATTTTAACGAGAACGGCCTAACTTGAGTGCTAAGTATTCTTAAGAATAGTTTACTAATATTTATTATTTCATTATAATTTTTTGAGTAATGATACATACATATTGTATAATATATTATACAATAATATTATAAAATAAAGATATTCTTGTAAAATATTATTATTTTTGTAAGATGTTTTATAAAAATATTTTTCTTTTTAATATATTATTATGTAATATCTTGTAGAATGTATTGTATAAGAGTTTGTCTATAGATCAGCTTACTGTAGCGCATAAGTCATCACACACATCATGTGGATGTATTTTTTTTATTTTTTTATTTTCTCCTCCCTGTTGAAATAATATAATGTGTGATGATTGCTCTTATTGTTAGGCTGATGTAAAGATTTTTCTATTTAATAAATCGTCTTCCTACCTCAAATGCTTTATCCAAACCCAACTAACCTCTCTGAGTTGAGTCAGTGAAAGGACAGAGTCCTTGGGCCTGTCTTCGGTAACAATGACAATAATAACAGTTCCTAACATTTAAAAAGAAAAATTTTTGGAAAACATTACTCTTGGTAGTAGCCATTTTTATATATAATATATAGTTTCATCCAGACCGTTCATCTTTTAAAGTTAAAATTATGAGAAGAAAAATAAGAGAAGGAGAAGAAGTCACATAATGAATGTAAAGTGTGCACTACTATAGTAGCTTCTCTCTAACATTACTCTTTAAAAAAATATATCAATGTAACTTGAATATTCTAGATTCGTATAAATTATTTTTTATCATTTATTGATTTGTAGCGACACAAGAAAAAAGTAGTAAAAAATTAAAATATTTCAGTTTATAGTGATACAAGAAGTATTTCATTTTATTTTATTTCACCTTATCATTATAATTTTCTTAATTTTTTACATAAAATATAATAAACAATTCAACCTTTTCAAATTTCAAAATAATAATAATATTCTAATAATATTTTATTCAACTTTCATCTCATTTCAACTCACTATCCAAATGGCACCAACTCTTCAAAAGTTCAATATTATTGCAAATCTTTCATGTGTTGCAAATGATCTACAAGACTACATTTGATAAATATGTGAGCATTAAGAATACGAAAGGGTAGGATATATTGATAAATTTAGAAATTCTATGTTATTAATATATAAATGAACAAAAATTTCAAGAAGTAGAATCTAAATGGTCATCTATCAATGTATATTTAACATAACATCTTGGGACAAGACGAAACTGACATATATTAGGATTTCCAAATTAACAAGTGATTGTTCAGCTCCATTGATTAAACTAATGGGCTGCCAAATTTTTTGGACTTGCACCTTAGTATTACTAGTACTAAAATATCATCTCAGTGTGATGAGATTAAATCAATTATCATGGGAGATGATACAAAGTCATAAATTCTCAGAACAGGGCAAATTTCCGCCTGAGGGCGTTGAAAATTCAAGACACCATCAATGATAGCAACAAATGTCCAAGTCAAATGTTTCAAGGAATCCCCGGCCCTTTGATCCAGTGTAACCTAATAATTGTTCAGTATAAGCGAGACCGGAAGACTGCACATACCAAGGGAGTAATTGAAAGAAAAGTAGTTTAATTCTGATACTCACGCATCATTTCGGAGGAGAAAACTAGCTATTTGACTCCATTGTTCCCAGCAAATGAGACGCTTTCCTTCTCTCTTGATTTGGTGCAGTCAGGACAACTACATATTCTGGAGCTGCTTTTGCAACTGTGCTCTCAATCGGTAACTAGAAGCCATGCTTTTATCCAAACTCTCTTTCACAGCCATGAGCTCAGACTTCCTCGTTTCAGCTGCAGCTATCTCTGAATTGCTAAAGTATTTATTGTTTCCTTGGAGATTGGTGATAGTTGACTGCTGCTGCAAGGTGTGGTTTTAGTTTCCTCTAATAATCCATTAATAACTTGTACAATTAGAGATTTATGATCTCTTAATATTATCACGGTAAGAATCATGTTAAGATATATTTATTCAAGACTTTCAGTACTATTGCGCCAGTCTTCGGGACTATCTGAAAACTCCATGGACATGGTGGTAGTTTGGTTCAACATCATCACTTCTTATGGTGCCTAGAGTGAAATTATCGAGATCCAAGACGTGAAATCCATGCATTTTTTTATTTTATTTTTAGAAGCAAATTTATAGAAAATATTGAAGGACATGAAACACTTTGGTTATGGAAGCATGATACACAACGGAAGAGATCATATAGCTATTTATAGGCAAAATAATTGGTGGAACAAAGCTAAGAAAGCCAATTGTTCAAGTCAGCTTTTAGGAGGCTAGAGTATTTCTCGCCAGAGTAAAGAGTTTTCTGGAGAGGCAGTGAAGAACTTTCTAGAGAGACTGAGAATTAGGCGGTGTTGCTTTCAAGCCTTGACAGGTAATTGCAAGCTTTGAAGGAGCCATGAAAGCAATAATAGTATATATATGAGATGTTAAGTGATCGCAAATGGTAGAGACAAACAACAATGAGCATACTTCTCAACCGAGAAAAAAAAACCCTAGAAATTTTTCTCAACCGATACTGACACTTTCTTCACTTAAATTGTATTTATACTCGCATGAATTTACAATCGCTGCATTCCACAATTTGTCCAGGGAGGAATATTCAAGACGATCAGACAGAGCTACCCTAATTATTACCTCTTTTTTGCAATTCCTCAATTCCTCAATACACATTCGACATTCCACGACGAACTTCTTCACACTTTCACTGAATTCCTTCATCTCACAAATCTTCAATTCGTAAAACTTATCCCTCTCTTTCTCCAACTCCCCAAGCTCCTCTACCTCCCTCCTCAAAATCCTAAACAATCCAACAATATATCTAGAAAAATTTTACATTCAGTTCACAAAGAGCTAGACCACACGAAGACGTTAGCGAATTTTTTTACCTCAATTGTTGCGAGTCGGTACAGTATTTGGCATCGAGGCTCTCGATCTCGGACTTGAGTGCCGAGATCTTGAAGTTATCTGCCGCTATCTTTTGATCAAACACCAAGCACCTTTGTTCCATGGCCCTGATGTTTGCGTGCTTCCACTCCAAGACCTGAGACTTGTTCGCTTGCCATTCCTTCTCGGCCTGCAAGCATTTTCGTCACGGTAAACAGAAATTGCCAGAATTAGGGATTTCTAGAGAGAGATAACGAGGCTTTGCTCTCTGTTCTATGTTTTGGGGAATATATACGAAATTGAAGGAACGTGAAAGAAAGATGGCGAGATTCTACAACGTCGTTAGATTTATTTTGTTTCCCGCGATTCTAGGAACCGAAACAGAGGAGAGAAAAATGAGGGTTTGCATTGGGGACCTGAAGCAGAGAGATACGTTGGTTTCTGCTGTGTTCCATGTGCTCAAGCCGTTCGCGGAATGCAGAGGAAAGCGCCATTGCCGAGTGAGATGTTATGAAAGGCTGAGAGAAGAATTTGAAATTTGGGATATATATACACCACGGACCCAAAAACAAAAAGTACGGTAGACTCGAGTATAGTGTAAGCTCAATAACGTGGACAATGGCTATTGGCGGTTATATATAGAAGTCAGAGAAATCATAAATTTCACTAAATATAACTTCTTCTTCTTTTGGAAATTACGGGAAGGGGTTCAGGCGCTAATACAAATTTGTGCATCAATAAACTCCAAATATTGACATGAGAGTCACGTTACATTTATCATTTTTGGTATTCGATAGATGCTTGTTAGGCAACATTAGTCTTTTATTTACGTTTCGTGATGGCATAGCTTAAGATTGGGGTAAGGGGATTTTCCCCTCAAGGCCCTATCAAGCTCGGCCCAAGATAAAAAACCACGAGCTTGACCTATTAGGAGAATCCTCTATACATGACTTGTAGGAGGGATGCGCTGCAAGGGATGTGACTCGTCGATCTGAGGCCCCCTCGGGTAGTATCTAGTCATCGAGTGTCCTCCTACACAGCAGGAGTGACATACGGAGAACCGTTAATCTACTGACAAGAATGCATGAACAGACTGAGAGAAATGCAGACTAAGACGAGAGGGTTGGAGAACCACTCCGCATGAATGGCTCTGCCACCTGGACAACACATCACATTAATGACGCTGTCATAGAGCCTCACGACATTAATGAGGCCGTCGCAGAGCCGCACCACATTTAAAGATTATGACAAAAGGAACAATACGAGAAACTCGGACTTATGAAAGTAAGCATGATCTGCTCTTCAAACATTTAGTATAAATTGCTAATCCCAGGTATGAGAAATACTCTCTTTGACTCCTAGACTCTCTTACTTATTTACTACACTCTAAAAATATTTACTAACTTTAATATCGGAGGTTTCCTAGCCCCAAGGCTGCCCTTTCAAAGCCACAGTATTTACTACCTTGTGCATGAGTTGTTTTTGAAGACTTGAGTTGTTGGAACTTGATCCAAAAGTGTGCGAAACACGATGTTGATAATGGCGCCGTCTATGGGATCGTAATAAATCTTGCGTGTCTTTCTCATGCCTACGACAACCCGTTTCGAACAACTCAAGAGAAATATGGGAGACGCAATGGAAACAAGGCTAAAAGCTATGGAGGAGTGGATGACGAAACTGATTGGCGAAGTAGAGGTACTCCGCAAAAAAAGACGGGGAGCTCAAAAAACCCCGACGAGATCAAGATGCCAACGATACTAAACACGAGGGGTCTCGAACACACAAGAGGGACCCAAGAAGGAAGATGAACAGAAACACATGTAGGACAAACTCTGCAACCTCAAAGGGAAGTACGAAGAAATAGCGCGAAAAGTGGGTACGTCATTAATGGTGGACCAGTTACTCACAAGCACGAGTCTACCTATATTGAAGAAGTAATGGCAATTGCTTTGCCACCAAAGTTTAGAGTCCCTGCTGTGGAAATGTATGACGGAGGGAGGGACCCCCTCGAGCACCTGGAAACTTTCAAGGCTTCCATGACGCTGCATGGCTTCCACAGTGAAATAGCTTGCAGGGCATTTCTGCTAACCCTAAAGGAGTCAGCACATGCATGGTTTGGGTCACTAGCACCTAAATTGATGGACAACTTCGGCAAGCTAGCCAGGCTGTTCCTAACCCAGTTCATGTCTAATCGGAGGAGGCGGCATCCGGCTGCATACCTCCTCACTATCAAGACAAAAAAGCATGAAGTCTTACTTGGCCTGGTTCAACAAAGAGTGCATGACCGCCAACAACCAAGACGAAAAGATTACCTTGGCAGAGCTCCTGGGAGGCGTCTAGCTGAACTCCCAATTTATGGTAATGCTAGCCAAATGTACTCCCCCGACATTGTGGGAATTCATAGACCAGGCCAACAACTTCATCAACGTAGAAGATACTCTATGGGTGTTGACAGAGCCATAGAGGAGGGAAGTGGAACACGCAGAAAGGAAGGAAAAGGTCTCGACCAAGGCCAAGCCCCATGAAAAATAGGAAAATGACTCTAGGGAGAAGAGGCGAGAGGAAATCCCAACAAAAGGACCCAGACAATGGTACGACCGATCCACGTTCACCATTCAAAAGGAGGACGACTCAGGAGTAATGCACCGCTACTACATGTACCATCGGTCCACCTCGCACAACACCGAAGACTGTTTCTTCCTAGGAGAAAGGAATGAATATGTGGAACGGCAAAAGCACCACTGCTCCCCAGCTAGAAGACAAGAGCAAGAGCCAAGGGAAAGATCGAGGGAAAGAAGCCAAGACTGAGGTGACAGGCACAGACTGGCTAATAGCCGTCAACGACTAGCAATAAGAGGGCCACAGCCAGATCACCCCCATTCGCCACCAAGGCAGCAGCCCCTCTTGGGGAGATTCGAACCATAGTTTGAGGGGCGGGGGTATCACCTCGTCGAAAGGAAAGCAAATGTTAGGCAGGCTTGATTCTACGAGGTATACTCGGCTGAGTATCATCTCGCCAAACAACAAAGGGGTGACCCCACTTCGGTAATCTCGTTCATGGAGGCTGATGAAGAATGGGTTCTGTACCCCCACAACGATGCCCTAGTGGTCACAATGCTCGTCGTCAACTTCACCAAACGCAGAATCCTCGTCGACAACCGGAGTTCCGCAGACGTACTATTCTGGGAAGCCTTTGTCAAGATGGGTACCTCCCAGCTGCTGCCCGCCCCCATGCCCTTAAAAGATTTCTCCGGAGGCATTGTCCAGCTAGTGGGAACCATCACGTTATCCGTCCTGGTGGCAAGTAGTCCCTACACGGCCTCTGTTATGATTGACTTCTTAGTGGTGAAAACTCCGTCGGCATACAACACCATCATCGGGAGGCCCACCCTTAACAGCTTAAGCGCTGTCATGTCGACCTACCACCTCAAAATGAAGTTTTCAACTCCTAGGGAGTGGGGGAAGTCCGAGGGGAATAGGTGTCAGTGAGGGAGTTTTACGTAAAGGAGCTGAAGCAAAAAGACGAAAAGTCAACCTCGACACCACCGAAAAAAAAAAACTGCGGCATGCCTCTGTCTACAATTCATCCTGCTAGTTTCTAAGGGGAAGGGATGGTGCATAGTTTTGGAGAAGAGGATGGGCAACGACCTCCCCAGACCAAGATTCCGAGTGATCCCTTAAATTTTGTAACATCTCTTCACTGAGCTTGTACATTCCTTTTTCTTTTTTCTTTTTTTTAATAAAATACAACTTTTTAGGACAATGCAAAGCATCTGCTACATGCTCTCATATTATTAGTAAGACACCAACAATAAAAGCGCAGCTAACGAAATCTACGGCGAGTAGGTCATCAACAATTTACCTCCCTACGCTTACCATAGGGAAAGGTAGGCATAGGGGTTACCTTATACTTTCCGCGGCGGAGTGCAGATCAGCCAATGGCTGCCCGAAGATAAAATTTTACCTTCTTTGCGGACGTCAACAAGTAGATGCAGTTCCAGTAACAAACCATTCGAAAACTTACCTCCCTGCAGAACACTATAGGGGAAAGGTTGGCCCAAGGGTGGCCTTATCCCTCCGGTAGAAAAGAGCGGGATCAGCCCACAGCCCTCCCAAATAAATTACCCTAACCTCCGTCACAATGAAGAGTGAGGCCAGCGTTGATTTGTCAGTAGTCAAGTGTCATCCGCTACCTAAAAACACTGGCCCAGCATCGGCAGAAACCCCACTGAAAACTAAGAGAACAAAGTGGCGGGATAATCACAACGTAATGGGTAGAAGTCAGGCCACTTAACACCCCCTCATTAATGAGTTTAAAAAGACGTAATGAAAAAGTGAGTCCATCATGAAAGATAGGAACGCCTCAAAAATGTCAACCCGTAGAAGCTTCCCAAACTTCAGGAAACCTAACTAAAATGTCCAGCCTTAGTAAGAGGGCGGGATCGAATCATGATAAATTCTCACCGTACTGGCTCAGTGAGAATTAAAGAGGTAACTGTAAGGGGATCTTCCCCTTAAAGCCCAAAAAGCCCTATCAAGCTCGACCCAGAACAAAAAGCCACGAGCCCGGCCCACTAGGAGAATCCTCTGTACATGACCTATTGGACGGATGGTGTTGCAGGGGATAGGACTCGTTGATCTGAGGCCCCCTCAGGTAGTGTCCAGTCATCGAGTGTCCGCCCACACAGCAGGCTTGACATACGAAGAACTGTTGATCTATTGATAGGGAAGGCATGAACGAACTGGGAGAAAGACAAACTAAGAGGAGAAGGTTGGAGAACCACGCAGCATTAATAGCTTCATCACCGGACAACACGCCACATTAATGACGCCATCGTAGAGCCATGCCGCATTAATGAGGTCGTCGCAGAACCACGCCGCATTTAAAGATAACGACAAATGGAATAGTATGGGGAACCCGGACTTAATGAAAGTAGGTATGATCTGATCTTCAGACCTGTAGTATAAATAGTTGATCCCAAGTATGAGGAATACTCTTTCTAATCCTTAGACTCTCTTACTTATTTACTACACTCCAAGAATATTTACTAACTTTAGCATCGGAGGTTCTCCGGCCTCAGTATTTACTACCTTGTGAAGGGCTCGTTTTCAAAGATCTAAGTTGTTGGAGTTTGGCCCAAAGGTGTGCGAAACATGACGTTAACAACTAGTTTGGCTTAAGACACATGGAAGAGCTTTTCAAAGGATCTAAGAGATTGTTGTTAAGGACTAGCCAAAAAGTGGGTTTTAGATCTAAAATTGTAGCAATTTTATGGAAAGCATAAGCCATGTTTGGGTTGATACTCCAAAAGTTAAAATTACACAATTCTAGCTACTTGAAACTACTTGCTTATAAACTTCAAGAAGTGCTAGGGAAGAGCTCAAACTTGGATGTTAGATCTAAAGTTGTAACAATTTTTATTGAAAGCATTAGTCATATTTGGGTAGATACTCCAAAAATACAAATTACACAATTTAATTATATAGCTCTTTGAAATTATGTATAAACTTCAAGAAGTCTTTACTCCTAGATAATGTGTGATTCTATTCACCAAGTACTTCTCATTCACTATGTATTGCAGAGTATCAACAAGCTCAAAACTACCAGAGCAGAACAGACTCTAATACCAGAGTGTGCAGAGAACTGGTAAGATGGAATGTCCCAGCGGATGAAGTTGGGAAGATAAATTTGGATGCAGCTTTTGATAAAAAAAATCTTTTAAGATGGGTGCAAGGATAATAATTTGTGATGCTGATGGGGAATTTCTTGTCTCACTATGTATGTCAAAGTTACACATTAGATCTCCAACTATCGCAGAAACAATAACTTTGTGCAGAGCTTTGATACTATGTATAGAACTTAACACTTATGAAGCAATGTTTGAAGGGGATGTATTGGGGATTATTACGGCTGTAAATAGCATAGAGGAGCATTGGGAGTGGAATGGCCAGTTGATTGAAGACATCAGAGGGTTGTTAGCAAATAGACCTTTATGAAAAGTTCAACATACATATAGAGAGGGCAATAAGGTAGCACATTTTTTAGCAACTTATGCTTACAATGTAAGTAAGGAGCAAATTTGGATAGAAGATGGCCCAAAAGGCTATTATAGTTTCATTATAAAAGATAAATCAGGTATTGTTAACAGTTGATGAATAGAAGATTTCATATTTTGATTAAAAAAAAAAGTACTTCTCATTCACTATCTTTTCATAAAAGCAAATTAACTCAATACAATCATGAATCTTCACCACTCAAGGAAAGGAAAGAGCTAGTCATATATATAATATATGTATATATATTTACACTCTAAGGGAGTAGTATTCATGGTTTTTATTGGAGCTCATTGTGATTCATTGTGCATGATTAATTATAAATTCCAATAACTTCTCTATCCCAATACGAATCCCATTTATTGAGCTTCAATTCAACACATCGTCCTCCCATATAGGCAAATCACTTCAATCCAAAGAATTATGTGCGCGTAACGTTTTGACTTAACTTATTAATTAATTGAATCATTTGATGTTGGCTCGACTCGAAAAGGTTGTTAAAATTGTATGAAAGAATATCAATATTCATACAACTATGTTGCATCATTTTATAACTAAATAATGTGATAGTGTCAGTACTTCTTAGAATATACTGAAGTTTTTATTTGAACTTTAATTAGTTTTATATATCCGCCCCTCTATTTAAAATAGAATTATAATAAAAATAATTGTAAAAAGAGTTAAATATATCAGTAGTTGGGTATAATATTTTTCATCCATTACTGTACACCCACGTATATACTAAGAACTACTAACTAGTATCACTAGTACATATATAAAAGACGAAAAGAAAAAATATATCCTAGAAATTAATCATTTCCAAAACACTTATTGTTTGATAATTTTTCAGCATTCATATGGGTATTAAAAAAGTAATGAGCCAAGAGTTGATAGCCTTATAATGACATATGACCCGGTTCTTCAAATAAAAAATCTAAGTTCGAAACCTCCGACCTCCTTTTATATATATATAGATATATATATAGAGAGAGAAGCGTGCATCTTCCGCAAATTATGCTAACCAAAGGTAACCTTTAGAAAGAAAACCGAGTCATCATGATTCCTACCTTGATATATATAGTGGGAAGCTAATCAGCCCATCATCATAACCTTATATTAAAATCACAATTCTCAAAATTGCAATTTCCACATGCATGCCTTTGCGGCTTTGCCTTTGCATTTAAAACCAAATAATTGTATTCTATCTCTATAGCATGATCAAGAAAAGCCTTTTGGTTATCATCACCATTCATTTAATAGGTGAAAGTCAGGGTATTCAAGTGTATCCTATCTCATCCTATCCTATACTTTTGATGCAACCTTTGACAAATTGGTATTTCTTTGTCTTTTTTTTCTTTCTATTTGACAAATTGGTATTTCTTTGTCTTTTTTTTCTTTCTATTTTGTGTCCACACTTGTATCCATCGTTCACTTTGGTGATATAACAGAGAATAAATAATGTTTTTAATAAGTCGGAGTACAAGTAAGTCAATGATGAGGTGACATTGTTCATCAATTTTTGAATTTTTTTTAATAAATATTAAAAAATCATCTAAAAGTAATAAAAGATGCGATATATATAAATAAATATATATATATATAAAGGATGAAAGTGGGACGGAAATACAATATATAGCATTACTCTAACGATGATTAGTTATATAGAAAAGCACCCTCTCTCATGTTGCTTTGGTGGAAAGAAAAATATGCTATATATATACAAACATAACAATACATACATCCAAGTCATTTTGAAGAAAATAATTTCTTGTCATCACGAATAATTCAGCGCCCCCACTTTCAATAATGCTAAGCTGTCATTGCCTACCTATCAATTAATCCCATAAAAAGACTGCCATAATATTCTCTCTGTCAAATCGCACACATAGTAAATCATTTTTATTAATTAATCGCATTATATATAGTAATGTGAAAGCATTAACTTGACGAGGTGTTCGTTGCCAAGTCAAATAAGGCTCGTGATATAAAAATTATGGATAATTCTCCTCCTCAGTTATTATTTATTAATTTATATTTTATAAAAAATACCCATATTATATATAAAAAAAAATTTTAAAAAAAATTATCGAGTGTAAAGTGTAGAAGTGAATAGTGACTGATGTATAACAAAACTCAAAATTTGTTTTTGTCCTATCTCTAAGTTTTTCTCGCTACCCTTTTAAAGTCTATTAACTCGTCAATATTTATGCTGAAGATTCAAAAAATATATTCAAAGGTCTCACCGGCCAAAAACAAATCCTAAAGAGAACCTTTAATTTATTCTTTTCCTTATAAGCAATATTTAGATCCTAGAAACTTTTATATTGTCATTTTCTCCCTCCTTTTGACCACATATATATTTGGGTGTATGGAGTGAGCTGAGTGACTAATTCGTGCATGACAAGATCTAGCAAATAACATTAGAGGATGGAACAGACCAATTATATTTAGGATGACGTACGTTGAAAACTAATGGACGAAAACCTGCGGCAGAGAACCCACAACTACTACTTTATGATGTTGGTTATAACCTCTAAATACAGGGTATTTAGAACCCACAACATGTCTGCCTCTAAATATATATACAGGGTATCAAAGATATATAGAAACAGCCTCCACTCTCTCTCCTTTCCACCCCATTTACGTGAACTTCAAGGCTTCAATTCGATGGTGCATGCAGAGATATTCATTCGCGGTATTTATAATAAAAGGATTTATAATTACAGTAAAAACATATATAATTAATTAGGAAATAAGACATTAAAAAAGCTGTATATATATATATTTATATATCCATGTCATGATTAGATCTCAAAGGGCCAAAGCATTAATCTCTGGACAATGCTACAGCCCCCGCCGGGGGATAGCATTGTTTTTTATATGTTTTTTTTTTTAAGTTATTTTTTATATAGATTTTTTAATATTTTTAAAAAATAAAATAAATTTAGAACATTATTAAAAAACACTTCCTTAATTAGAAAGTAAAAAAAAAAAATCATTAACAATATTATGAATTTTTTTTAATTTTTTAAAATATTAAAATTATTAAAAAATTTATATAAAAAAACAAAAACTTATAAAAACACACATAAAAACACATGCTAGATCCCAGCGGGAGCCCCCAGTGGGAGATCTAGCATTTTCCTTAATCTTTTCCACTTTATAAATTCAGGCAAAAGTACGCAATATTAATAATCTGATCTGCTAGCTTTCTAGTCCTTCAAACTTCAAAGCATGCATGAACGAAACTTAAATTGAAGCATTTTTTAAGAAAATAGGAAAAAAAATATTAATTATAACCCTTTGAATTTCTGTTTACAGTTATTTATTTTTAAAAAATATTTCTAAAATTTCTAGCACCCTTATAATTAACCTCGATCTCCTAGATTTGTGACTGATCATTCAAAGCATCATTTGAACGCAAGCCAAATAAAGAGTAGTCACGTTCGAAAGTGGCTAATTTTCATGATCAATATGCTTCAAATATTGTGATCTAGCTCTTATTCTAATATATAAAAGCGACTGAGTTTTTTAGATTTCAATTTTGTCCCTATATATGACGCTAATTTGAAAATTATATTTATGACTTCGATCCGAGTTAAATCCAAGGTTTAATTTGTAATTGTATCTTTTTTTATATATCAATCTGCGATTCTGCATATAGAATCCCTTTAGTTTAGCAAGAATAAAGAAAAAACGTGCATGGTGTGTTATATAAAGATGATGAGTAGAATGATTTCTAATCATTTGATAAGGAACAAATAAAAATAAAATAATCATGTGTGACATATTGTGTAGAGATCATGATGAGTATAATTTTTCCATTAAAAAACTTGCGGCCTACTGCTGCAGTAGTTCCATAATCTATGCAGTTCATCTGTAGGCCAGACTTCCTCTCTTGAAACTTCAATGGTTTCTAATTTGCAAATCTATAAATACAATAAAAACTTTCCTAACATAAGTGATAACAAAAAAAATCTTCATGAAACACAAAGTTGTAGCATTTTGAATCAGATTTCCAACACAGCCAAAATTATCTTCATCCAATGTTAATTTAGATCAATATATATATATATATGATAGTTTGAATCCAACTAATTGATTTTTGGACTGCATAAACAAACTTGATTTTTTTGTAATTTTCTTGTGCCCAATTCATCAATAACGTCTTAACCCTTGATACTAAACTTCTTTACAACCCAAAGACATGTTTCGACAAATGAATTTCTTGTCTAGGTACATACACAAAAGTGAAACCTAGCTAACATAACTGATCATGACTCTAGCTAGCACAAACAAAGAGACATACATACATATATATATATGTCACGTTCATGATGATGAAGCTACCAAAAGTCATGCATGCTGGTTTCTCTTCGTTGCCGGCCAACTCATACAAGTGGGAATGTCGAGACTTTATTTTATATCTAGTCATGCTTAGTCACAAGCATTTGGCGTGCGTTAATTGTTTAATTTCTAGTAGATGGTTCAGATCAATTAGGAATTAAACGATCGATATAAATTCCACCTTGATTTCCCTCAAAGTTGATTCTTTACTTAATTTCTTGAGTGGGGTACTCCCGTATAAATATTCTTGGGCAGGCAGCATGTGCATCACCACGTTGCCTGATATCAAACATGTAGACCAATTCTCATGATCGGTCCAGTTCTAAGGCCGATCGAGCTTACGTACATACAGTATCGACTGATCGTTTATATTATATATATATATATGTATGTATGTATATATATATATATAGACACACATGCATATGTCAAATGTACAGAAAAGAAAAGCTAATAATTAAAGCTCCTTTACGAAAAGGTTGGCAATGACTAATGCATGCTGACGGTTATTTCGGCCAAGGGAATAAAGCTGTGCCACCCCGGCCCCCTGGCTGCATTGTCCGCTTGCGGATAATAAAAACAACCCAAGAAAGCTTCACCTTTCCCATTCATATATACGTTTATATAATATGCTATTTGATTTTCTCGAAAGAGAGGGAAGATCGGAAAATTAAGCAAAACTTAAGAAACATTCACACACAATGTACATGATGACAAAGAAGATCGAGAGGTGAATCCCAGCTTATAATCAATATGATAAAGATTTTTCTCAATTTGCTATTGTCTTTGTACATGCACTTACAAATATCGTAATAAAATGACAAAAGTTGAAGAATAAGTCTAGATCATGATATACATACATGATCGATATTCCACTATATATGACAATAAATTGAGATAGGATGGCCTGTTAATCCCCCCCTCCCATGATATCCACCACACATGATAAGATCATGATCACTTCTTGTTAGTCAAAGGATGTGACAACTGATTGTGAGGTTGGTAATTGAGGTTGGTATGTTATGAAGTCCTATTTTCGATATACATTTCAATTTTGGAAAGTTGCTCGAAACAGGCCAGTTGATTACCTTTAATATTATTAATGATACTAAAGCTGGTGTTTATAGTTGAGATTCTATTTTGCAAGTACTAGATCATGAGGTAACGCAAAAAGACCCTAGCTAAGCGAAAGCCCTAATTTTTTCTTACCAGAAAATAAAAAAGGGGTACGTATTTACAATATCATGATCAACTTGATCCATTTGCTTAAATTTGTCTTCTCATCAAAACTTGGAAGGTCAGCAAATACGCAATCATCGAGTACACCAAGCTTTGATTTTCCATTTTTGCAGCCTGTTTCACAGTAAATTCCATTTAAAGAGGGGATCAAAAAAGAAAAGAATTAGATCATCATTATTAATTGATATAAGTTAATACAAATGGTCATATATGATGATCATTACATTGATGATATACAGTTCTTTTCCTATTGCTATATATATATATACACACAATTTCTGGGATACTCATAATAAAATTAAATATATTTTGACTGAGAAGAAATATTATTACATCATGGCTTTACCTTTGTGGCAGAGGAAGTAAGAGAAATGGAAGTTGTTGAAGTTGAGGAAGTGCTTGATAAGGTAGAGAGTCCTACATTGTAACACATGGTTCCATCTGGTTGATACAGACCATAATTCCTTTCTGAAGTTGGTCCTGGCTTCAAATCCTCATTGAATAAAGCAAAAAGATAAACTTCAACCCTGATGTTAGGCCTTAAAGGTGTCCCTTCATTCTGCAGTTGCCTTCTCAGCAAGTTCCTGTTGTAAACAGCAGCATTCTCTATCGAGGCACCAACTTCATTGAGGTCCCCTTTCGACGGCCAACCAGTTTCAGAGACTCTAACCTCTATTCCGCCATAACCCATCCTAGCCATAGCAAAAATGACTGCATCTACCTGAGCATAGAGCATGTTGTCATAGTGCAGCTTGGTATAAGGATCGACCATTCCTGAATTAGGATTGAAAAGAACGTAGTCCAGAGAAATCCTTTCTGGGTCATCCTTATATGCAAAATATGGATAGGCATTGATCCAAAAGGGTGATTTGGTGCTTTCCAAGAACTTTAGTACTTGAGACATGGTGGCGTAGACTTCGCTTTTGAAACTTCCGGCCGAAGGTGGATATGACTCGGCAAGAACAGCAAGAGAACTGGGTGTCGAGACTTGAATGTGTGAGTCTAGACCTAATTGAACTAGAGCACCATGAAGGCTGACCATGGCTGGAACAAGATACGCCATTAGAGTTGTGTCGTCGCCGGTGAATATCTCGTTTCCGACTGCTATTCCGGTGATTCTTGTAGCAGGAACGTAAGGCTTGATATGGGTGCTTACCCACTGAAGGGCTTGTTGTGGGTTGATCAACTGAACTAGCATTTCGTTTTCGACTGTGACAATGAGTTCTATGTTGGAATTGGCGAATGCCGTCAATATTTGAGGATTGGTGTCATAGATTCTTGCTTTTGTTAGCTTAAGGGAGCTTAAAAGATGGAGGACTTTCTGGGGTGATAACAAATTATCTCCCACTTGACCATAGTTGATTCCAAGTGCTGTGATCCCTCGAAGAAATCCAAAGCCTGCATAAACAAAAGCAATGATCAGAACAAGAAGGGCCAATTCAGTACTAGGAAATACATATACAACAGAAAAAACTCAACCAAAAAAAAAAGAAGAAAAGACCTATGGTACCTGAGAAGTATATCAGAATGATAAAAAAATGGCTTACGGCCATTCTACTACTAAAATTTGCCATTATGTGAGCGTGTGTGCGTGAGAGATCAGAGAGGGATCGAAGAATATTAAGCTGAGAAAGAGAAGCCTTGGGGATCTAGAGAGATAGGTATATATGCTGCTATGAATTCCTTTCTTTTCTTGTTTGAAGTACTCTGTTTCGGAGGATTTAACGTACGGTTTTAGGCTTCAGTTTGCCTAGCTTGTCGATGTTGGCTAGCTTTGGGCCTTTGGCGCTTACCTCGTAAGAGGTTTTAAATGACCTAAAAAGTTTTCCAATCTTCTTCATCTTAAAAATGTCTTCTTCCAACCCAATACTCCAACTTCCCTGACCATAATGCCCCCGACCACTTGCTTCATACTAAAGCAAAGGGAAATCCCACTAATTGGTAATTAATTAAATGTTAATTAACTGGCCAAAGGGGATGATCAACTACTATATTAGCAAAGCAGGGTAACCCAAAATTTAAGGTAATTAAGGAAAAACATTGTTTAACCCTAATGATAAGAGATGTTTGGCTAGTGAAATTAGATGATTTTAGATAAGTTGAATAAAATAATTTTAAAATATTATTTTTTAATATTATTATTATTTTATAATTTAAAAAAATTAAATTATTTATTAAGTCTTGTATAAAAATTTAAAAAAATTATAATAATGAAATAAAATGACGGTTGAGAGAGTTTGTGTATCCTAACAAAACCATTGGGGTATTTATTATTTAATGGAAAATTGAGCTGAAGGTACACTAAAAAAACGATGTACGGTCAGTCAAAACATTTATCATGGCATAGACTTGTTCTTTCTCCCCTCTAATTGTTTCCTTTTAATTCAATAGTAAAATGTTCAAAAATAAAAAGGTAACATCGATACATGACTTGCGATCCACCCATGATCTCCTCCCGAAACCTCTCTTAAACTTCTCCACCCAACTCATAAAAATCCAATGATCATCTCCGTCCAAGGGTGTGGAGCTTTGGCTCCTCCCACCCTTCTCGAAACTGTCCAGCAGTTCTTTCAATTATTTTTCTTGTTTTCCAACTGTAGCACGGAGATGGGTCAATTTACTGCATGCTTTTCAGCCATGTGGCACCTACAACTGTCACACGCTACACCACAAGACTCTCTAGCCGTCGATCCTTCGGCTAGTAGGAGAAGATCGTTAAAATGAACGGCACGTATGGCTCACACGTCCCCATGCACCTACACAGCCATTAACGGTCATGATTTGCCGACGATCTGAACCATCCGTTGCTTACTATTAATTTCTTATCTTCTCGCTTCTCCTAGTCAAAGATCGTGATAAAAAAGAAAATCCAAACCAATAAAATACAGCACAAGACAATCTACTGCAGATTTTAATTGTAGTATCTCAATCTGAATTTTGGACTACATCAAAAACGTCTCAGTCGGCTCACTCTTGTGGGAAATGGGGTGGGGGCCAATTCATTTACTCTAGATCTCTCCTTTTTTTTTTTTTTTTTTT
>QEOT01006714.1:77921-229315 GCA_003123785.1 Pterocarya stenoptera
TTTTTTTTTTTTTTTTTCCGTGTTGTATTAGCTGATTTGGAACGATTGTTTAGACCTTTCAATGCTATTTGACTCTTATATCTTGTAATATTTATTTCATATATGTATATATATAATATACTTGCTTAGAAAAGAAAAAAAAAAAAAAAAGAATACATGACTTGCACTAGCTAGCATGGTCGACATGTAAGCAAGCTGTAATTACCTGTTAAATATCTTTCCTGCTTTTCCTTTAAGTTACTGAGACAATAGGCTCTTTCTGCCGCCCCAATACCGTAAGTACCATACTTGGAAAAGTAAATACATGTGCAGAGACAAATATACATTAATGTACTAAATTTACAAAGCAAAATCATTGTTTCTTTTGAACTACGGAAATGAAGAGACATAACTAAGAGAAGATAAAGTACCATGAATATTTCTTTTAGCTCTTTGTTCAAAAGAAAATTTCTTTTATCTCTATGATCTGGCTCTTTATGAAAAACAGTTAGTAATACTTTTTTAAGAGATTGGAAATGAGAAAAAAAAAAAAGTTCATTTTCTTTTCTGAATTCGCAAATGTCCTTTGAGAAAGAGATGGTATGCAGTAATACCACTGGCTAGTCAGCCTCATGACGATCTCAGTTGTGAGGCAGCTTGGAAAATTATCAATATTCATGAACAGATCATCAGCCAACCTCATGATGCATATTGCTCGTAATCTTCAGTGGCGTCGACGCTGTCTGCAGCCACAATTAATTAAACACCGAAAGCACAAGCATTATAAACTGTAGTTAACAGATGTTCTTCTAGCAAGATATAAAGCACGTAGCGAAAAAGACAGAAAAAGAAAGGAAGGAAAACGATGTAAACAGAAGGATATAAATATATATATTTATTTATTTAATTGAGCCTCGGATATTTGGTAATATTTATGGGTCTAGTAATTAGTTGTGTAATTCATGTTCGCAAGTACGGCCATTGAACTATATTCACACAATTCGAAATATAAGTACGTACTTAAGGATTTTTTGTTAAGAAAATTAAGTTGCAATTGCTGGTAATTTTATATATAAAATGAGTGATAATTTGAAGGGGAATTAAAAAAGTTTGATTTTTCCAGCTTCTATATAGATATTATTTCTATAACCTGTTCTAAATTAATTTAGTGCTGATCTGAATCGGTGCAGATCGAGGGTACTGTTAATAAGTGGACCTCCTTGCATGGCCTTTATTAATCTGCAACTGAAACAAGTTGCACTAGTGAAGCTTATGACCCCTTTGCTAGCCATTCATGAGTGGCATCACCCCGGCCATGCCATGTGATCTCTCACTGGTAAAAGAGATAATTAAAAAAGCAAACCTATCCTTACCTTACAAAAGGTGATGCTTTGATTAAAACCCCAACTCATACCCTCTCTCTCTCTCTCTCTCTCTCTCTCTGTGTGAGCGGGGTCACAAAATAATGAAGGAAAGAATATATATCGTCATTCCACAGCTGATCAATAGTACTATTTTTGCCTTTCTCCATCCAATAAAATGGACTTATATGTGTGTATGATGATCAGAATATAAGAGAGATTCCATACAAGAAGTGATCTTGTAAGGAACAAACATGCTTTTTCTTAGACATTTTGGTGTAAAAAGAAGCATTGTGCATGGAAAGGTAAAGGGTCGAAAGTATGTGCATGGCATGAAGGTTTAATATTTTGGCTAAAAGACCGATCGTCGAGATTGAGCGCAAATAGATAGATATATGGGTGTTTTCTCAAAGCTAGAAACTATTTTCTCGGCCTCGAGTGGGAAGAAAATGTTACAATCACGACCCATTTTTTTAAGATTAAGCCGTGTCGGAAAACTAATACACGGTACGGAGAAATGCTACACAATCTCTCCAATCTCTACATACCATATTTTTTAAAATTTTTAAATTTTTTAATATTATTTTGAAAATTTTTTTTGAGTTTATTCTTTTTAAACTAATTTAATTTTTTTATTTATTATTCATATATTAAATATTTAATAAAAAAAAATTAAAAAAAAATATAGAATGTAGAGATTGTGTGAATAGTAAGAGATTGGGTAGATTTTTTCCACGGTACGTGAGTTCTTTATTAGAAGGGGGCAAAAGAAGTCGTTAGAGCATCCACATTGGGTTCCCCATAAAATTCCCTATAATTTAGCTAAAAAGTACATTCCCTAAAACTTTTTCCTAAATTTTATTCATCTTTAAAAAACCTTCTACATCCCATTCCCCATCCCTATCTCTATTCTATTAAAATAATATTTCTCTATTCTTTCTTTATTACTTTTTTTTCTCACTTCCATTTACAAATTTAACTACTCAATATTTTTTCTTATATTTTGACCTATTACTCTAATGAATATTTTAGATAGAATTTAAATTATTTTTAATATTTATTAAAATATTATTTTTTTATATTTTCAAAGTTATTTAAATTATTTTTAAAACTATTATTTAAAATTATAATAAATATGAATATAAGAGAAAGTGTAGATGATTGGAATAAGAATTAATTTAATTAAAATGAATAAAATATTGATAAAAGTGATTTGGGGAATGAATAGTGGTTCCCCAAATATGGGGAACCACTATTCATTCCCTAAATATTTTCCCTAAAATGGGGAACCGGATGGAGAGGGATTTTAGATAAAACCCTATAATTATCCTCAAATTATAGGGATGGGGGAGGGATGGGGAACCGGATGAGGATGCTCTTACGTCATGCAGCTTGCAACACAGCTGGTCGATGCATGTCATGATAAGACAAGCCAATTGGGAAAAAGTGAAACGCAAGGTGGATGGTTATTGGTTATGGCCCATGTGGATGTGAATTTTCTGATAATATAATAAATAGCGTCAAGCCATAAAATTTAGGGTGCGGCTAGTATGCCATCCCATATCGCCTAGCGTAAAATTAATTTTTTTATTATATATTTTTTTAATTTATTTAAATACATTTAAAAAATAAAAAAAAATACATCAATATATTTAAAATCACTTCTTTAATCACTAAAAAAAAAATTTACCCAAGCTATACACTTGAGGCGACTGACTATCTTTATTCTAAAATTTATCAGGTTAGAACACTAGCTTTGCCTAGACAAATATCAGTCCATCTTTAAATTTTACCTAATTATGGTTGAAATGATTTGTATTAGAATAGTCAAAACTTCTCGACTCTACTTTTGAACTACAATAATTTCAAACTCTTCTCCAAATTTGATGAACTGTTCATGGTCAAAAGGAATTTTTTATTCCAAGATTTTTTCTGCTCTAACTCTCTCCTCTCTCTTTCACCCTCCCTTTCCCGTATTTCATTATATATAGGCAGATGTGGATTGTGTTGTATAATTAGGTTAAAAAAAATAAATAGTTGGAAAAGAATAAGTTAATTAAAAGTTAAATTATTAATTAACATATGGTTAATATAATTTTAAAATATGAAAAAAAAATAATGATTAAAAAAACTATATTATATTATTATTTTGGTTAATCTAATGTGGAGTTATATCTTGAATAATTTTGGTTTTATGCAAAACATGTACTTTTAACTAAACTTTAGAGATAAATTTGGTTAGACCAATGCCAATGCTCTTATGTTGTAGATGATAAATAGTTATTATTTTAGAATTTTTTAGCATTTTAAAAAAATAATTATTTTTACTAAGCGGAACTTATATATAGGACTAGATCTAATGATTGACTTGGGCGTTCTTTGGATATCAAAATCATTTCAACTCATCTTATTTCATCTCATTTAATTAATCTTTACAAAATTTTAAATAAAATGCAATTAATAATTCAACTTTTTCAAATTTCAAAATAAAATAATATTAAAAAAATATTCTAACAAGGTTTTATTTAATTTTTAACTTTCATCTTAACTAATCTCATCTCAACTCGCTATCCAAACCTCCCTAACATAGTAAAAGCCTTAGGTGAGCAAATAAGCTAATCAAGACAAATAATCCTCTAATCTTTCTCTCTTTCTAGTCTCTAGAGAGAAAAACTATCTCCTCTTTTGTCCCTCCCTCCCCTTCAAACCTCAAGTACAACCTACTTTAGCTCCCTTGTCGCCTTCCATATCTTCTCTTTTAGCCCCTTTCTCCATTTGTTTTTGTAGGATCGGGACGGAGGGGGAAGGGGAGGGGGGTGGGTAAATTAATCTGAAAACAAAACAAAATAGTTACAAATAGCCAACCCCGTGTTTCTTGGCATGAAGCCAAGTAATTGACACCGCTTGGGTATTCTTAGCGTGTTTGAGTGTGCTTCGCAAGATTTTGGCATTGAAGTAAATGTTGTAGAATACTAATCCCACATTAATGGGGGAAGAGCAATGAGCTCCTAAAAACGACACACAAAAGGCAGCGTAGCTAAGGAAGAGCTCAGCAGTGCGTGAAGATCGTGAAGGACACGTTCTAGTAAAAGGGTGATTTTGATCAGATGGGAGCATGCACTACAAGAAAACTACTTATTTGATGCCAGCTATTTGCTGTCAAATTGATTATTTGTTGTCAAAATGAGTCTATTTTCGTCTCAAATGGTCATTCTCGCCGTAAATAATCTGTCTCAACTACCCTTTTTTCTGTAGTGATGGAGCATAATGTCATAAGCCTTTTAGGGTGGCACCTGGGGTGTTGGTGGTGGTTGAACGATCATGCATATCTAAGCTCCAAAATTTCTAAAAAAAGACAAACCATAAAAGAAATAGTAGTAAGCCAAAGCATAAAAACAACAAATAGGTAAATCTAAAGGGGGAATAAGGTCATGGTGTGAAATAGGATGAAGAATTGCCGCCTATAAGGGCGCATCATGAGACTCAGTACATGTGCCTCACAAAGAGGCGTGAGCTCCATGTGCCTTTGGGAATCATGCAGCTACAATGCTTTTCAACATATTGGCCCTTATGGGTTTGAATGATGGTGGAGGTGAAGACCAATGAAGAGTTGAAGGTGGTAGCTAGATCTAAACATCCATGATCCAAAATGGTGAGAAAGATGTGAAAGAGTGGGTATGAGAATGGAGGCTGAAACGGGAAATCATAAAGTGCAGAAGAATGATGAAAAAGTAAGGGAATGAGAGGGGGAAGGAGGGCTTCACACAACCTCTCCCTCCCTTTCGATATATCAAATTGGAGAGGTTAAGGCAAGAGAGAGTTTTTGTGCCGACCTCGGCCCTCAGTTGTGGTTTGGTGAGGAATTGCGGTGCCTGGAATGCATGCCACATAGGTTACATCCCCTTACGCACATAAAAGTCTTGTGTTCTCATATGCTAAGAATACGTGTATAAAAGTAGTGGCAAAAAAAAGTAAGGTATATTAGTAAAAAACTAATAGCATTAGTACCAGAAGTTTATAATACATTACTCAACCCATCAATAATATTATCCATACGTCATGACCACATCATCATTTAAATATTACCTACCAAGATTTGTTCATCGCCTCTTTACAAAACTATTAAGCCACAAATTGTTTTTCATCCAAAATGAATAAAAACCTAAATTTTACAAGAAATTATAAACTTAATGGGAATAGGTCTCCATTGCTAATCCTCGGGTTACATCAATCCTTCTTGCTCGAAGTAATCCTTCGTAGCTACATTTGCTTTAATGCCTACGACTCGATTTCGAGGAGCAAAGCCATAGGACTACAAAAATCTCAGTAAATTAAAACCTAAAATAATATTATTAATGTAAGAAATGGCAATGAATATGAATGCAATATTTTTTGACTAAACAAAAGAGAAAATCACAAAGTAATCATAAATCATTGTAAATATTAATAAGCACTCAAGCCCCAAATCATACTTAGTAAACATTATCGAGCACCCAGTACCCAAATCATCTCAAAATATATCATATCATTTCTCGAACTCCAGATCCAAATCAACATGTGAAATCTCTTCACCAACCATATTTGTTTATTAACGTATATCACCATGGCTCCCCATAATTGGTCGCACACACATCCTGCTCCCTTCTCGACATCGTGGGTAACAATCACGTTTATGACTTTGTAATAAGTGACACCCAATTTCACGCCCAACGCATTTGTGGCCAAGTGTCCTCTAGCCTCCGCCAGTAGAGAGGCAAATATGTCGACCAGAAAGCATTACCATCTCGCCAGATCTCCATTGTCGCTAGTCAAGAACCCAGGAGATGTTACTCAATTATTAGGCGCTCCCTAGTAACAAGAGAAGCTCCACAGAGATAATGTCTCATCCCAACTTGAGGTTCACGATCCATCCAAACACCTCGAACTCCTTTTGAAACAGATACATTAAGTACTTGAAAGCATATCATCAAAGTAATCAGTAATTTATAATAAGAAAACATGCACTTGGATCATGAAGGAAAGAGATTGAGAAGTATAAGATGAACACCCTAAACATAACCATAGATATTTATGCCAAATTACTAGTGTCGTCATAGGAATGAACCTACTTGAGCAATGATCTATCACTAAGCATTACGCTGATGATGTTGACCTCCTTGTCGAGGAAAATTTCAAGCTCAGTTTCCTCTTTTGTGAAGTTTCAAGTAGGAGAGAGAAAGAGAGAGTCTGAATACTTGAAGATTTCAATCCTGAGATGAAGACTGACGGCAAAACATCTCTTATACTTGCAATCTTGTCCATCACAGGCCTTATAGCTCTTATCTCTAATTGGTTGAGGGAGAACAATGAATCTCGATTGTCCATGCGTACGCTGGATTAAAGGATGGCATAATCGACTAGATTGATGGAAAAAGTCTTGCTTGTTCCTAAAGCTTTCTCAGAAATCAAAGCTTAGTTTGTCACTAATGAAAATTGCCCACGTAGCATTAAGCTCAAATGTATGGTTAGATGCATGGTCTTTGAATCCGTACTCCTCTTTTCCCATCTGTGCTTTAGCTGAGACTTCATCGTTGGGGTACATGTCTCAAGAAGTCACCTGCTACCATCTGAGTACTCTTGTGCCATCCCTAGGTGTTCTAATTCCCGTATTGTGTTGTCTGTTACTCACCCTAGAATGCTTTCGGCTACGCTTTGCTTGCCCACATCGTTGTCTACCCATAGATAGCCTGACGAATCGCTTGTACGTCCCTTACTCTCTCGATGTAGAACACATATCTCTTTGGTCGCCTTGTTCGTTGCTTACCCAAGGTGATGCTTGACTTGCTCACTTAGCTTCTCATCTTGTGCCTTTGCTCGTCATGATGTCTTGCTCGCCCAATATTCTGGCTTGCTTGGTTCATATTTCTAGTTTGCCTACCAAGCACTTTGCTCGCTCCTCTCTTAGGTATTGCTCTACTGTCTTCCTCCCAGTTGAGGGAAGTCCCTTCCTTCAAATATGCGAGGTCCTCACACTTTTCTTTTTCCTCATTGCCCGTGTCATTGTCTACCCATAGCTCGCCCAATAAATCGCTTGTACGTCCTTTACTAACCCGATGCAGAATGCATATCTCTTTGGTCGCTTTGTTCATTGCCCGCCAAGGTGATGCTTGACTTGCTTACTTGCGCTTCTCATCCTGTGCCTTTGCTCATCCAATATTCTGGCTTGCTTGGTTTGCGTTTCTCACTCGCTTGCTTGGCACTCTACTCGCATCTTCTTCGTGGTTGCGTTTGCTCACTTGAGAGGAGTTCCTTCCTTCAAGGAAGCAAGGTTCTCACAGTTTTCTTTTCCCTCCTTGCCCCTTTCTCCATTTTCTCTCTTATAATTAAGTTACTCCCTCACCTTTCTCCTCTCATTTTCTTTGAAATCTATATTGCTTGTAGATTGTATTACGTATAGTACTTGTATCCATATAATTAAATTTATTGGGGGTTAATAAAATGGTTCTGTTGAGGGTTAATAAAATTCCATATAAATATGTTTGGATAGCTATATGAAGGAGTGAATTTAAGAACTTAGTGTTACAAACTTAAATTTATTCTCTATTTTAGGCAACCGAATGTGGGATGGTTTTGGCCGAAAGTTAATCACATATAAAAATTAATTTTAGATAATAATTTTTCCAAAAAAATATTTTTTGAAATAAAATACTTTTTTTTTAATTTTAAATGTATTTTTTTAAAATATTTTCACATTTTTAAGTTTCTCAAATTCTTAACTTTCTTGAAATCATTCTTTCTTTAGATTTCTTAAATTGAAAAAACTTATTTTCAACTTTTATTTCATATTTTTTTACTTTTCCTTAATTTCTCAACTTTTGTTTCTTATTTTGTTACTTTTTCTTAATTTTTTCATCCTTTTTGGTTCTTTTTATCAAAGGTATTTATTGCAAAATATTTTTTGTGGGGGGGTTCATCGCAATTTGTTGGA
This sequence comes from Pterocarya stenoptera, assembly GCA_003123785.1. Taxonomy (NCBI): domain Eukaryota; kingdom Viridiplantae; phylum Streptophyta; class Magnoliopsida; order Fagales; family Juglandaceae; genus Pterocarya; species Pterocarya stenoptera. Next base: position 86,229 of record QEOT01006714.1, read on the forward strand.
GTGATTCTCAAAATTGAATCATTTGGTAGTATACATTAAATCACCATTTAATTTAAAATTTTAAACTGTTAAAAATTTGTAAATCTTATTCTTTAAGTTATATCTTAGAAAAGTTCTACTCAGTAGTCCTACACCACATACCCGCTGAGGAAAAAAATATAAAAGAGTTTTTCTACTCAAAACGTGTGTGGTGTAAGGTTGTTGAGTAGAATAACTTTATATCTTAACAATATATAATTGTAAAGCTATTCTAAAACCTGAACTACACCACACATCATCCACATGACATAATTTGATTTGTAAAATTCAAATTTTAAAATCTATCTTCCAAATCATATTATAACATATGGACAGTATGTAGTGTAGAGACCTTAGAAGAAAGTTATTCAATTGCAATGGATGGTAATGAGAGAAGATTTTATACATTTATCCCTTTTATTTATGAGAGAAAGGTACCCACCATACATATGTATGTGTGTGTGTGTGGGTGTTATAGGCATATCAAATGAATAAATGAGAAAGTCGTTGAGTATTTTGGTGGGGGTTCCCTTTGAAGAAACTTACAATTTCACTCATAAATCTTGGAAATCCATTTGCAAACCCAAATCTGTGGTGGCCTTGGCCTAAGATTAACTTCTGATTTTAACAAAGCTTTACTTTGTAAAATTGGTTGGCAGATGATAATAGTAACACTGCTATTTGGAAAAAAAGTGCTTACTGAAAAATACTTGAGAAACATCTCCTTCTTTGCAACAAGCCCAAAGCTCACTGATTCATGGATATGGAAATGTATTTTAAAATAAAAGGAGTTTCTAAAAAATAGTGTGTATTCAGATCAACAATGGGGTTGGCACAAGGGTATGGTCAGATCCTTGGATACCTACTCTTCGATCCTCCTTTCCAACCCACTCCAAAAACTGCCTCCATCCAGAATGACATTTCACTAAAAGTTCCTGAATTAACCATGGAAGAACCTAAAAGATGAAATACAATCTTGTTACAAGCACTTTTCCATCAAGACTCAATGAATGAAACCACACTTCTGAAAAATTCACAATCAAATTGGCTAATGCAGCTATCTCAATCAATTATAACCACAACACCCCTGATCAGTCTAATAATTGGAGAAAACTCTAGAAAATCAACGTCCAAGACAGATTGAAATTTCTTTGCTGGAAAATCCTCAATAATATCACTCCCAAAAGAACTCTTTTAAAAAGATTTCTTCCTCTAAATAATAAGGAAATCCAGTGCTCGATTTGTAATACTGAGAAAGAAACTCATAATTATCTCTTCCTAACCTGCACTTTCTTAAGAATTCTATGGAGGCACTCCCCTTGGCCTCTGAACATGATATGAACTCGCAGGAAGGGAATTCGTTAAACCCACAATCAAATTGAAATCTCACCCAAGAAAGTCAAAATCAAGTCAATGGATAGAGAATCTAGACCCGATGAAAACTCGTTTCAAGAACCTAGATTATATTAAAATCTAGACCCGTTGAAGAACCCGTCTCAAGAACCCAGATTATAAGGAGGAACGCCACAAAGGTTGTGATTTGCCTTTGATAAGTTCAAAAGTTCAATCAAGAACAAGATGAGTAAAATTCAACTCACAATGAAAAAATTCATCAAATTTCATAAACTGATTAAAATGAAACTACAAAGAGTATTTAAACCAAAACCTAATTGAAACCCTAGCCCAAAATAAACCCTTGCTTCCAAAAATACCCCTCGGATGAACAGTGCCACGGCTGCTACAGTACCGCACTACAGTGATTGCTACAGTACCACTCTTTAAACCCTAGTTTCTAACATATAACTTTTCAAATAAGCCCTTGGCCAAAATACAAGGCCTTCTCAAAACCATAGTTCAAAAGAAATAAGACATATGTGGCCAAACATCCTCAAGCACACTTATTCTAAACTAATAAAATAAATACTTTAACAAATTAAAAGCCATCAATAACAATAGATCCAAATAGTTTAAGTCATGTCTTTCACAACTTGTATCAAATGAATCAAAATTAGATCTTCATTATTCAAGCCCATCTTGAATGTTGGGTTCTTGCTTGACTCATACCAAGTGGATTGCACCAATCATTGAATTACCTCCTTGATCTTCTTGTCTCTTGAACTTGTAATTGGCCCATCTGACTTGCAAACGATCTTTAAGACTGGGCCCAACTTGGTTCCCATCATTCCCCCTCTGCTCAAAAGGATTCGACCTCCAATCTCCACCTGGATCAAAGAGAAAAATGTTAGTAACATTAAAAATAGCAAAAACATGATACTTACCTGGAAGATCTACTTAATATAAATTTTTCTTAATTTTTTCAAGAAATTTGAAATGTCCATCCAAGTTACTCCAATCATCAATAAGTAAAGACAATAAATCTAAACGAGTAAATGGATTAAATCTATAAACAATCTCAAAATGTGAAAACTTATTAGTAGCATGAACACTCAAATTATATGTAAACTCAATGAATGGCAAACAATACTCCAACAAATGTTCATGAAACATATCTAAAGTCTTCCTTACGTCAAAATTACCACTCCAACTATATGCAAACTCAATAAATGGCAAACGTTCATGCAAGACGTTAATGAATGACAAATGATACTTTCACATACGTTCATAGAACATGTCAATGAATAGCAAATGATACTCCCACAAATGTTTATGCAACACATCTAAAGTCTTCATTGCACCTAAATGACCACTCCAATTATATACAAACTCAATGAATGGTAAGCAATACTCGCACAAACGTTCATGCAAGATGTTAATGAATGACAAATGATACTCCCACAAACGTTTATGCAACAAGTCAATGAATGGCAAATGATACTCTCACAAACATTCATGCAACACGTTTAAAGTCTTCTTTGCACCAAAATGACCACTCCAGTGATATGCAAACTCAATGAATGGCAAGCAATACTTCCATCCATGGTCACGCCACACATTTAAAATCTTTTTCATGCCAAAATGACCCAACAAACCACATCCATGCACTAGCATCTCACGCATAAGACTAGTAGGCTCACAAAGTTTATTCTTTCTACACAAATACCAATCTAGTCCATAACACTTACCAAACGATGCCTTCTCACACGCTCCATATACACTAGCAAAGTCATCATCATTAGCATGCAATTTCTTATCATATTCAAATCTCAATAACTTTGCATCTAAAATGAAGACAAGGACATACCTTCTTGCTAAAACATCAACCATAAAATTTTCCTCACCATGTGTGTATTGGATTATATGAGGAAAAGTCTCAATACAATCCTCCTTCCACTTAACATGCATTATAGTCAACAATTTACCTTGCCCCTTCAAGTTTGTCAATGACTCATGTTCTTCAAAGAAAGGTCGGGCTGAAATTGTCGCACCTGGCACAAAATCAATGTAGTACTCTATCTTCCTAATAGGTGGCAATCCACTAAACACACCGCTAGGAAACACTACCTCATATCCCTGTAACAAAGAGACAATAACACTAGGCAAACATATGTCAAGTTCGTTACTATTAAAACTCGCCTTAGCGTAAAAACTCTATTTTCTCTTTCTTTTTCTCTCACTTTCTTCACTCTCTCTTTTCTTTCAACTCTCCTTTTCTTTTTCACTCTCTTTTTTCTTTTCACTCTCCTTTTTTTCTATCATTCTCTTTTTCTTCATCTTCTTTTGGACTCTCAACCTCACAATTGTTTTTCAACTCATTCTCTCTTTTTCTTAAGGTATTAGCCTCACACTCATCTCTTTTCTCTCTCTCTCTCCTTTTCGGCCTCACTATTTCTTTTTTTCTCAATCTCACATTCACTTTTGCTTTTTAGCTCAATCTCACTTCCACTCTTGCTTTTTAGCTCAATCTCTTTTTCACTTTTTCTTTTTTGATCACTGTCATTTTCACTCTTTTTTTTTTTTTTTTGAGTAACCCCACTTTTCAGTTTCAGTTGGTCCCCATGGACCTGTGTTGGAGTTAAAGGAGTAAGTTTGATTATTTTTTTATCCTTTTCAAAACTGTACATGTTCCTTAACTCATCATGGATCACCTTCCTATCATATTGCCATGGCCTCCCCAACAAAATATGGCTAGCATGCATAGGCACTACATCACAAAACACCATATCCTGGTATTTTTCAATTGAAAAAGAAACTAGCACTTGCTTATTTACCCTAACCTCCCTACAATCACTCAACCACTACAACTTGTATGGTTTAGGGTGTTTCAAGGAAGGTAAACACAATTTCTCAACTAAAGTAGTGCTAGCCAAATTAATACAACTTTTTACATCAATGATCATATTAAATACCTTGTTATTGATATGGCATCTAATATGAAAAATGTTCTCTCTCCGCTTCTCTGTAGCATCCATCCTAATTTGTGTATTGAGAGCACGCCTAACAACAAGAGATTCCCTATACTCTTTATTCTTATACCCAATCTCAATATTAGGCTCAAGTCGCCTCCTATCTCTCCCACCTTGCAAATTTCTGATCAGAACTTCTCGTTGATCCATCCTATCTCTCACTTCCCCCAACACCAAGTTCAACTGCTCAAACTGTTGTTGCATGGCTTGCAACATAAAGGATGAGTTATCTGCCATCCCCTTTGGTGATTAGTTACTCCTATGAGACATCACAATGTGCTGCACAAAAAGAATGTTTGTGAAAAACCTCACACACTTCTTTACGTGTTTACTCTCGAATAATGGCACTCCACTCGTGTTTCACTCTTAATTGACTTTTTCCCGATAATAGTCTCACATTCTCTTGCCTTTTATCTCAATAGTTTTTTTTGCTTAAGTTCTTTTAGAACTAGTTGAACTAAATCAAGACAATACAACATTGTATTATTCCAACCAGTAATATAGATGCAAGAAACAAGAACAAGAAATGAATAAAATGACATGAGACTTAAGAAATTTATATGAGGGAAAGAGTAATTATAAAACAAGATACCAAGTAGAAAGATATATTCTACCCTTTTGAAGATAAGGCTCAATCAACAAATTTATTTCTCTCTTNAAGCATTCATGTGAGTTTTGGAGAGGATTGAGAGCCTACAAATGCAGTAAATTGTGATAAGCATTCATTGATCTATTGAATTGGAAACTTCTTTTGAGAATATCATGACATGGTTTATGGTAAGATGGTGGATAAACTTGGGATATGACGAAGGTTAACTTAAGATCAACGTTTGAGCCTTTCAAGCTAACCCTTTCCATCTTAAACCCTTAGTAGCCAACTTTGAGCCAATAAACATATGTAACTTTTTGTTTTCATATGCCCACATCATCCATACCTCTCCACATTGGAGTATAACCTATACACTGATTTTTCCTACCCTTGTTACTTCCAAGTGTGTANCTTTTTGTTTCTATTTTTTTTTTTTTTGGCAACCCTAGAACGATGAACTCCTATAATTAAAGATGCAATAAATAAAAGATAGAATCAGACCTGATTGGAAACCGAGCTCTGAATACCAAATGATATAAACCCGCAGAAAGGGAATCCGTTGAATCCACAATCAAATTGAAATCTCACCCAAGAAAGCCAAAATCAAGTCAATGGATAGAGAATCTAGACTCGATGAGAACTCTTTTCAAGAACTTATATTATATTAAAATTTAAACCCGTTAAAGAACCCGTCTCAAGAACCCAGATTACAAGGAGGAACGCCACAAAGGTTGTGATTTGCCTTTGATAAGTTTAAAAGTTCAATCAAGAATAAGAGGAGTAAAACTCAACTCACAATGAAAAAATTCATTAAATTTCATAAACTGATTAAAATGAGCTACAAAGAGTATTTAAACCAAAACCTAATTGAAACCCAAGCCCAAAATAAACTCTTGCTTTTAAAAATACCCTTCGGATGAACAGTGTCGCGGCTGCTACAGTACCACACTACAGTGATTGCTACAGTACTACTCTTTAAACCCTAGTTTCTAACATATAACTTTTCAAATAAGCCCTTGGCCAAAATACAAGGCCTTCTCAAAACCATAGTTCAAAAGAAATAAGACATATGTGGCCAAACATCCTCAAGCCCACTTATTCTAAACTAATAAAATAAATACTTTAACAAATTAAAAGCCATCAATAACAATAGGCCCAAATAGTCTAAGTCATGTCTTCCACAACTTGTATCAAATGAATCAAAATTAGATCTTCATCATTTAAGCTCATCTTGAATGTTGGCTCTTGCTTGACTCATACAAAGTGGATTGCACCAATCATTAAATTGTCTCCTTGATCTTCTTGTCTCTTGAGCTTGTAATTGGCCCATCTGACTTACAAACGATCTTTACGACTGGGCCCACCTTGGTTCCCATCAGAACATCTCTTGCTTTGCTAATAACAATATTAGCCAATGAATGGAATGCATAATCAATCCTTCAAGGAGCCTCAATATTCCAAGCAGAGATGAGCATCACTTTCAAATATTTATCATTATTGCTATGGACATCATTTGGTTCCTTAGAAATAAGATTCTTCATGAGGCTTTCACACCCAACCTTAATAATTTTGTCTCTACAACTTTAAAAATTTATAAAGAACACTGTGATACCTAGAGCAATAAACAGATTAATATAAGCCATACTTTGAGTGCAACACCAAGAGATCACTACATTTTAATATTGATGTAGCGGTAAGAAGCTAGGCAGCACAAAAACAGCCATATATAGATCAGAGGATGGCTCTCCAATATTTGTCCACACCAAATTCATCCAAAACCTGAACCCAAATCAGAGAGAAGCTACAGCAATGCTCACAGGAATAATGGAAGCTAAAGAAAAACAAATTGAGAAGATTATGATTGCGGGTGATTCATTGGGAACAATGCTAGTAGTCAATGAACCGGATAACACCCTAGATTGGACTATCCAGCCTATTATCCATGATATATATCAAGAATGCATTGCAATCCTTCCAAAACTCGCAAACCAGGAAAATTCATTAGACCTTAATTGAAGCGCGCATTCTATTACGTAATGAGCAGCTTCCAATATATAGCCTCTATAGAAGCATACTGATAGGGGCGACTTTCTTGTGGTAGTAATTGCGAATGAGCAACTAGGGGGCAGAAACTAAAGAGGAAGCGAGACTGACCGCAATTGCAGGAATAGGTTAACTTTCTTTCATTTTCGTTATGGAAAGTAAAAGTAGTTTCGTTTAGTACGAGATCGCTTCACACCTCACAGTGCTTAACCTCTCTCCTATCGAAGTTCTGTTCAAAAACCTCGTCCAAGAACTTGTATAGAGAAGGATTTCCCGCGGTGCAGCAGTTCTTCCATACCAACTTAGTTGCCTGGCACTGCTATTGGAATAACAACTGGTACACCATAGGTGACCCCTTATTTCAATTCCCCCTTGGCTGTTAAATTTGTATAGCAGTAAAGATCTGCCTATTGTCTGTAATATTTAATTGTACTGTCGTTATAGGCTGAGATTTTCTTTATTATGAATGAAACTTGTTTGGAAAAAAAAAAAACAGAGAGAAAGTCATTGAGTAATGCTAAGTATCGTTTTTGGCATGTAAGTCTCAAGCATTTTCTTTAAAAAAATGACCTAACATTAAAAAAAAAAATTCATATAAATATCATATTTGTAAAAAAAAAAAAAAAAAAAATGTCCGGAGTTGGCATATCCACAACTACTCAAATTATTTTCCGAAATGAATAAATCGAGTGACGTATTTGTTCATACGCCACTGCTATTTGTCCACACTCATGCGTTGGCGCATGGACAGCCACATAGTCGACCTACAACTCCAGCAACGAATACAATAAAAACCAAGAATTTGAGAGTACTTCATAGCCGATATTTGTCCATAAATGGCACAACGAAATTTATTTCTATCTGAATATATCCAAACCTAAACATTCTTCCCACAAATGGGAAGATTAAACAAAATATACCGATCGAGCAGAACTGTTATACATAAATAAATATATATACAGTACTATATATATAAATATATCTGCAGCAAAATTGTGTAGAATTCTACTCGGTCCACGTGAGCCACTGCATTAATTCCTCCATTGGAGGAGCCTCCAAGATCATCACATCCAAGTCTTTAAACGACATGCCCTTCGATAACACCGAAACATGGCGATTTCCGCTGCCAACAGTACTAGTACCATTATCATGGCGGCATGATGGCCTGATCTCTATGCCACCACCATTATTCACAGTGACGGCTCTTTTTCTCTTGTTGGCGCCGAAGGAGCTCTTCTCTATCCATGCAACGGAAGAATCCTTACCAGTAAAGCTCTGAACAACAGACTTGAAGTTTAAGGGATCCGTTTCTACGTACTGGGTATCGATATGCACCACTTTCACGGCTTTTCTAGTAACGCTGCACGCCATTGAAATATATCTTGGATGTTGACTCGAGCTAATTTTCTGTCTTTTTTTGTGGGCAGTGGAGGGAGGGCGAGTGTGGCTTTTATACGAGTGAAGGAGCTTGAAGGGTTTGGTAGCTGAGGAGAAGAAAAGCGAGCTAGCTGTGGGGACCTTGTTGCACGTGCAGGATGAACCAATTGACCGCTAAGTTTCATGTATATAGCAGTCTTTGAACGACCAGAAAGTCTGAGTCAAAGTCTGCATGCACTCGATTTCTGAATCTATCTTGCAACTTGGGGATCATCAGGTCCCACCAGTACTCGGCCAGATCGATCCGCCCTCTGATCTCTCTGATTCCGCTGATCATCGCGTACTGCAGCGCAAGATCAATTAATATTATTAATCGAACATGCAATTTATAAAATCAATCCATGCAGGGTGTAATCTGATCGATTCAATTTGATTTTAAGCTTATTGATTAACAAAATTGAACTGGTAATTGTCAAAACCGGAACAATCAGTTCATCAACAATATTAGTATCAAGAACAATGCTAGAGAGTCGAACGATCGAGATGGTGCCCCGCATTTTACCCATAAATGAAATTGCGCTTTTTATTTTCAAATATTTTTAAAACATATTTAAATATTTTAAAAAAATTAACATGTTCACTAAAATTCACTTATTTAACCATTAAATAATTAAAAGAAAAAAAGAAAAACAGTATCGATCAATTTGGGAGCCGATACGCATACATGATGTTACACAATATTATATATGTAAGTTAATATGTAAGCATAAATAATAGTATGTTAGTAACTTAATATTAATATTTGTGTATAAGGATAAGTTTATATCAAGTTAAACATAAATAATAAGGTTAGCATTTCATGCTATAATTAGTATCTTTAGAATATGTATAACATATACTACATAAAATAATATATAGTATATAAATTCAGTTCGGTTAAAAAAAAAAATTAGGACCGGAATCGAACTGAAGTAACAAAAAAAACCCAACATACAAATAAAAACCAACCCAACCTTCCATATAACCGGGTTCGTTTTCTATTTATTTTTGGAAAAATTTAGTTATAAACGATTTTGCACACTAATACGCACACTCATTCAATATCATGATTAGTCAGAAAGTATATTTTATTGAAAACAGTGCTAATTTGAATTTAGAATATGAAAGCAATAGCATTAGTACACAGATTGGTACGCGAACTTACTTGTATATAACAAAACTCTTTATTTTTACACTCCTGTTAAGTACTGTAGCAATTGGATGCGACTTTTTACCGAAACGTAATGATCATAATAATATGAATACTTTTATTTAAAAATTTCTTTATATCAGATATTAATGGAAGGGCTTTAATACCACTATAAGGGTTTTCGGGACTTGGGTCATTGTGGCCCGACGAGTCACTCCACTTAATTAGACTCGATAGGGCTCGTACCCATTTCTCAAGGACAAGAACGCCCGCCCGCTTATCCTGGAACAATTAGAATATTCACTCATTCAAAGTGAGTAAATAGCCTGAATGTTTCGGGGTTCAAATTTCAAATTGTGGACGAAGCAGTTAGTCTAGGTGATCCTAAGAAGTCAAGAGTTCTATTTAAGGAATCCAGGTACGTTAATGAAGCTCTCGAGTATTTTTTGCTCTAAGAATATTCTTATCATTACTGAGTTAGGCATCGGAGGTGTCTCATCAAACGTCCCAAGACACCTTACTCTTTGATTGCAGGAGATCGGGAGTGCGTAGTAGTGAAACATGTCTTTACCACACATAATTTACATGGTATAATTTGATTTAAAACATAAATTTAAAAATTTAAAAACTGGGCAAGACGGACTTAGGAAGTCACAAACACTCCCTCAAATCAAATTAAGCCCTAGTTTGGATTGAAAACTCATCTCAACTCATCTGATCTTATCATTATAATTTTTTTAAAGTTCTACATAAAATATAATAAATAATTCAATTTTTTCAAATCTCAAAATAATAATAATATTAAAAAATAATAATTTAATAATATTTTATTCAATTCATTTTAAACCATCTTAACTTATCTCAATTTATTTCTAAATTTAAATGGTTTAAGTTTGATAAAGAATTCAATAAATTTTTAGTAGCTAATCTTAAATAATAATTTAATGCGAATTAATATTCAAAATAAAGTATCGAGAAAGTGTGAAAACTTGAAAATTTGCAATAAGAAAAAATCAAAATGAAAGTTGATCAGACAGCTAAGGAACCTAGAGGATCGAGCGAATAAAGATGTTTGGTTACATAAATTATTTTCGATCCATTTTATTCTATTTAAACCATTAAATTTAATATTTTAATAATATTTTATTTAATTTTTTATTTTAAATTTTTATCTCATCCACTTTCTACGACTAATTAACGAGGTATAGAGAAATAAATTTTGGTAGGTTTGATGTGCTCTTTCCCATTGCAAGTATGATAGCCTAGTCGGCATATGCAAATTCGAAAAGTCATTCATGCTTTAATGGCTCTGGCCCCTATAAGATAAGAATCAGTCATAGACTCATAGGATATATGGTTTTAAGGACAATGCTAGCATCTACCTTTGGCCGGACCTAATCACCTATACTCTAGTGTATTTTTATTTTTTTAAAACAATTTTTAAAGATATTTAAATATTTAAACAATACATACATTCATTAATAATAATTTCTTTACCTATTAAAAAAAATTAAAATACACAAACATCAAATTGAGGATACAAAATCAAGAAATTATTTAGCATTTTTCTTTTTAAATATTAATCCTAACTACTGCCCATGAAAAACAAAATGAAAAAAAAAAACCTAATTACTACTATTAATTAATATAAATAAAAAATAATTTGGCTACAACAAAATTTACAAAAATAATTTATAAATTAATATAATTTAATATAATTTATTAAATTATAAAATTATTTCTATAATAAAAGAAATTTAATATATCATATAAAATTATCTCAAGAGGCTAATGTCTTAACTAACGGCAACAACATGCATGACCGACATCCCATGTCTCAGGCTGCATGATCCAAAATGTTAATAAAAAATTATCAATTTATATAGCAAATGGAGGATTATTATGTAAAATTAAAATTATTTTAATAAAAATAGATGATGAGGCTTTACTGTCTTAGCAAAGTATATAAAAACAAAAATGACTTATGTTTCAAATTGTAGATTATATATATTATAATAAATTAAAAAAGGGGACTTATAAAATATACCATATAATTTTCCTGCACGTGCATAATGCATTAGAACAATCCATGTGACTTTTATTAACCACTTGTGGGATTAGGGTTGTAAGTCCAGCAGAAGACTTGAAGGACTCAAAGTTTGGTTGGTCCAATTGATTAACAAGCATTATTTTTGGTCACTTGGATTATATAGTCGTCAAAGTTGAACTTTCCAACGACTTTAACCAATTAACGGCTATGTTTGGACCACGACATTGGGCAGGTATTTTTATTTTATTTTTTCAAGAAGGGCAGGGAAGTAGTGTTGTAATCAGCCGAGCCAAGCTCAATTCAAATAACTCAAATTCAAGCTTGAGCTTGAGATGAAAGCTCGTTAAGTCAAGTCGAGTTCGAATTAATCAAACACGAACTCAAGCTGTGTTGAGTTATTTATCGATCTTTATTTATATTCTTTAATAAGTCTAAACTGAGTCGAGCCAAGTCAAGTTATTATTCAAGTTTTGTTTATACTCATATATATTTTGAAGGAATTAAATAATTAAAATTAAAAAATAAATATTAAATCTAATGAAAATTTTATAATTAATATATAAATGTTATATTGAACTATAAAATTATAACATTTTTATGAATACATGTCTTATATGGTTATTTATTGTAGTATAACCCTATAATGTTATATGGTTTAGTGCTTATTAAACGCAATTTATAGTGCTTAAAAATATTTTAAAAAAAAAAACGCAATTTATAGTAATAAACACTAAACGAAATGTTATAAGAGAAATTTATAGTAATAAAGGACGCACTTTATATTTTTATTTCTTGTCCATTTGAATATCGTTCATTTGAAACTCTCAAGTTTGATATGAAATTAATGAATTATTTTTTTTAATTTTCCTATATCATTTGCTTTGCTATAATAAAAATATTAATATTTTATTTAATTTTTAATTTTTAATTTTTATCTAAATTCAACGTATCTCACTATTTAAACGGAACTGGCATGCATTATGTACGTACACGTTCTCTCATTTAAAGTTCTGCAGGGACTGCATAACTCAGGCGTTCCCAAAAAAAAAAGTACACATTTTAATTGGAGTACTGCCAAGTGTTTGGAAGTGTGGTTTTGTTTCACGTGAATTTCTCTTTTTTTTTCAATGGTTCCTAACATTATGTTTGGGAGGTGAGATGAGAATTTTATGTTTTGTTTTAAAGTTTAAAATATTATTTTTTAGTTTGAAGATTTGAAAAAGTTAAATTGAAATTTGAAAAAGTTGTATTGGGATTTGAAAAAGTTGAATTGTTTATTATATTTTATATAAGAATTTGAAAAAGTTGTAATGATGAGATGAGATGAGATGAAAATTTTGAATAAGATTAAAGATCCAAATATAATCTAAGAGTACTACGTGGAATTCCTTTTGTCCGTTAAAAAACAACTTCCTCGTTGGTAAAGTCACTTTACGCTATTGCCTAAGCCCACTTACATAAGATTTCAAAAACTAAAAGTGATATAGTTTTTATTTTTATTTTTTAAGAGAAAATATAATAACCATTTTATTAAATAAAAATTTAAATAATTTTTATACTATTCACTGTACAAAGTCCTTGATACTAAATTTAATATTTAATGTAATGAATATTTAGATTTTTAAATAAAATTTTCTAAAATTTTACTAAATTGAAGCACAAATTTTATAATAAGGTCTCATTTTAAAATTTTCTATTAAATATAAATTCAAGAATTTTTATTTACGGATTTTAAATAAAATATTATTTTATTAAAAAATTTAAAAATTTTGAAAAATATTTAATAATATTATAATTAAAAATAACTAATTTAAATTCTCCTAATTTATATTGAACCACACCTACCGTACTGTTGAATAAGTAAAGCACGCGAGGAGTTTGTTTCTTTGGATTAGTGCCTTTAAGGAAAAAATAAAAAAAAGGGAGTTACTATATTTTTGATAGATTTAAGTGATGTTTGAATTTTAAAATGAGATAAGTTGAGATCAGAATTGAAAATTGAATAAAATATTGTTAGAATATTATTTTTTAATATTGTTATTGTTTTGAGATTTGAAAAAGTTAAAATGTTTATTATATCTTATATGAGAATTTGAAAAATTTATAAAGATGAAATGTGATAAAATAAGATAAGATGAAATATTTTCACTGTCCAAACATGGCTTTAAAAAAAATTATATGGAGGAATTCCTCTCTCTTTAACCCATAACTTCAAATCTAAAGAAAGTATAGATTTGAGTGGAAAGACTTGCTCCTCTCTCTCTCCCTCTCTCCCCTACTCTCTCGTGGCTTCTAAGACATGAATGTAAACTTTTTGTATTTTTTCTCTTTTGGGACAAAAAATTGTCAATTTATTGTTTTTTAGTCATCGTCAAGCGACACACGTTATATTACTAGTTTTCCAGACCGTCAATATATAAGATACAAGAGTGGCAATGCAAAAAGGTGCGCATGGGCCACATGCACTATCAACCGCCAAAGCTCGAAATATTGCGCATGCCGCTCCATCAGATTCCTGGGTCTCAAATGTTCAAGATTTGATCGTCATGCTTCTCACATAATTTATTGTTTTCCTAAAATTAAAAGCCAACATACTCTCTTATTCAAGTATGTGGATTGAGAGAAGAACACATTCTTCAACTGCAATAATTTATCCATAACTAATGCAATTCCATCTACGACAACTTCTCCCAACTGTAATGGGACCATTGGGCAAACCTCTTTGAATACTATTTAACAAATACAACCTTCAGTGTCTTGTCTTTTCTTGGACCATATTGCAGTAATTCATAGGACCTGAGTGATTGTCCCAACTTCTAGGCCCGTTGGGCAGGCCCCACATCTGACCCACTAGCCCATCCACTCACCCTTGCATGGGGTAAGGCTGGCAATTCGACCGCTTCATGCGAGCGAGTGGGAGAACTGCCATTTTTTATATGTGGGGTCAAGATTGGGTGGCCCGCCTAGTTTTTCAACTGCCCACTCAGATTCATCCTATAAAAGCAAAAAATCCTAAATAAATTTTAGAAGTTGCCCAACACAAATTGTTTCTCCACTCCTTCACTCACATCGCCTAGTTCATCTCCTCATCCTCTTCTCCTCACACACCCCATGACCACGACAACCTGACACCGGCACACCTTTTTCTTCCTTTTCTTACTCTTCTTCCTCTTTCTTTTCTCTTCTCCTCCTTATTCTCTTCTTCTTTGCACAGACCCACAGCTAGTTACGGTCATCGTTCTCTTGTAGGCCCACAAGCAATTGTGTGACCATGGTTCTCTACGTAGCGATGGAGATCCAAAACAAGCTATTCGCAATGCCACTAGGCGGGCTTGGTGCGCAGAGGCTAGGAGGGTTGCATTGGGTTACATGCATGGCTCGGGTGGTAAGGTGATTGGCATCCAATACAAGTGCAACTAGAAGAGTCTCAAGTGTTGACCAATTCCTTGATTTTAAGGATTGGATGACAATATGACAAATTCCTTAATTTTAAAGAAGTGGGCTTTAATTTAAAGATTTATCTATTATCATTTATTGAAATTATCTCCTAGTTTATTTCCTTTATTTTAGATATTTGATAAGATTGTTTCTTTAAATATAGAAGTTTGATTTGTTTTAGAATTAGGAATTCAAAGAGTTTGATTTGTTTTGGAATTAAGAATTCAAAGAGTTTGATTTGTTTTAAGATTAGGAATTCAAAAGAGGTTGGGGGAGGGCTAGCCAAACCCTACTACTATTTATTTGGCTTTTTGGCTTGTAATTCATCATTATGCTATTTTGAATTAATGAGAATTTTCTCTTTCAATATTTTGAGAATTGAGTGCTAGCTTGAGTTAGTCTTAATTTCACCAACCAACCCATTGAGATCTTTATGTTGTCTTGAGGTAACCCTAAATTCAACTACCCAACACACCACAAACACGTGAGTGAAAATGAGGCTTCCATCATTGGTGCTTTCATTGAAAGTGTCCAACTCAATGAGAGGAAGCCATGGTCGATCGACAACCAACACATAGGAAGCAGATTAAGAACATTGAAGCCACTTTGAAGGCACAACACACCACCACCAATAAACGGCTTGGAAGGTTAGAGGAGGTGCTCCACCAATTGGTGGATCAAAGAAGGAATGGAGAGAAGATGTGCTATAGGAGGAGAGCCCATAGTCAGGAGGGTTCCGTTGGATCTAAAAGAAGCCAACGCCGAGAGAGGGTGGATGACTCGGATTCATCCTCTCAAGATTCCTCAAATACATGAGGAATCAACCGGAAAAAGTGAAGGAAAAGGAGGGAATCGTAATGAGAGGAGAGAAGCACATAGGGGGAAGTTCTCAAGCCAAAGATAGACTTTACAAAGTTCAATGGTGATGACCCGAGCACATGGGTTAGTAGAGCTGAGCAATACTTTGAGCATAATCACATGGAGGGCATGCAAAAGTGTCCTATACCGCCTACTTCCTTGAGGGGGAGGCCTACCAATGGTGGCAATGGATGAGGAAGACGTATGAGGCTCAAAGGAGGGAGTTGAAATGGAGGAAGTTTGTCAAGGAGCTTTTGAGGCGGTTCGGGTCAACTGAGTATATGGACTACCATGAGACTTTCTCAAAGATCAAGCAAACCTGATCTTTAAGAATTATCAAGAAGAATTCGAATACTTGTCCACTAGAGCACATGGGTGGTCGGAGAAGGCCCTCATTAGGACCTTTGTGGGCGGCTTGAAAATTGAGTTGGCGGCGGAGGTAAAATTTAAGAACCCGAAGACCTTAATGCAAGCCCTGGAGGTTGCACGGATTAAGGAAGATCAACTCTAAGATTTGACGAAGAATAGTCACTTGGAGGTGAGGAAACCACCCCCAAGGGTTTCCAAGTTTGATGTAAACCAAACTTTTAGCAATGACTTCTCACCAAGAGGTCTTAGTGGAGATGCATCAAGTGGAACCAAACCATTACCCGTGAAAGTGAAGAGGTTACCTTAGGAAGAGATGCAACAATGAAGATAGAAGGGGTTTTGTTTCAATTGCAATGAGAGGTTCACAATGGGCCACAAATGCAAAGCCAAGCAAATTTTTCTCATAAAGATGGAGTTGGAGGAAAAGGAAGACACAAGGGAGGAAGAGCAAGAACAATATGAGACTGTGGGGGGAGACCCTCATATTTCTATTCATGCTTTGTTGGTGTCGTGGGGCCTAGAACGATGAGAACACAAGCACACATTGGCAAGACGGAGGTAACAATTCTTGTGGATAATGGTTCGTCTCTAAACTTCATCAATTCTGAAGTGGCCGAGAGCTTGGGTTTGCCTATGACTTCTATCACTCCATTCGAGGTCAAGGTAGCTAGTGGGGAGAAATTGATATGTAAAGAAGTATATAAAAATATATATTTGAAAACACAAGATCTTGAGATTGTGATAGACTTATATTCTTTACCTATTGTTGGGTTGGATGTCGTGTGTGTTGGGTGTGCAATGGTTAGAGGAGCTAGGGAAGATAGTGTCGGATTATAAAAAAATGACTATGGAGTTTATGATGGGGGGTAAATGGGTGACTGTGAAAATGAATAGAAGAGGAGGGTGCGAGATCGTGGGGCCTAATGAGATGGAAAGAATCTTGAGGCATGTAGGGCAATGTTTTGCTATCACATTGGCCTCCCAACCGAAGGGCTTAACTAAGGGGTGTGAAGTGGAAAATGACATTAGAGGGAAGTAAAAAAAGATCTAAAGTGTAAGGAGGTAATGGAGATACTAAATGTGGATGCTAAGCTTTTAAAATACAAAGGGAGGAGTATGGAGTCTTTTGAACCGGGTGAGTGGGTATTTCTCAAGTACTTACCAAGAGAACACAAGGCACTATCCAAAGCAATATTGAGCAAGTTGAGGGCTAGGTATTTCGGTGCATATCAAGTATTGGAAAAGTGCGGATAGCTTGTATACAAGCTAGACCTACCGATCGGGGTTCACATTCATCCTATTTTTCATGTCTCATGGCTAAGAAGGAAGGTTGGAGATCCAACCAAAGTGGTGAGTGAGATGCCCGTGGTCGATAAAGAGGGAAGAAGGGCAATCCAACTCGAGAAGATCATGGAGTATAGACTTGTGAGGAAGATGACCAAGTAAGAACCAGATCCTTGGTTCAATGGAAGGGGTTCCCAACAGAAGATGCTACATGGGAGAGTGTTCGGGTTTTCAAGTATCAATTCCCAAATTTGGATCTTGAGGACAAGATTGGTCTTGAAAGGGGAATGATTGATGGAGATCCAAGACGAGCCATTCACAATGCCACTATGCGGGCTAGGTGCGCCGAGGTTAGGAGGGTTGCATGCATGGCTCGGGTGGTAAGGTGATAGGCGTCCAAGACAAGTGCAACTAGAGGAGTCTCAAGTGTTGGCCAATTCCTTGATTTTAGGGATTAGATGACAAGATGACAAATCCCTTAATTTTAGGGAAGTGGGCTTTAATTTAGAGATTTATCTATTATCATTTGTTTAAGTTATCTCCAAATTTATTTCATTTATTTTAAGTATTTGATAAGATTGTTTTCTTAAACATATGAATTTGATTCGTTTTAGGATTATGAATTCAAATAGTTTGATTTGTTTTGGGATTATGAATTCAAAAGAGGTTAGGGAAGGGCTAGCCAAACTCTACTATTATTTATTTGGCCTTTTGGCTTGTAATTCACCTTTATTCTATTTTGAATGAATGAGAATCTCTCTTTCAATATTTTGAGAATTGAGTGCTAACTTGAGTTAGTCTTAATTTTCACCAACTAACCCATTGGGATCTTTGTGTTGTCTTGAGATAACCCTAGATTCAACCACCCAACACGCCACAAACACATGAGTGAGAGTGAGACTTCTATCACACAGTAATGGTTCTTTATGCATTTATTTGGTTTAATATCCTCGTAAATGAAAAAGATAAACGCCCTTTTAAGTTCTAAGGTTATAGTCAATATTATTTGTACGTAGTCATAACTTTATTACAAAATGCTTACTTCTCTTCTACTTCTCACCAAGAAAAAAAAAAAATACTAAAATCTAAAACACATTAAAGAAATTCCAAAGCAATTTGAATAGGTTGGAGTCAACTTGTATCGGTACGAAACAACTGAAATCTGAATCAACATATTAAACCAATTTTATAATATACTATATTATAATTGTAACTATAATTACTAGGTCTTAATTACAAATTAGTTAGTGGTGATTAGTTTGTTAACAGAGAATTTAAGCTCAAGTATTGTGTATAAATACTTCTCCTGTGCACGAATTACATACATTGCAATCACATCTTTCATTTTTACACAATCTTCTCTTCTCTCCACAGTTATCTCTTCTTTATCCCAACTCCATTTTTGAACTACTAAAAAATACACTAACATCGATTTTGTTGACGTATTCAAGTAAAATGGCTAAATAGGTCTAAATCGAATAATTTTTTGGGCCATCTTTTCTAGAGTCCCACCTTCCAAACCTACTAATCTTGTGAAGAGCGAGCGCCGCAAGAAAAAGAAAAAAGACCCACTTTACAATCAAACCCGAACCATAATTTTTGACATTTACTCCAAAGCTGCCAAGAAATTGCAATGTACTCCCCTTTTAACTTCAAATTACCCCCCTAAATTAAAAAAAAAAAAAAAATTCTATTATATTAAGATTTTATTTTAAATTAAAAATAGTTTTTTGAAAGACATAAAAATTAAAATGTATATTTAAAAATAAAAAAGATTATATGAGAATAATAAATGCTTTCACAAATATTATTTTTAATTTTTTCATGTTTATTATTTGATTAATTTTTTTAGTTCTTTTTAGAAAATAATAAATTTCTTTTTGTATATTTTAGTTTGATTTAAAATGATTTTCAATCTTTATATTTTTAATTTAATTAGGCGTGTAATCGGTTTGATTCAGTTTGTTTTGGACATTTTAAAATCGAACCGATATATACCAATTTTGAGAATTGAAAAATTGATACCAGACTGATTCATCACAGAAACCAAAACAACAGGTTTTTTTAGTATAATTTTAATGATGAAAACCTCACAAAATTTTCTAGAGCAGATAAAGATATTAGTATAATATTTAATTTAACTAGTCTATATAAGTTAGATTATACACTTTTTATATAAATGCATATGATCAAATATGTAGAAATGTATTTATTAAAAATAATATATATTATAATTCATTATACCATAAAATGTACTTATCATTGATATATATGTCAAAAGTAGGTTTATATTAATAACTTAATAATAATCTTCATGTTTAAGATTAATATTTTATGTTCTAAAATTAAAATTTATATGTATATCAAATGTTATATTAATTTTATGTTATTAGATTATTATATATGAATAATAAGATTTTAAAATATCATGTTATATTAATTAGCAATTTAGCATATAACATATATAATTTAATATAAAAAATTATATATAATATAAAAGTTATATAAAAAATAAAAAAATTATATATATATATGATTCAGTTTGATCCGGTGTTAGTAAAAGCAAAACCTGAAACAAGCCGTTTTGGAATTGGTTTTGTAAAACTGGAACTGGCACCAGACTAAACCAATTTTACACCGAACCGAACACATTGGTCCAGTACTCTGGTTTTTTCAATTTTTCGATATTTGTTTTAGTCCTAAATTTAATGAATTGTTAAAAAATAAATTTTTACTTATTATGTTTTTATTTTGTTTTAGTTTTTTTTTTTAGATTATATCAAGGGCTCGTGTCTCAAACATTTATGGGTGCTAAACAATTTTTTTTAAAGAAATCTTCTTTTCCATCGAATAAAGAGTTGCTTGGCTGCATTTGGATTTCAAGATGAGTTGAGTTGAATTGTGAATAATAATATTTTACAGCTATCATTTAAGATGAGTTTAACTTTTTCATAAAAAATTGAAAAAGTAATAGATCTTATTAATGATTGGTTTGGAATGAGTTGAGTTGGGCTCATCTTCCAAACACACCTTAACGTCCAACTATTTAAGGCCCCGTTTGGTTTTAGATATGGTCTTAACCCTTTTCATCCCATCTTTTTTAATCTCATCTCAACATTCAAACACCATTCAAATAAAAATACTTTTAATCTAATCATTACAACTTGGGTTGATTACATTTTACCCCCTCAAACTTTTACCAAATTCACAATGTGCCTTCGAAACTATTAATTGCATCAAAGTAGACCTTCAAACTTTCAAAACTTCTCAATCCCTCCCTTCTGTCTACTAGCAGGGTTAAATCTAACGAAAATTCACTGCATGTGCTGTTCATGTACATAACATTCATTGTAAAGATGTAATTTTTATCTAATTTATTATCATTGACCATATAAAATATAAAATAATATATGCTATCACTTAATAATAAATCATAAATCATTAAATAATTTTTTGATTAATTTATATATAGTTAATGAATATCAAATAATTTTATTGTGTACATAGATTATTCATATTTGCTTGCAACTTAAGTATAAAATAATTTTATATATGGTTAATGATTAATGATTTATTATAAATTGATAGCACATATTATTTCATATTTTATATGGTTAATGATAATAAATTAGATAAAAATTACATCTTTGCAATGAATTTTTATTAGATTTAATGTTGCTAGTAGAGATTAAGAAGTTTTGAAAGTTTGAGAGTCTACTTTGATGTAATTAGTAGTTTTGGTGGCACATTATGAATTGAGTGAAAATTTGAAGAGACAAAGTGTAATTAACCCTTACAACCTTTTCAAATTTCTAAATCAAACATAAAAAATAATATAAACTTTTTTCAATTTCAAAACAAAAATAATATTAAAAGATTATATTCTAATAATATATTTTAATTTTATAATATTTTTATTCATTTTTTTCTCTATTCTTTTTCAAAACTCCATAAAATATCTTAACTCAAACCATTTTATTACTATTTATAAACTATCTCAATACAAGTTACAGATTTCTCATCCCGCTTGTATAACTAAACGAGGCTAAATCTTTGTAATTCATGTAATTATTGCAGCTATGTTGTTTTGGTTTGTGGTTATTCTAAAAGAAAAAACTCTATTTATTTATTTGGTTACATCAGTATAGATTTCTTTTGCTATTTTCAACATAGGGTTGGTAATTGAGTTAAAAAATCTTAATAAATTATTTAGTTATACAAATTATCTCATCTTATTTAATTATTATAATTTTTTCAAAATTTTAAATAAAATATAATAAAAAATTCATTTTTTTAAATCTTAAAATAAAAATAATATTAAAAATTTATATTTTAATAATATTTTACTTAATTTCTAACTTTTATCTCATTTCAGCTTTGTTTGGATTCCCAACTCGTCTCAATTCATCATTACATATTTTTTAAATTTCAATACAAAATATAATAAACAATTCAGTTTTTTCAAATCTCAAAACAATTTTAATATTAAAAAATAATATTTTAACAATATTTTATCATCTCAATTCAACTCAACTCAACTCAATTTACTTCAACATCCAAACCCATCCGAAACTAAACTAGGCTTTCATCTTGGTTATTTTATTTTATTTTTTGTGTAATAGCCTTCCTCTTGGTTGGATCTTTGTTTTGCCTGTACCTTTATCTCACTTGCCTCAATCTTGTATTAGATTTGGCTAGCTCACGACTTCCGACATTTTCAGTCAAATTTTGACCATTTGGATTAGATTTTGATTCGAAATTTATAGTTGTCAATTCAACTAATGAAAGTTAGTTTCAAAAAACCGAAAAAAAAAAAAAAAAAAAAAACTAATGAAAGTTAGATGGAAGTAAAAACTAACAAGGATTTTCATCTCTCCAAAGAAGAAGAATTGAGGTGGAAAGTCTAATAAGATTATTTAATGGGAAATGGTGGTGTGGATTTTTTTTTAATACTTTTTATTGAAAACCTATGAACAGTTACTTATTATTTTGTTTTATAATTTTTTAAAAATGATATTTATATTTTTAGAATATGTAAGTTATCACTTTTTAAAAAAAAAAATAAAATAAAGTTAAGATTTACATAAATAAATAAATTTTATTATTTTTTTAATAAGAAAATTAATTTTTAAAAAAAATAATATTTCAAATTTACACGTTATAAAATTATATATAATATTACTTTCATTTTTAAAAAAGGCCAAATTAAAAAAAAAAAAACCTTCTCCTCTCTTGTGTCTCAGACTCTCAAGGCATATCTGGTTTCCTTCTCAAATCTTCGTTTTTCCATTGCTCCTCTATGTCGCTCACAATGTCCTCCTGATCACACTTCCTTTTCATGTCTCTCCCCACCAAACGCTCATCCACAACCAGTAGTGACGCCACCTTTTCTCCCCCTCAATACCCCCCTATGAAGAAGGCCAAGTCCCAAGCTCTCCCCCTCGACTCCAAAAACGGTCTCCACCACCAAGACTTCACCAGCACCACCAACAACAACGTCATCCTTTTCGATCCCTCCTCCGTGGCCCTCGACGAAGATCTCAAGTCCGATGATTCCTCCGCCCTCGCTCGCTCTGTTGCCGCCAATTTGTCCAGGAAAAAGGCCCAGCCGCCCCAGCCCACCAAGAAGCTCGTCATCAAGCTCGTCAAAGGTTTTTAATGCTTGTTTTAATCTATAAATATTAGATTTTCTGGTAACTATAGGGTTCGTTTCTGTAAAGATCTTTCATTTAGCTGGAATTCAAGGTTTTGGCTTTGATTTTAAGGTGAATTGAGCTAGCATACCTGAGCTCAATACGAGATTTATGCAGTTTACAGATTGGGATTTACAATTGCTTTGATTTTAGGACCTGGGTACTGCTCAAAGAACCTGACTCTAATGGAATTCATTGATGCTTGAATCCCGTGTGAAACCTATGCAATTTCAGCTATAGAACTTATTTTATTATGGTTATTTTTCTTACTCATTTTGTTTGGTTGCATTTACTCATTTTCCTCTAGAGTAAGGGCTTCCGCTTGTAATTTAGGGCTAGCATGCTTATGTACTATTAATTAGGATTGGCATGCTTGGGTGACTCATTTTGATGGTCATTGCATTCTGAATGCTATCTGCTTGGTTATTAAACAATGAGAAAAGTATCCTGTGTACTTGGGTTGCGCTCCTCTCCTCTTTTAAGAAAATTTTTGCATTATTTATAATACTAAAAAAGAAGTAATGCAAAGGGTGGTATTAGTTTTGGGGACACATTTTCCTTAATGGTTGGTGATTGAACAAACTTAAGGATTCTGTAGACCACAGTGTATTGCGTTCATTGATTTTCTGTGCACATTGTGTATTAGGTTTCATTTACACTATTTGCTCGAGGGAATAGATAGGGGAGGGGCGCAAGGGGTGGAGAGGTGTATATTTCTACCTCCTGTTGTGAGTTTGAAGAGGGGAAATTATAAATATTGTTGCCACATCAACTTCCCTATTCTTACCAAACAATAAAAGAAGCTCACCATGCCCTCCCTTCACCAATTTGCCCACCTTTAGGTGGACTGGGAATGATGTAGCCGAAGGAATGCATTTTCCACAGCTCTTCCTCTCCCTCTTATACTCCCTACCGACAGGGGATATGGGCTGTCTTTCCTCTTCTCCCTTTCCATCACTCAACAATTTGCTTCCTTGCTAACAACCCTCCAATCGCTCCAGATAAATGGAGTAAATATTCTTGCCTATCCTGGTATTATATTGAAATAATCTTAATAAAGTCCCCCCCCCCCTCCCCCCTCTTTGATGAGATTGTTATCTGAAATTTTGATGAGTGACACTGGGAAAATTGAAGAAATTAGTTCTGGCGATTGAGTAATAGTTACTTGCACTAAGAACCAGGCCTGGATGGGTTCACTATGACTTTTTTCTGATCCTATTGGGATGTGGTAAAGGAAGATATTATGAAGGTATTATGGAGGTGTTCCAGGAGTTTCATAAATTTGGGAAGTTTGGGCAAAGACTCGATGCCACCTTCATTGTGCCTTTATTGTTGTTGGGATATAATATTGATATTAGTATGACTACTTAATTATTTTATGGAAATATTAATTTTCTTATATATTATTGATTTGGATATTGATCATAAAATATTTTATTATGAATCCCGTTATAATTGTGAATGATTTATTTATTATCCATGTATTATATAGGAAATTATATTAATTGGGTCAAAATAAATATATGAGTCAGCTCAACCCATTTATATGAAATGGGTTATACGGGATGAAACAGGTTAAAAGGGTCATATTCAGGTCAATCCAATACAAGTTAATTATTAAACATGTTATGTGGTCGTGTCATGTCACCTGTTATTTATATTGGCCGTGCTAGGATTTTAGGGTCTTACCCATTCAATTTAACTGGTCTTATTCGGGTTGACACATATAGTCTAATACTTATGACTTGACACAACACAAACACAAATTGCCACCCCTAACGATGGTCTTCCCTTACACATAGAACTTATCTTGATACGTTATTCAGTATTTAAATTATGTAATAGCAGTAGCAGTAGTAGAAGAAGAAGAAGATGACAATGACGACGTACTGGAAAGCAACCACTATAGCAGTTCCAGGTATAGACTTTAATTACTTAACTAGAAACTTCAATATACACAAGTCATCAATTACATGATCTGACTTAAGCTGTAAGTTCCTAATGGGCATAAGATAGGGAGACTGTTAGATTTTTTTAGTAAAACTTACCATTTGATTAAATTATTATAATTATAAAAATATCTTAGCAGTGAATTTAGAGGGGGTGAATATGTGTGTGTATGTATATATATATATATTGAGTTCAAAATTCAAAACCATTGTTTGGAAAGACTTCTACAGAGTGCAGAATGAGTTATTGTTGCACTCTTGTATACAAATTCAGAAAAAAAGAAAAAAAGAAACTTAAGGATTTGATGCAACTTGGATGTTATTTAAAATCCGTATGGTTTGATACAACAGCTTGGAAGACAATCTGCCCAGAGTTGTTTAATCAATCTCTTTGCAAAGGAGGCTTCCATTGCAGAAAACTTGCAGTTCTTAGATAATACACCCTGATGGAATGTTACTTTTATCAAATCTTCCTATGATTGGGAGATAAATTTGCTCTTATCATTTTTTTAACGGGTTTTACTTTTTTATATGGAGAAGTGGTAGAGCAGATCAGATGTGTTGAACCCCATCCAAGAGACAGATCTTTGACCTTTTAAGAATGAATAACTTGGGAAAAAGACATATTTGGTGATGGAATGGTGTTGCATGTGCAAGCAAAATGGGGAAAACTTAGATCATCTTATGTTGCATTGTGAGTTGACTAGAAGCTTATGGATGGATATATTTTGCCCTTTTGGTTTGAATGGCTAATGCCACAGCGTGTGGTGGAGTTGCTGGCGTGTTGGCAGATTCCTTGTGGTCGTTGTAATTTAGAGTTTTGGAAAATGGTCCCTTTGAGTACTTCCTGTGTACTCGGATTGCTGCCCTCTACACTTTTAATAAAATTTGTGCATTAATGTATGAAGTAGGTTGAGAGGACTTTAACTTTTTTTATAGGAAGTTGAAAAAGTAGTGGGTCCCATTAATGATTGGTGTGAGATGAGTTGAGTTTGGTTCAACAACCAAACACAACCTAAATGATCAGAGGATAAAACCATATTTAGTGTTCTACAAGAAACCAATGGAGTTTCTAGTTGGGTACTTGGTTTTAATATAATCGTATTACTTGTAAGAAAGAACTAATAAAGTCTGAAGGTATGCTGCTTTTGCATGACTGTTTCACCCGTGCCTACAATTAACTTTTTGATGGCCCTTAAACATTGTTTTGCATAGGTATAATTAATCTGTAAGCTTGTTATCAAGTATTGGTCCTGATTACCTGTGAATGTGTAGCGTCTTTTTCCATTCTTCTATTTCAACTCAGTCTCGACCCTTTGACTTAGGATTAGTCAGTTCTATTTCTCGATGGGGGGCAAGGGATATAACTCACTTATATATGAAAATGATTTCAATGGCTTGCAATGTGAATGTTGTTATGTATCAATTTGTTTGGTCATTCCAAATTTATGAGTGCTCTATAATTTTCTGTAGTATGCCCTGTCCCTTGTTATTATCTTTACTATTTCTTTTTGTAAGTATCTTGTTATCTTTACTTACTGCATGTACTTATAAAAGAATATCTTTACTTGCCACTTTTAGTTTATCAAATAAGAAATTCATTCATTTTTACTGCATGCTTCTTTGAATATTCAGTCTGTTAGATTACTCTCACGTGGTGGATTGGTGGAGATCATATTTTGTACACATTCGCATGGCTTCTAGCCAGATTGTCTACTTCATAAGTGTAGCATTTACTTACTGATTATGCTACAAATGCTAATATAATGTTAGAGGACAATAAAACTTTTGTTGAAGTAGAGAAAAAAATTTCATCAGTGTATCTTGGAATCCAAAAATATTCTTAATCTCTGCTGTCATGTGGATAAAAGGGTCTGATGTATTTCACTTTTCATTTTCCCTATTGTTTCTTTGAAGCTAAACCAACACTTCCTGCAAATTTTGAAATGGATACATGGGCAAAGCTTAAGTCGGCTATATCTGCTATATTTTTAAAGCAACCAAATCCTATTGACTCAGAGATACTTTATCAGGTAGAGATTGCTACATTTTCTAACCCTTTGTTTGGAATTCTGTGGCTTTTTCCAATTTAAAATTTCTCAGGCATTATGATTTCTCAGTGAGCTCATTATGTTGTCCTTAGGCTGTTAATGATCTTTGTCTGCTCAAATTGGGGGGAAATCTTTATCAACGAATTGAAAAGGAGTGTGAATTGCACATATCTTCAGCGTTGAAATCCTTGGTAGGCCAAAGCCCAGATTTGGCAGTTTTCTTATCACTTGTTGAGAGATGCTGGCAGGATCTTTGTGATCAAATGTTGTTAATTCGCGGTATAGCCTTGTATCTGGATAGAACATATGTGAAGCAAACACCTAATGTACGATCACTGTGGGACATGGGATTGCAACTTTTTTGCAAACATCTTTCATGGTCTCCAGAAGTCAAACACAAAACTGTCACTGGCCTTTTAAGAATGATTGAGCGGGAAAGGTAAATATGCATTCTTCTAATTGTAGCTAATAATAGTATTTTAGGGTTACTAATTTATTCAGATATGCAAGCAGTCATACATTTTTGTTTTATAAGTAAGAAGATATTTTATTGATATTGAAATAGGCATAGCCCTAGTAGACAGGATGCAAGTAGTCATACATGTCCTCCACACGATACAATGTAGGCACCCCTGCCAGTAATAATTATCTATATGATAAAGGACTCCTTATTTTGTCTGTATATTGAGAAACCTGGTATTTCAACTTGTAATTTGCTTTGTTCTATTTGGTATTTCAGATTAGGTGAAGCGGTGGATAGGACTCTTCTTAATCATCTTTTGAAGATGTTTTCTGCTCTAGGAATTTACATGGAAAGCTTTGAGAAGCCATTTCTTGATTGTACATCTGAGTTTTATGCTGCTGAAGGCATGAGATACATGCAGCAATCAGATGTGCCAGATTTTTTGAAGCATGTGGAGGTGCATTTTGTTCCTTCTTTTTTTCACTCTTTTCCAACTGCAAGTATTAGTCTTCTGCATGTTGTTACTTGTTTAGATCATATAAAAATGGTTTAGCGACTGAAGATTGATATAGCTTGCTATCTGATTTTACAGTACATAATTACTATTTCCCTTTTTGGGGATTTTTGGTAACACGTTGTTGCAGTCAAGGTTGCACGAGGAACATGAAAGATGTTTAATATACCTGGATGCAAGTACAAGAAAGCCATTAATTGCAACTGCAGAGAAGCAGCTCCTTGAACGCCATATATCTGCCATTCTTGATAAGGTAGGAGTGACGAGACAAATTTCTCATTCTTCCCTCAGTTAATTCTTGTTTTCTCTTTACCTATCAAAAGAAAATTCTTGATTTCTTTTTAATTATTGCCTTCTCTAAGCAAGTGGAAGAGTTTTTCCTCACTTTAAACAATTGGGCTGTGATTTTTAGGGTTTCACGATGCTAATGGATGGGGACCGTATTGAGGACCTCCAGAGGATGTATTCACTGTTTTCAAGGGTCAATGCCCTTGAATCACTAAGGCTAGCCCTTAGCTCGTACATACGTGGAACTGGGCAGGGTGTTGTCTTGGATGAAGAGAAAGAAAAAGATATGGTTTCCTCCTTCTTAGAATTTAAGGCCTTGCTTGACAAAATATGGGATGAAAGCTTTTCCAAGAATGAGGCATTTTGCAACACCATTAAGGATGCATTTGAGCATCTCATCAATCTTCGTCAGGTACCTTGTTCCCATTTTTTGCGATTTCATTTATAAATTTGAACAAATGATAGTCGATAACGTGGTTTCATCGTTACAAGGTAGAGAAGTACGATTAATGGAAGAACAAAATACATACACGAAAGTTTGAATTTAGTATTACTGAGTCTTAAGTCCCATCGAAAGAGTTAACATTGATTTTAATATTACCAGATTTGGGTAAGTTTCAAATTGATGAAATGGCAACTAATCCTTCCTCTCCTCCCAACATAACTAGAAATTAGGTTTCAAAATGCTGTAGGATATGCCTCTTCAGAGCTTGGGCTATAATCTAGAATATAAATGCTATAAATCAATGCATTCAGATTTTGGATTTGCTGGTACAAAAATATAATGAAGGGATTAGTTCAGCACTATGATAGATTCCTGGGCTATTGGCGTGGCCGTGTGTGGGTTCAGTTTTTAAGAGAGTCCGGTCAATGCAAAAATGCTGGAGGGTAGGACGGTGTCCAGATCTACCTTTCTATAGGCCCTGCTTTTCTGGGATCAGCACCTAGGCCTTGTTTGGGTACCGAGAGTATCTCAGGTACTCTTAAACACTCTCACTACTATTCTTTACTTTATTATTACTTTTTACCTACTTTTTTTACTATTCATTACTTTTCACCTACTTTTTACTACTATTCAATATTCTATTATTATTTTTTTACTACTATTCACAAACATTCTCAAACACTTTCACTACCCAAACCAAGTAGTAGCCGTTACTCCATATTACTTCCAACCTGGCTAATTAGATTTCTGGATAAGGTAGCATGGTTTTGCCGTTTTATGTGTGTGTGTGTATGTTTGTAACTAGTGTGTTGGTAAGCCTGTGGACTATATATGATGGATACTATATTCCTTGGCCTAAATTTCATTCCAAACAAATTTATATTGTTCGATGCTGACCTGGTTTTGGTATGGTGCGTATTTGAAGAGGTAGTCTGACCATTTGCATGAATAGTTGTGTTTCCATGCTACTCATGAGTAGCCTTCCAACTTCTCAATTAACCTTTATATAGAAGTTTGATTGCTTCATTCAAAGTTCAAAATCTTCATCATGGCCAATGCTTATAAAAGTCAAGGTTCTTTAAGAAGTTATTATACTGCTCTTTATACATGTTCCTGACAGAAGATGGATGGAGGCAGCCAACCTGATGAGTCTGCAGAATTGGGATTAAGGACTTAAAAACCCATATCTTTGGATCTTGGGTTTGTCATTAGTAAAAGGAATGCGGTTTTTCTATTTCTAAGAAACTCGCGAGACTTTATGTTCTTGTAAAGAAGAAAATGCTTAGATTCAACCTCTAGGAGTGGTTTTCATGGTTTTCAAGCTCTTCAGACTTCAACTTATTCTGTGTGTGAAGCCTCATTTTCAAGATGAATACTTGTGATATTTCCTTAAATTAAAAAAATAAAAAATAAATTCGCACACCTGACTTTATCCTGCATATGTGTAGAATAAAGGGGATTGAAGTATTAATCAATGAACTTTTACTTTGTATTTGGTGGAGTGTGAGACTTATCAAAATATATATATATATATTTGGTGGAGTGAGAGCTAGAAAGAGCCATTTAGTTTATATTTTGGGGCTATTGCTGTTAGATTTTGGAGTTGAANGGGGGGGGGGGGGGGGGAATTTATAAACATAGGATGATTAGCCAGAGTTCGGTTGATTAGCAATTCTAGACTATATAAGTAGCTTTTTTCCTGGATCACAAATGATGAGTATTTGCGATCAGTGTTCCCAATATCAATTTATATATATATATATAATATTATACTTTACTAGAAATACAGCCTGTGTCCTAGAAAAATTTTATTAATATAATTGTTATCTAACAACTTTTTTATGTGGATCCATTGTGTGAACCTGCCAGACTCTAATCTGAGCAATCCAATCACTACTGTTCGATTTGAAAAACATAACAATGTTTGAATAAACTACCTTAGGTGACTGTTTCTGTCTTCTATGATCGGAGTTTTGGAAAAGAATAATGATTCAGGAACTTATTAAAATTTGTTTCGATCTTGCGTCATTTTTATTTCAGTTGGTCATTATTTCTTATGTATTTCACTTATTTGACCAAGTCCACAATATTTGTTCTTTGAATAGAACCGACCCGCTGAGCTGATTGCAAAGTTTCTAGACGAGAAGCTTCGTGCTGGGAACAAGGGTACTTCGGAAGAGGAATTGGAGGGTACTCTTGATAAAGTTTTGGTTCTATTCAGATTTATCCAGGTTTGTTCAACTCTTGGATGGATTAACTAGAAGTTGTATTTGTCTTTTTCATGTTTTTCTTGAAAATAATATTGAACAACTTGTCTCGTATTTTTGCTTATCAATGAAGGGCAAGGATGTGTTTGAAGCATTCTACAAGAAGGATCTTGCGAAAAGGCTGCTTTTGGGAAAGAGTGCTTCTATCGATGCAGAGAAGTCCATGATCTCTAAGGTTAGTGATAGATATTTTAGACTTATAAAAGCTTGCTGATTCTTTCTTTTCATGTATTCATGATGTTGACAATTTTTTTTTTTAATTTGTAATTAATGCAGCTGAAGACCGAGTGTGGGAGCCAATTTACAAACAAACTTGAAGGGATGTTCAAAGTATGCGTATTTTTCGATCTAACTACATTTTTTGTTTGAGTTTTTTCTATTGTCTCAAATGGTGGCTCTTTTCTTTTCCCCCCCTGTGCATTGTGTTAATAGTCTCCACTTTAGAAATTGGTTTTTTTCTTTTGTTACGGAAACATTTATAAACTTCATATGTTAGAGTCTTGGTATGTAATAACATGATCATCATGGTTTTCTCAAGACAAATTCTTATAGAATCTAAGGTATTTGAATTGTCGGAGGAAGGTAGACAATCGATTATCTTAATAGAGAGAAGTTGGAAGGTGAACTATGAAGGAAGTGCGAGTTGTGGCGGGACGAAGGGTAGGGCAAAGTTGGTGGTTTTATGAAGCTCAAAATAGTCTCATGGAATGTTAGGGGGACTGAACGAACGAGACAAGCGTACCAAAATAAAAAATCAGCTTCGTGGCTGGAAAGTGGATGTTGTATGCTTACAAGAGACAAAACTGGAACTCATCTCCCTACCATAATACCGAGCTTGTGGAATTGTTGTCATGTTGGATGGTTGTATTTGCCATCTAAGGGGGCTTTGGGAGGCATATTGGTGATGTGGGATAAACGGGCGGTGGAAAAAACGGACGAGTGTATGGGGGAATATATGGTGGCTATTTCTTTCAAGAATGTGGAAGATAGCTATAAAAAATTTATTATGTGTTCCTTGTTTAGTTGGTTTTCAGCTATTGTACTTAATGGAGGGGCTGTCCATGAGTTTTTGTCCTTGTTTTTCTAGTATTAGAATGTATTTAGGCGTTTCTTTTGTATACATCCTGTGTACATGGGCTTTGCCTATTGCATTTGATGAATAAAATTTTTAGTTATAAAAAAAAAAAGCTATCAATGGTCTTATGCCGGTGTTTATGGTACTAACTCTAATACCGCGAGAAGAGGCTTGTGGGATGAATTGGCCGCTCTTTGTAGCTTATGGAGTCTTCCTTGGTGCATAGGGGGAGATTTTAACATCACACACTTCCCAAGCGAACAAGTAGGTGGTCTTAGCTGTAGTTCAGCAATGACAGATTATTCTGACTTTATTTATGAACAAGATCTTCTGGACATCCCTCCAGTTGGTGGCACTTTCACATGGTCTAGTAATAGAGAACATCCAGCTTGGTCAAGACTTGATGATTCCTCATTTTGCCTGACTGGGAAGCATATTTTCTGGATCTAATCCAAAAACGGCTTCCAAGGTTATGTTCGGATCACTTTCCCATTCTTATTGATTGTGGAGGCATCCAGGGGAGGTAAAAGATATTTTAAATTTGAGAACACATGGCTGAAATCAGAAGGATTTGTTGAGAGAGTTAGACAATGGTGGTCATCCTATCTTATATAGGGCAATCCTAGTTACGTGCTGGCCTATAAGCTAAAGGCTCTCAAGGAAGACCTGAAGAAGTGGAATGAGCAGATTTTTGGGAATGTGGAACGCCGAAAGATGACCCTTTTTGACGAACTATAGGGTTTGGAGGACGTGGAGGATGAGAGATGTCTCTCAGAAGAAAAAAAGACTCACAAAAAGCAAGTGACCTCGGATATTGAAAGGATGGCATTAATGGAAGAGATTTCCTAGAGACAAAAATCGAGGGCCTTTATGGCTTAAAGAAGGGGATAAATGCACCGAGTTCTCCATCACATGGCTAATTTGCATAGAAGACATAATGCCATTGAGTCACTATTAGTAGATGGGAGGATTACTTCGAAGCTGTCTAAGATTACGGACCATATTGCCAACTTCTATGAACAATTACTTTTGGAATAATTTTCTTGGAGACATGTCTGGATGGCCTTATTTTGAGTTGATTGATCATGAAGAAGTAAGTTGGCTAGAGGCCATCGAGAAGGTGGAGATTTGCAAGGTAGTGTGAAGTATGGCAAGTGATAAAGCTCTAGGTCTGGATGGGTTCACTATGGCTTTCTTTAAGGCATGTTGGGAAGTAGTTAAAGATGACATAATGAGCTTCTTCCATGAGTTCCATGAACAGGGTAGTTTTGAAAAAAGTTTTAATCCTACTTTCAGTACTCTTATTCCAAAGAAGCTAGGAGTGGTAAAGATTAAGGATTTTCGTTTGATACGCTTGGTGAGCGGAATGTACAAAATCCTTTCGAAGGTGTTGGCTAGCTAATAGATTGAGTACGTTGTTGGAGAAGATCATTTCCAAGCCCTAGAATGCCTTAATACGAGGACGAAAAATTCTTGACTCTATTCTTATTGCCAATGAATGTTTGGATAGTTGCCTCAAGTCGGGCGCTCCAGAGTTACTATGCAAACTTGACATGGAGAAAGCTTATGATCGAGTTAACCGGAACTTTTTGTTACATATGCTTGAGAGGTGTGGACTTGGAGCGAGATAGAGCTCTTGGATCAAATTATGCATATCCACTGTACGTTTCTCCATTTTGGTGAATGATGCTCCAATGGGCTTTTTTGGAAGCTCGAGGGAACTGATTCAAGGTGATTCCCTATCTCTATTACTGTTTGTTTTCATTATGAAAGCTTTTAGTAAAATGATCGCAGGTCTTATGGGAGGTGGATATTTATTTGGCTTTGTAGTAGGGGATGCAATAATCAGCACACTGGAGATGACCTACCTCTTATTTTCATATGATATTCTTATATTCTGTGGTGCTAATCACAATCATATTCAAGCTTTGCGGGCTCTACTACTTCACCTTGAAGCGGTATCGGTATTGAAAGTGAACCTTGCCAAGTTAGAATTAGTTCCAGTTGGAAATGTTCTCAGTGTTTTGAGCTATGCCAATATTTTGGGGGTGCGAAGTCTCCACCTTGCCAATGAAGTATCTTGGTCTTCCCTTGGGTGCTTCCATTAAGGCGCAGTCTATTTGGGATGGGGTGTAGGAAAAAATGGAAAGAAAACTAGCGAGTTGGAAGATGATATATTTGTCAAAAGGTGATAGAGTTACGTTGATAAAAAATACTCTATCCAACTTGCCTATTTACTTTTTATCTCTATTTCCAATACCATGCAAGGTGGCCTACCGGTTAGAGAAGTTGCAACAAGATCTCCTATGGGGGGAATAGATAAAGAATTCAAGTTTCACTTGGTGAATTGGGATACATTTTGTACCCCAATACGCGAAGGCGGGCTGGGAATTTGGAACTTGCTACTTTTCAATAAAGCTTTATTGGGTAAATGGTTGTGGAGATTCCACAACGAAAGGGGAGCGTTGTGGAGAGTTATCATAGATTTAAAATATGGTGAATTGTGGGGAGGATGGTGCTCAAATGAGGTGAGCGGACCACATGGGGGTGGGGCTTTGGAAAAACATAAGAAGAGGTTGGACCAACTTTCATCAATATACACTTTGCAGTTGGGGATGGTTATATAATTAAATTCTGGAATGACCTTTGGTGTGGAGACTGAATTCTTAAGGAAGCCTACCCAACTTTATATGGCCTTTTGATGAAGAAGAGGTGCATCTCGTGGTGAGAAGTATGTGTAGAGACAAAGCCTCGGGTCCAGATGGCTTTTCTATGGCTTTCTTTCAAGATAGTTGGGACATAGTGAAGGAGGTAGTGATGTAGATTTTTCATGCTTTTCATGCTAGTCAAAAGTTTGAGAAGTCACTAAACGCCACCTTCATTGCTCTCATCCCGAAAATAGTGGGTGCATATGAATTGAAAGACTTCCGGCCTATTAGTTTGGTAAGTGGGATATATAAAATAATATCTAAGGTGTTAGCTAATCGTATGAGTTTGGTGATGGATATAATCATTTCCAAACCTCAAAATGCATTTGTAAGGGGTCGGCAAATCCTAGATTCAGTTTTGATAGCAAATGAGTGCTTGGATAGTCGGTTAAGAGAAGGCACCCCGGGAGTTCTTTGCAAGCTCGACATGGAAAAGGCCTATGACCATGTTTGTTGGGATTTTCTCCTCTATATGCTTAGAAGATGTGGTTTCTGGGCTAGGTGGTGTGAATGGATTAAACATTGCATTTTGACCGCTCGGTTCTTGGTCCTAGTCAATGGAAGACCATGTGGTTTTTTTCTATCTTCAAGGGGTTTGAGACAAGGGGACCCGCTATCTCCTTTCCTTTTTGTTATTGAAATGGAGGCTTTGAGTCGTATGGTGGAGGTCGTTGTAAGGGGGGATTTCTTGCTGGTTTTTCAGTGGGCAGCAATAGTAATATACCAGCTCCATTTCTCACTTACTATTTGCAGATGATACGCTCATTTTTTGTGATGCTGTCAGTGGCCAGATTCAAGCTTTAAGGGCAGTTTTGTTGTGTTTTGAAGCTGTTTCGGGACTCAAGGTGAACTTGGGGAAGTCAGAGTTGGTCCCGGTGGGGCAGGTGAATAATATAGCCTCTTTAGCGGAGTTGCTAGGTTGTAAAATTGCCTCTCTCCCTATGAAATATCTTGGGCTCCCTTAGGGGGCGTCTTTCAAAGCAAAGAGCATTTGGGATGGAGTGATAGAGAAGGTTGAGCAACGACTATCGGGCTGGAAGCGGCAATATTTATCGAAAGGGGGGAGATTAACCCTCATCAAAAGCACTCTTTCCAACCTTCCCACTTACTATCTTTCTTTATTTCCATTACCCTTGGGTGTGGCAAACCGGATTGAAAAGTTGTTTAGAGCTTTCTTGTGGGGTGGCATGGGGGAGGAATCCAAACTTCACCTTGTGAGTTGGCAAAGGGTGAGCTGTCCTATTGCGAATGGGGGGTTAGGGGTGCAAAATTTGTGTGTTTTTAACAAGGCACTATTAGGGAAGTGATTGTGGAGGTACCAAATGGAAGGGGATTCGCTGTGGAGAGAGGTTATTGATCATAAGTATGGCTGTGCGTGGGGGGAATGGTGCTCTAAAGAGGGTAGGGGGTCTTATGGAGTAAGCTTGTGGAAATTCATAAGGAAGGGGTGGAATGCCTTTGAAAAACATCTTAAGTTTGAGGTGGGTGATGGAGCACGTACTCGCTTTTGGTTTGATGTATGGAGTGGGGAGAGTCCTCTTTGCATGGCTTTCCCAATTGTTTTTAACATGGCTGGAAATCAGCAAGCTCCAGTTTCAGAAGTTCTATGTTGTGCCAATGGGATGGTCACTTGGAATGTCACTTTTACAAGAAATGCTTAGGACTGGGAACTTGAAGAGCTGGCAGTTTTTACAGTTACTTGTATTCAGCAAAGCTAGGGGCCAATGGGGGTGACCATATGTTGTGGACTCACACGAGGAAAGAACAGCTTACTGTTAAATCCTTCTACAAGGTCTTGACAGTCCTACAACCCATCTTCTTTCCATGGAAAAGTATATGGAAGGTTTTAGTTCCATCCAAAGTTGCTTTTTTTACTTGGACAGCTACGCATGGGAAGATTTTGATGATTGATAATTTAAGAAAGCGAGGTGTGATGGTTACGGAGTGGTGCTACATGTGTAAAAAGAGTGGAGAATCGGTAGATCACTTGCTCTTACATTGTGAGGTGGCTGGGGAGCTATGGGCAGGTATCCTTAGTAGAGTTGGGTTAAATTGGGCTATGCCCAAGAGTGTGCTGGATTTATTAGCATGCTGGAATAGATCTCATAGTAGCGTCCAACTAGCAGCCGTGTGGCGGATGATTCCTTTGTGCTTAATGTGGTGTTTGTGGTTGAAAAGGAATGACAGGTGCTTTAACAACAAGGAGCGTACAGCGAGGGAAATCTGGAACTTTTTTGTATTTTCTCTTTTCCAGTGGTTTTCTGCTATTGTTTTGAAGGGAGAGAATGTTCATGAGTTTTTATCTTCTTTCTAACCTACTAGAATGTAATTAGGTGTCTCACTTTGTATACTTCTTGTGTACTTGGGCACTGCCTAGTTTCATTCACATCAATAAAGATTATTACTTGTCAAAAAAAACTTTATACGGCATTTCATGACGACAGGAGGCTGCAATCGTAGAACTCATGGATCTATCTAGTGGCTGTCATCAATGGAATATCATTTTCATTAGAGTTGTGCAAGACTGAGAAATTGACACATTTACAGATTTCTTCCATCTTGTGTATAGTTATAGAGTCAATGGAGGAGTTGATACGATGATGTGGTCAGCGTCTAGGAAGGGAAGATTTACTGTATGGTTGTACTATGAATCCCTAATGAAACATTCTACAAGAGCGTTCCCATTCTACTTAGGTCCCTCTAAAGCTTCTTTTTTTGTATGGATAGTTTCACTAAGGAAGATTCTGACCTTAGATAATCTAAGGAAATGCCAACGCATTGTGTTGGATTGGTATTATATGTGCAAAAAAAGTGGCGAGTCTGTGGATCACCTATTATTGCATTGTGACGTGGCTATGAGTTTGTGGAATGATATCTTTGCTAGACCGGGACTCCTTTGGGTGATGCCAAGAAGGGTTGTTGAATTTTTGGCCAGCTGGCAAGGACTCCTGGGTAAGTCTCAAATTGCAGCTATGTGGAAGATGATTACAATCTGTCTATGGTGGTGCATATGGATGGAGAGTAATGATCGTAGCTTTGAGGATCGCGAATGGACAATCGACGAGCTTAGAACTTTTTTTCTTCAAACTTTATTCCATTGGTCAATTGTAATAGACTTTTTTTTTAGAAGTAAAAATTTATTAATATCAGTAGGCGTAACCAAGTACACTGGGTGTATACAAGAGAGAAAACTTAGCCCATAATAGAGAACCCCTAATGACCAATAAGTCCATCCAATGTACACCAAGCCCGATTGGGGCAAAATGCTCCTCCCCACAGCAAAGCAAATCACTGTAACTACTCCAACCCCTTGTTTCCACAAAACTAAGACACCACCCGAAACTCCCTTAGAAGCTCCATTCTACATTCTACACCTGAAACTAATACTACACCCCTACCTACACTCCTGCCCTCCCTCTAGTCCTCGCTTGACTTGAACTACCTCCCTTAGCGTCGTAGTTGATTGCCCAAGTAAGACGCTTTAACTCCCTGCTCTTCTTATCTTGATTTTGATTGTAATAGACTTTAGTGACATGAACGTACATGATTTCCTTGTATTTTTAGACACCCATGCATAGGTTGCTCTTGTGTATGTCTCGTGTACTTGGCTTTGCCTTTTTTTAATAAAATTCGTATTTACCGATAAAAAAAATATCATATGTTATCTCAAAGAAATGAAGATTTACCAAATGGGATGACAATTTTTGTTCTATCATCCAGCCTACACTCTCACATTGTGGTTTGGAATGACAATTTTTATGGATTGACCTACTTATAACAAAAAAATTATGGATTGACCTCATGCGCCATATGTGAGGTTGTGGTGTTGAAACCTGGGCCCAAGGCCCAATTAGCCAATCCCTAAAACATGTGAAGTTAAGACAAGGGAATCTAACAGTTCTTTTCCTTGTTTGATGGTTTCAGTGCATTCTAGGTTTAAACTATGTGGTTAGAATTTTATGTATGGTAAAGTACATTTTGCATCGCAAACTACCACATTTTTTGCAATGGGCACTCTAGAGTTTGAAATGCAATGTACACTATAAACCAAATCCTATTGGGTGCAAACAATCTCTAGGGGCCA
Organism: Pterocarya stenoptera; assembly: GCA_003123785.1. NCBI lineage: Eukaryota > Viridiplantae > Streptophyta > Magnoliopsida > Fagales > Juglandaceae > Pterocarya > Pterocarya stenoptera. The sequence goes on from QEOT01006714.1 coordinate 125,345, forward strand.
TCGGACAGGGGGATTTTTCCTTTGAATTACCCAAGGTATACTTGTGGGAAATTCTTTGCCGAGGACATATGCACGCCCGAGATTAGTCGTCACTCTGTTTCGGACACCTAATGCCAATAAAAAAACACTATAAACTACCAATGAGTTTGAGTGCGCACCCTCGGTTAAGACTTGACCATTGAGATGAATGAAAGAAGGCCAGATTTTAGTTGATGATGATGCACATTGAAACAATTGGTATTTTGTGGTGCCGAGGACATATGCACGCCCGAGATTAGTCGTCACTCTGTTTCGGACACCTAGTGCCAATAAAAAAACACTATAAACTACCAATGAGTTTGAGTGCGCACCCTCGGTTAAGACTTGACCATTGAGATGAATGAAAAAAGGCCAGATTTTAGTTGATGATGATGCACATTGAAACAATTGGTATTTTGTGGTGCACTTACAATTTCTTGTAATTTAGGATACACATTGCAAAAAGGTAGTTCTGGGGTGCCAAATAAAATTACATCATATCATACTAAGGGTGAGCACCTTAGTTTGCAACCTGTTTGGGCTATGCAGAATCATATAGGCTCCGTTTGGATACATAGTTCAGATGAGATGAAATGAGATGTTTTGAATAGCAGTTAAATAAAATATTGTTAGAATATATTTTTTAGTATTATTTTTATTTTGAGATTTGAAAATTTTGAATTGTTTATTATATTTTTGTATGGAGATTTGAAAAAGTTGTAATGATTGAGATGAGATAGGAGGTTTGTGTAAACAAACGGAGCCTTAACATGAAATGCATCTTTCCACTAGAGGCAATGATTTAAATTAGGGTATATTGACATATTTAATTCTCCTGTGATCATTTCAATAGACTTCAAATTGTTAATCCTATAATGATAAAGTCTAGTTAACTTTTATTGCTGCGCTGTACTAACTATAGGTTTTTCTTGATGTGCAATGTATACTTGGGTTTTACCTTTTGCTCACCTCTTGATTTTTGCATTAATGATGTTGAGCTAGAGGGAGTTGAAGCATTGGGTTGACCATCTACAATAACAAGTTCTTCGTATGAGCTCATGTAGGCAGTTTGATAGCCTCTATATTGCTTTTATTATATTAGCATGGTTTTACCTGTTACTATATCAGCTTTTGTTTGTAAAAAATCTTTATCAACGCTTTTTTTTTTTCATCTGTTAAGAAAAAGTTGTGTTATGAGTTTGTATGGGTTAATGATTTTCTTCTGTATTTTGTGAGACACTGTCAGGACATTGAATTATCAAAAGAGATAAATGAATCCTTCAAACAATCATCCCAGGCCAGGACAAAACTCCCATCTGGAATTGAGATGAGTGTGCATGTTTTAACAACAGGGTAGGTCTTAGTTTCTTTAGTATGTTCAAACATAATCAGAGTTTTCATTCACCTAGTGTTCCCAAGGAGCTTAATTCGTTTTGGGTTGGCTAATGCAGATACTGGCCAACGTATCCACCCATGGATGTCAGACTTCCTCACGAATTGAATGTCTACCAGGTTGGGAGAAAATCACTGAATACCTGCTTTCAGTTGTAGGCAGTATCATTCTACTTCTAAACTGATGTCTTGGTCTTTTCTTTTGCTTGTGCAATAGGACATTTTTAAGGAGTTCTACCTGAGCAAGTACAGTGGGAGGCGCTTGATGTGGCAAAACTCATTAGGTCACTGTGTGTTAAAGGCTGAATTTCCTAAAGGTAAAAAGGAACTGGCCGTGTCACTATTTCAGGTTGGTTTCTTTTTTGCCATTACACATTTTTTCATGTCTCGGTATTTTTTATTTATTATTCTTTATCCTTGTTGATTTTGCCTACCTGACTGGACAACTTACTGTATTCTGGTCATGCTCTGTGTCTTGCGCACCAGACTGTTGTTTTGATGCTCTTTAATGATGTGGAGAAGCTAAGTTTTCAAGATATTAAGGACTCCACTGGGATTGAGGATAAGGAACTCAGGAGGACTATGCAGTCCCTTGCATGTGGAAAAGTTCGAGTCTTGCAAAAGGTTGGTTGTCAAACATTGAATGACTTTGTTTTAAAATATAGTACTTTTTTTATGGTAAAAATATAGTACTTTTAAAATTGTCTTAGTTATTTTTTTTTAACTGAATCTGTTTTCCGATTTACAAATGTGCTACAGTTGCCTAAGGGTAGAGATGTGGAGGATGATGATTCATTTGTGTTCAATGATGGATTCACGGCGCCTCTTTACCGAATAAAGGTACATTCATTTGTATTTTAACTAATACAAGTGGCAATTAGGTGATCTCGACCTTGCATAAGCCTGACAGGTCACAAGTGCACAAGCGAGGTTGGGAAATCAAAGACTTTCACTTTTGACTTTGGGTGAAAGAACTAATGCACATTGAGCTTTGGTTACCACACCATGGAATTTAAAGCTTAACATTGGATTGTTTGGAGCAGGTAAATGCAATCCAGATGAAGGAAACAGTAGAGGAGAACACAAGCACCACTGAAAGTGTATTTCAGGACCGTCAATATCAGGTTAAACTGAGTTATATATTTTTAAATATATACACATGCTAACCGGGTTCCAGATTAAAACGATGAACCCTCCATAATGTAATTTTTGCATTTCTTGCATGGAACAATGTAGGTTGATGCCGCTATTGTTCGAATAATGAAGACAAGGAAAGTGCTGAGTCACACACTTCTGATAACTGAACTCTTCCAACAGGTTAATCTTTTCAGTTGATTCATTTCTAGATTTTATTACTGAAATTTTATATTCCTCTTTTGCTTAAAATCTTAAGGTCTTTACACTGCAAGGCCAAGTCAAATTCAAGTCACAATTACACTAGCTGGAAGCCTGACTGGTATTTTGGAATGTATTGGTGGCCTTTTTTAGCTTACATTAGTTTTGCACTTTTCCTTCTTCCTCTGTGAACAGCTCAAGTTTCCGATAAAGCCGGCTGATTTAAAGAAAAGAATTGAAAGCCTCATTGACAGGGAGTACCTGGAACGTGAGAAGAGCAACCCGCAGATATACAATTACTTGGCGTAATCCATATATATATAGATAGATAGATAGATTTTATCTTTGAAAACGGCAGGGGAAACTTCTGCCATCAGCATAGGGCAGATGTTGAATCCCCTTGTCTGGTCTGATTAATGTACAGTAACCTGTAGTTTTCATTTTTGATCTAGTCTACACCACCTTTAAATTGTTAAGCATATATGGTCGCCGTTTCGAAACTTCTCCTTCAGAGGGCTCGGTATGCTTGATAATAACCGGTATTTTGTGGCAAAATGTGTTCTTCAAAAGAAAAAATAAAAACTTCTTCAGAGGGTATGGTCTGTTCTCGATCGGAAGAAAGAAGAAACCCATATATGGTATATACTGACGGTAAAGCTACTCTTGTGTATATATTTGTAGGCCAAAGGGTTGGGAGAGGACCACCGGAAGTGATCGATTACTTACCTAGGCGTGGCATTAGTGTAGCATTTTATCTTTGAGAATTTTGGACAGGAGGAAGAGCTAGACGGTGGAAATGTGTATATGTTTTGTGGCTTGCCATCCGCAATCCAACCTTGATTATCCACAACCTGTCATGATTTTATATGATGTGTAAGATTTATTTTATAATAAAAATATATTTATAATTTTATTTTTATTTTTTTGAAAGAAAAAGCTATACTATGCTTTTATAAATTTGTATAGGACATTACAAGATATTTAACACAATCTGGAACCTTATCCAGAAATACAGATTCACTAGGTAAATAAATATCAGATTTAGCTAAGAGATGAGTCATATGGTTAACCTCTCTTGGAATATAATATAAGTCCCAACCGAGAAGGCAGATAGCAAAGCAAGAACATCTTGAATAAGATGACCACAAGGGGAATATAAACCAGTGGCAATTTTAATCAAATTCACAACATTCTTGACATCTCACTTTGTCAAATCCCAGCTCCCTATAAAAAGCAACAGTTAAGAAGGCTCCGAAAGTCTCCGCAACTTGAGGTGTTTGATTTCCAAACTTAATGCTTTGTAGCAATAATACTCTCCTTTTCATCTTTTAGAATAATTCCAATACCCCATCATCTTACTTTAATAATTAATAGCAATATACCACTTTGCTTTTATAAAACCTGAAAAATGGAGGCTGCCAAACCTGGACAGGAACTTGCTCTTGAATTGTGTTTAGAAGGGAAATTGAATAGTTAACTGAAAATCTTCCAAAGAGATTAGCTATCTGAAATAGTTGAGAGGGAAAATGGAATATTTTGTCTCAGCGATAACAGTATCTATAACTAAAAAGAGGTCTAAATATAATTGTTCTTGATTTTATCCCAACTAAAAGGGTGGCTCTACAGCCACCGTTGGAGCTCCCATTAATACATTTCATCTATGTTTTTTTTCACATGTATTTTTTTAACACTTCTAAATACATATTTTTTTTAAAAAAAATTCACAACTGTTGTGAAACTAAAAAAAAAGTAATAAGATAATTGAAAGACCCCAATATCTCAAATTAGTTTTTCAAGAACTGAATATTATTTTTCTCTACTTTCTTGTTTTTAGTCTACCATAAATGCTTTTCAAGACACCCTTTTATAAGCATGGAAGATACATGATATCAAATAAGTATATAAACTTAGGAAATGACAATACATAAATCAAAGAAGGGATACATGAACACAAAAAATAGGAATACATGAATATGGGAGAATTCTAATAATCATCTATCAAATACATTTCATGAATTTACAATAACATCATTAGAAAACATTTTTTTAATCATTNCATTTATCAAACAGTTTCCAGAACAATGCAAATCTGCATATTAATAATCCGGGATTCAAATTACAATAATCAAACACACAGATCCGTGTCAGTCAAACCAACATTCCAATCTCACCCCCAAAAAAAAAACCTTTAGAACACAGATACACACAGAAGAATCCAAGAAAACCTCGGTCATTTCATTCTATTTCCATTTCCTTTTTTCCACCGAAAAATTGGGGAGAAAAAAAAAAGAGCGAGAGACAGCGACAGAGAGAAGCCCGAAAAGTCATTATAAGCTTGTACGATCGCGGTTTTGGGAAATACCAGAGAAAAAGCAGGGGGGAATGAAAGATGTGATGAATCGGAGGTGCATGTTATCAGACAGCCTTGATAGGATCGGAGCAGGAAGGAGCAACAATAGCAGGCCGTGAATCGCGAGATGGTTCTTCGAGATCTGAGGTGGGGTTAGGGTTGAGAGGGGCACGAATGTTGTCGGCGTCGTCAGGGTCGTAGTCGGGATTGAGGGAGCGGTCAATGGCGTCACGGCCCTGTTCCAGGCATGGCTTGCAGGCGATCTCTATGGCGATCCACCCCAGCACCACCCCCGCTATTGCTATCACTGCGCTTGTTATCGCCCCCATCACTCGCTCTTCTCTCTCTCTCAATCTCTAGGTGGGGATTGGAATTCTTGCTGCGTTACTGTGTCTTCTTTTCTCTTCGAGAACGAGCTCTGAATAGATAAAAACTGCGTATTTCGATTTTCTCGGGAAAATATGTTGCCAATTGCCATCCAGGAAATGGGCTTACCATTTTATTTATTTTTTATTTTTATCTTGACATCTTTTTTTTTTTTTTTTTGTTTCAAGTGGGACCCACGTTCAGAAAAAGGATATTAATTTTCTGAGAACCTCAATCCTTTTGTAAAGATAACGTAGCCTCTTTAATTTAAGATTCTTCATTTGGATCGGATTTTTTTATCTTTTTGATCCAGAACTTGGATAAGTTGATTTTGATTATGGGTTTCGGTCTGAAATAAATCTGGACCGGTTTTTACTTTTTTAAACTTGGGCCTATCCGGCCCGAATGCAGTTTTTACACTTGGGTACCAGGTTTAAGATAAAAGCATCGTTATTCGTTACAGACTTGAGAAACCCTAAGTGCCCAGCCCCTCGCGCGCGAATCATACTCTCTGCCTCTCTTCTCTCTCTCTCTCTCACTCTGCGCTCTGCGAAATTACGCCTCCATCTCCCCTATTCCTTTCTCTCATCTACTCTCTCTCGCTTTGCTCTGCGTCTGATGCCCTAACCCCTTCTGAAATCACTCTTAAGTCTCATCTTCTCTCTCTCTCTCTTTCTCTCTCTCTGTGCTCTGCGAAGACTGCAATGCCCTTGCCCTTCCCGAAATCACTCTCTCATCTGCTCTATCTCTCTCTGCTATCTGCGATACCGAACGATGGAAGTGCTTGAGTTTGGAATCCAAGAGATTAGAACGTATTTCCGTTTGGGTATATTTTCTTTCTTCCCTCTGCTTTGTTCTCTCTTTGTTGATTTGGGTTTTTTTTTTTTTTTTTTTATGAGAATGTTAGGAGTATTTTTATGGGTTAGATCTGTTTGAATGTTTGAGGAGTATCTATTTGGTGGGCTTTGTTTCTTTTTTTGAGTTTTTTCTTGAGAGTGTATGTAGCATTGCATTTCAATTTGTGTTTTGGGACTTTTGGTGTATAACATTGTTGTTATTGTTGTGGTTGGGTTTTTTTTCTAAATGAGATTGTATTGGCTTATACCTTTTTCTCGTATATGCTAAAGCATTGGAAGCAGGACGTTTTCCATATTTATGTTGTATGTGTTCTTTTTGTGGATTTTACATATGCTGATTTTTGCTGCGAATCTTCACATGAACTTTGAAATCCAACTTTTCCTTATATATTAGCTCAATCTGTTATGTTAAATTATTTCCAGATTGTTTCAACTAGATATAATATCAACTTACCTATAAAAAAATGATGCTTCTGTAACTTAATAGACAACACAAGTACTGACATATTGTTGCTCTGCTGATGGTTTAGATATATATTGGACATCATTTTAAGCTAGGCTAATCTTTCATAAAGTTTTTGTTTGCTGTCTTGCAATATATTGGACACAATCTCAATTAAAACAAGAAAGAAAACTGTGGTTGAGAAAACAGGAGGTTTTATACTCTGTGAATTAAATGTATTTACTTGGTCAATTCTGAACAGAGAGCAAAAAGTTCTAAGTTGCCTTGCCAGCTGTTGTATTAATTTCTTCTCTTATATATTGCAGCAGGAGTACTCCTAGAAGTAGTAGTAGTAGTTGTTGTTGTTGTTTCCATCTTCATGATTATGACTGTAATATAAGGGTGATCAAGTCTCAGATCATTGCAGATTGTATATATATATATATATGATAAGCATTTGATAAGCATTTAATATTAGCATCCCAAAGCACATTTGTTCCTAAATATATATATATATATATATACTAGTAACTAGCACTTTGAATCCAAATGCATTTTCTGTCCTTTGAGAAGGAAAATGGGAATGCAACCTTGCACTAATTTTGTACATAGTTTGTGATTTTGTAATTGCATTGCACATTTTAGTATTTTTCTTTTTCCTGTATTAGCCACTTGTCTAGTAATTTTGTACTTACCTTTTTTGTTTACAGAATGTGCAAGATCTCTCTCAGTCAGATCACTTGAAGTTGCTACTTGTCGGATTTATTTTGCAATTCATATATTGTAGTTTTGTATTTTGCAATGTAATGTAATGTGTAAATAACAAAATAATGTAATATATAGTGGATTGCATGCATTTTAGTTTTTTATTTTTATATATTTTTATTATTCTGGAAAATGTTAGTATTATGCTTTTTAATGTGACTCAGAAATTCTTTTCATAAAATTTATGCTTTTAAAAAAAATTCTGATTTCCAACACTTTTTAAATTTTTTTTAATAAATATAGAAGAATTATGCTTTTCAACATTTTAATTATATAGGCTTAAAAAATATATATATATATGCTTCTAAACTGTATATATGGACTAAAGAGTACAACTCGAAACCTGGATTTTCGGGTTTTAAAAACCAGGATTCCGGCCCGGATCTAACTCGGACTAACCCAGTCCGGGTATCGGCCCTGGATTGAAACTCAGGTTCCGGTCCGGGTATACCCTGGTTCCTGGGTTCCCGGGTCGGAATCCGGATGAACACTCCTACTTTAACTTTTATTTTTATTTTAAATAAAAATTTGAGTACGAGGACTCAACACATCTCCTGAGTACCTGACAGAGGACCGACAAAGCCTACAACCCTATTGAAATAGGAAAAAGATTTTTGCTACACAACCTCCACCACATTCCACACTTTACACTTCATATTTTTTAAAATTTTAATATTTTTTTAAAAAAATTGAGTTTTTCTTTTTTAAACTATTTCAAATTTTCTATTCATTATTCATATAATAAATATTTGATAAAAGAAAAAAATTAAAAAAAAATGTGGTGTGGAGGTTGTGTGAATAATAGGAGGTTGTTCAGAACGTAAAATCTACTCCTCGTCCTAGTTTTTCTATCGAGTTTTAATATGCATCCGCCATTGTAGCGGTGTGCGTTTTTGCACACCCTACGTGACATTTTATTTTATTTTTATCCTTCTCGTCTCTCTCTTAACAACGTCTTCTCTCTCATCCCTCTCGGTCTCTCTCTCTCTCAAAAGCGCTCTCTCTCATCTTGGTCTCTCTCTCTCATCCCCGCTCTCTCTCATCTCAGTCTCTCTCTCTCTCTCTCTTGTCATCTCTCTCATTCCCGCTCTCTTTGTCTCTCATCAACTCTCTCTCTTCATCTCTCTCAGCTCTGCTCTCTATCTCTCTTCCTCTCTCTCTCACATTAGCTCTCAAAACGTAATATTTGAATTTAGATATGTGCGGTGTGGATCGTGCCACATAGAGTGTGCAAAAGAGGATGATACAAATAGTGGCTGATCCTAATATTATTTCTTTTCTATCACATGCCACACGAAGGCTGACATGGCAAACCGGGTTTACTTACATTCGGTCAGTGGCTAAATCTCCATCCTTTCATCTCCCGTGAATCTCTAAGGAAAAATCTCTCTCCCCCCATAACAATTTCATCTTCGTCATCTGAGAACTACTTTTCGCGTGAGTTCCCAGTTTCTGGTCTTCTGTTTTCCGGCTATAGCCATGGGAGCTTTGATGGTTCAAGCGTGCTGCATGGTTTTTTAGCTGGAGTGTGAGGGCCATTCACTCCATCTCAATGGATGGATCTAGAACACCAGGCATTGACCTACAAATGCATAACTGCAAAAAAAAAGCTACTCTACCGCCCAAATGTACAAGTCAATGAAAATTTTTATTTTTATTTTTATTTAATGATTAAGGAAATGATTTTAAGTGTATTGATGTATTTTTTTTATTTTTAAAAATATTTAAATATATTAAAAATGTGAATAGAAAAAAAATGAAAATCTACATGCGGTCAAATAAAGCGGGTTTGTTAGGGACCTCGGTTAAGTTCTAAACACTATATTCTCCACGTCTAGGATCTCCTTGTGATGACCGAATCTCCGTTCCTCTCTTGCTTGATTCTCAAACAATGATGGCTATATTGGCAATTTGGACAAGGTGAAGTTAAGTGTTTAGGCTAGATGAAGTGTATGGAATGATGGAAAAATGGCTAAGTGTTTCGGTGGCTAGGTAGGAAGTGGTGCATGGCACTATTGTGAATTAGGATTGGCGCTACTTTAGGGTTTAGGTTTAGGTTTAGGGTTTGGATGATGAGGCTAGGGTTAGAGACGGAAGATAGGTTTAGGGTTTGGAAGTAGGTGGCTAGGGCTTGGTCGAATACGGTAGTGAGTGTTTTTAGGAAAGTTTCCTAAAAACTTAGAAATTTGATTTGGATAAGGTAGTGGCTGACCAAGTGAGTTGATGGAGTCAACTAGGATTTACAAATATGGAAACCCTAATATGACAATTGGAGTGGGCAGCTAAAACTAATTCAAATAAGGCTAGTGTAGCCGAAATTTGAATTTGAATTAATATGGCAAGAGGGTTTCGGCTATGGTAGGAATGAGATGGTTGAAGTAGTCAACTAGGGGGGTTTCCAAATTATGAAAACACTAATATGGGAAGAGGGGTGGTCGGCTAGGGTTAATTCAAATGAGGCAAGAGTGTCAAAATTTGAATTCAAATTCAAATGGAAAGTGGATTTTGGCTAGTGTAACAGTGGATGAGTCAACAGTTTATGGAAAGTTGACAAACACTATGCTTGGCCAAAAATATGGATTAGATGGATTGAAAGGCAATGCAATGGATAAACACCAAGAACAAATGATGAACACTCAAGAACAAAGCAAATACTTCTGCACTTGAATGAACAAATGAAAGTAATCCAACAAATGATTCATGAATTGCACAAGTGTTGAATAAACCTCATATATTGATAAATAACTAAAAACAAAGATAAACAACTTGGATTCAATGAATTGCACCAAGTTGAAAAACAAGATAAATGAATTACTCCAATTCAATGAATTGCATGGAGTAATCCTTTCTTTAGGATTCAATGAATTGCATCCAAAAAGCCAAAGTGCTAAGCACCGATTGTGATCTCTCAGACAATAATTCTCCCTCTAGGGTTTTGCCAAAAGATGTGAAAGAAATGACTAAGGGTCCTATTTATAAATGTTACAACTTAGAAACCCCCAAAAGGTCCATTTGCAATAAAATAATAAAATAATTAACATAAATAAAATAAATGAAGATAGTGGCATGGATCACATGGCCGTGGCATGCATGAGCCAATGGTTCGACTAAGGTGGTGCATGGTGGTCCTTGATCTGGTCTATGGCTAAATGGCTCGCCATGGTTAGCTGGGGTGCATGACATGGTGCCATGCATGGCCGGCTGGTGGGCATGGCATGGTGCCATGTTTGGCCTGCTGATGGTGGCTCGCCATGTGTGCCTGTTGCAAGGCATGGGCTGGAGCCATGCACTGGATGGCATGCCTGGTGGGCATGCCACTGACCTGCTTGGCAAGGTACGGGTTGGGGCCGTGTGCTGGATGGCATGCCTGGTGGGCATGCCACTGGCTTGCTTTGTATTGCACAGGCTGGGGTCGTGCGCTAAATGGCATGCTACTAACCTCGCTGGCATGCGACATGGGAGCCATGTGGTTGGGGGCATGGCTGGGCGCACGCATGGGCGTGCGCTTGGTGGACTTGCGCATGGCCTTGTAGCCAAAGTGTGGGTGTAGGGCCACGCGGCCTGCTATATGCGCAGGGCCATGCCACCAGTGTGCGTGTGCTGGGCCATGCGGCCTTCATGCAAGCGCAGGGCCACGCGGCGCATGGGCATGTGCATGGGCGTGCGCATGCCTGGCCGTGCGCTGGGCTGTGCATGGTCACTAACCTCGTTGGGTCTGCAGCCTAGCTTACACATGGCCTGCATGCTAGGCGCCCCGTGCATGTCAAGGCATGGGCTAAGACATGCATGTGACCGGTCCATGGACATGCTGGGTGCCCCGTGTGTGACAAGACACGGGCCAAGGCATGCTCATGGCATGATCAAAGTGCATGTCCCATACAAGGCTAGGACATGGGTGGCACTCCTAGAGGTGATTTTAGGTGGGGTCTAACAGGACTACTTTGGGCGGTAGAGTAGCCCGACTCTAACTGCAGAGAAAAATGATTTACCCACAACACATTGTACAACATATTGTACAACAATATTATAAAGTGAGTATTTTTATAAAATATTATATAAAAGTTGTAGCATTTTACAAAAATGTCCTCATTTTATAACTTTGTTGTGCAATGTGTTGTAGAATGTATTGTGTGTATATCATTACTTAAGTGCAAATATGCCTGTACCATCTAACCTGCTCATCCCAATTAAATCCCTTGATTCTTCTGAGTTCTTTACTTTTCAAGGGGGCTTTCAAAACCCAGTACATGTAAGCTTTTTGACCATTCGCTTATCATTTCTATGTGATTTTAGAGGTGATTTCTGAGGTGGGTTTGTAAGCTTTTTGACCCTTTGCTTATGATGTCTGTGATTTTGGAGGTGATTTTGAGGTAGGTTTTCTATTTTTTATTTTCTAAAAATTTGCAATCATATTGTGGACACGTGATCATATTCAAAGAGAATATTCATAGACACAACCAATATGCATCATGTAACAATGGTGTTTTTACGGTACTCGCTTTTAAAGGAAAAAAAAAAAGAGTAAAAAAAGTGTTCATAAATCATGAAAAGTATTCAGTCTAAACAAGCAATCTTTTTAGACAATATTTTTTGAACAATGATAGAATGATCTAATTATAAGAAAAATCAAAGAGAATCATGACCTATATTTGTTTGCCGCAAAAGTTGGGAAAAATAAATGTTTGATAACCAAATACTTGTCTTAGCTGCAGTTCAGCAAAAATCTCAATATCTGGTTTGAATGATGCAAAACATATGAATTTAAACCAGCCCAAACTTTCCAATGGGCTTTCTAGAACTGAGACTATCACTGCCACCACATCACTACAAGTCTACAAGTAATTGTATACTTCAATTGTCATAGATACTCTATTTGTTGTGAAATATCATTTGATGTACGCTCAATAGGCATCCAGTTTAACTCTTGGTTTGAGAATTGACTAAGTTCAAGTACTAACCTTATTCTTTTAGCGAAAATAAGATGGCCTCTTCTGGGAATAGCATACTTGCGGGCCTGCGGCCGTGGTGGGAAGCCAAGCCATCATTACTGGGACTTTCTCTATAATCAAGCAGTGCTCTGCTTTGGGTTGCTTTCCAAGGGTTAAAATTGTCCACACATCATCTAAAATACATGGATAAATTTATCTTCCGGAGATCAATTGGACCTTAATGCTGTTATGCCTGGGCTGTTACCATCTGCTTTAGGGACACAAAACGCATGGGTAATGCAGCAGGTACTACAGTCCACATCAAAAATAGATCCTCACCAATAAGAACTATCATTTAATGATTTATGTAACAATGTCATAAAAAAAGGATTAAGCATTCCAAAAGCCTCTTTTATTGACTTCACCAGAATGCACCGTGCTAAGAATTAAACTTTCTTCAGGTTAAATTTCCTTTGGTTCTAATCTATTGTTCAAATGATAAATGCTTATTCATATCTTTATCACTTCTCCAGCATCAGCTGGTTACCTGAATAAAGAAGAAAAAGTTTTCATCTACACTGGATAATTACCAATCAATTCCACTCTCATCCTATATGCCGTAGTCCAGCAGGAAACCATAGACATCGCCATAGTTCCATCAATAGGACAAGTGTTTTCAATATGCAGTAGTCACTATGACAAGTGTTTTCAAGTTAGTTTCTGCGAAGTCATAGCAGTTACAGAGGCCATAGCTAAAAATAAAGTAAGCCTCAGGGGCAACATCATTTATAATAGCCTAGAAATAAAAACACACCTCAGAAATGAAATAATTACGGCCATTCACAGTGTAAAAACAAATTCAATACATCAAGAGAAACTCCAGATTTTCACAAAATCTGTACATTTTTTACAACCACAACCTACAAAAGAAAGCCTCCAGATTTTCACAACATACTTCAAGAAACCCATCAAAAATAGAATAATGATTTTCAATCACAACCTCACATCTCATCATTACCCAATGATGTTTGTTGTGTGACAGTACCACATTGGGTTCCAACAACAACATCTTCAATGTTAGCACCAACTTGACTGTATGGGACCTCACCAACTTGTTCGCCTTCAAATATTTTCCTGCAAGTCTAATTTTCAAAATGAAAATACACAACTATTAGAAAGGAAGCAAACAGTAGAAATCTCAATTGGAAATAACTAGACAATAGCTACAAAGAACTAAGATCTCCTATAGGTTATGCTTCTTCTCCATAGTTCCAATTTAAATGCCAAAAGTTTGACAAATATTTTTTTCATTATCTTTGTCAAAATCTCTATTATGACACTGTATGTGTTTGTCCCTATGGTAAGTGGTTCAAATTACAATTCTTCTTAATCAACTTAATTAGAGCACCAAGACTATAATGGAAGATGTTGTTTGCTAACGGGAAGCCCAGTCCAGCAGCCATCTTTAATTTCTCTATGCTTTGATGCTTTGTTTTACATTCATCTTGGTATTGTTCAAAGGAAGCAAAAAGGGCATATACAACTGTGCAATTGTTATTATGCTTTTCAAACTTTCAAGGAAGAAAAGGAAGAGAGACAAAAAAACCAATTATATATCATGAGTATAGGAAAGAGTACTAATAAAGAGAGATACCTTTATCCATGACACACGCAAATATTAATGTCAACCAAACCAGTGGTTGTGGGGTTGGAAATGTCAGGCACATACAATTAAGGGTGAAATCCACAGTTTCATCAGTTTGTTTTTTTTTTTCTTTTTTACATGAATTGGGCTGGAATTTTAAATGATCAAGGTTCAAAATAATAAAATATGCTCCTGCATTAAAATTAAAATTCCATTTGAGACTGATAAATAGAACTACCATACTAGATGACTTTTCCCCACCTTTTTGAACAGAGGCAGCATCTTGTATAAATGACTTGTATTTAATTACACATTGTTTTTTTTTTTTTTTTTTTTTTTTTTTTTATAAGTGAAATACAACGGTAGAGATTTAATTACACATTGTTATTGGCACCTACAGTCAATTTCCATTTCTTTTTCTCATCTACCAAACAGTTTTTAAGGCCAATTCTAATATAATGATTATTTGGGCAGTTAAATCTCATCTATAGTTCTTGTATAGATTTACTCCTCTGAAATAGAAACAGTGCAAATACCATTATAAACTAATGGATAATCCATATTTAGCATCATGTCATCTTCTATGGAATCGAAATACCGATCTCTTGCATTTTTTGAAGGAAGAGAAGTCCTCCAAACAAAAAAAAAAAGGTTTTGAATTGAACAAGAAATGTTATGTGTTTGCAGTATGTAAGCGAATGTTTGGCATCCACTAGAACATAAAAAGGGAACCACCGCCAGACATAGAATTTGGATTGAGATCTTCCCTACATTTTCTTAACAACCAAACACATATCCAAAAACAGAAACAAACAGTGGTTGAGAAGAACTAATAACAAGAAAATACCCAAAATCAGCAACCAAAATACACAAAAAACACAAAATCGCAGATCCAAGAAACACAAAAACACACAAAATGCTTAATGCTGGGAAACGGAAATGGAATGAGAAACATAATGGAGAGAAAAAAAAAAAAAAAAACCCTTCTTTCGGTTGGTTCTTACCCTTGTCGACAGCACCCGATGGCGGCGTTCGGAGGACGAGCAGTGCGACGAAACCGAGCGTTTCAATCAGAGAGACAAACATGGGCGGGTGGGTGGGGGTGAGGGAGGGGGAGGGAGTGAACGCGGGGAGGGGGAGAATTGCATTTTGATTCTTGAATCTTAGATTTCAATTGGTTCTACTAAACTCCAAAACGAGCGTTTCATTAGAAGAAAAAAAAAACAACTCCAGGTCAGCTGGTGTGTGGAAGTGTTGTATAGAATTACTCATTGAAATAATAAAATTTTAAAATTTAATTTGATTGATGAGAAATAATTGATATAGGTTCGCCCAAGATTTAGTAAAAATGTGTACCACACGTTAAAAAAGATAATATATATAT
The DNA here is from genome assembly GCA_003123785.1 of Pterocarya stenoptera. Lineage (NCBI taxonomy): Eukaryota > Viridiplantae > Streptophyta > Magnoliopsida > Fagales > Juglandaceae > Pterocarya > Pterocarya stenoptera. Next base: position 140,827 of record QEOT01006714.1, read on the forward strand.
ATATATTTATTTTAGTAAAAGTTATTATTTTGCTCTGATTTATTTATTTAAAATTTGTATTAGTATTACACTTGTTATATATTGTTCAAATTTTATTTTTTTAATGTTTTGCTAGAGATTTATTATTCTCTTCAACTTATAAATATTTTTCCTTTTTTAATAAAAAGATTTTTGAGATTTAGGAGAACAATCTTTTTAGATAAATGTTTTAACCACAAACTCACAAATTAACATAACTTGATATGTTGTTAGATTATAAAATTATTTTTATTATAAAATATATCTCAATTTGGATTGAGAGGGACTCTCAACCATTCTCATCTCATTATTACAATTTTCATAAATTTTTACACAAAATACAATAAACAATTCAACTTTTTCAAATCTACAAAATATTAATAATATTAAAAAATAATATTCTAATAATATTTTATTCAACTTTCATCTCAACTCATCTAATCTCATCTTATTATCCAAATGACACTTAACGTATCATATAAAGTCATATCAGATTGTGAATTTACTTTTATGATTCTCTATAGCCATTCCACTTTTCATTTTTTTATAATCTTGTTACAAATGCATGACTGTTGTTTAAAATTTGAAATTTAAATTAAATAGAGATTAATGTTAGATACAGTCATATGGTGTGCAAGCTGTACACACTCCTTATGAAAAAAGCGGTGTCCACTATTAAAAAATAATTTTTTTCATGTAAATTCTAGATTCACCTCCATTTTAAAAAGATACTAAGCGGAGCTTGCACACCTTATGACTGTAAATATCATTTTTCTTAAAAAATGATTCATTTTTTAATAAAATGATATTATCAGTCTTTTATATATATATATATATGAAAGGATACTATCTCATTTAATACTAAAAGTAGTTGTATATCCATCAACAATATAATTGTACCAATAATATATAGGGAAAAATTATTTCTCATCCTTATTATCATTATTATCTCAATATTCTTAAATTTAGAATCAAATGATTGGTTTACAAGTGGAATATAATAAATAATCTCCAATAATTTAATGACACATCATGAAATTGTAGGAAAATGCTGGTAAAAATGATGGTGAATAAGAAAAATTTTATTGAGACAAGTAACAAGGCAAAGCCAAGTACACTTGAAGTATACAAATACTGAAACTAATTACAAGTCAGGAACTAGAAAACAAAATAAGAAAATCGTGGACGCTTGTTCCATTAAATACAATATCCGAAGCCCATTGAAATAAGGTATTAAAGAAAAAACTTCTAAGTTCGTCCACCGAGCGTTCCTTATCTTCAAAGCATTAATCATTCCTCTCAACATAAATACACCACACAAGGCATAAAGTGATCATATTCCAAACAACAACAATTTATAAATTACCCCTTAACCCTCTCTAATAAGTAAAAAGATCCATCATCCTCTCAGGCATCACCCAAACCATTCCACTCCTATTAAACACTTCAAACCATAACACCATAGTCACCTTACAATGTAGTATACAAGTAGCAAATGATCCAAACAATTCACCAATTTTTTAAAATAAGAAACATCAATCATAACAATTAATCAACACTTGCTAGGATTGTCCAGTGTCAAAATTTTTCCTAAAGAAGTAGACCAACAAATAAACGCAATCTTAGATGGCACATTGCTCTTCCAAGGAAAAGAGTGTACCACATTCAGCCTAGAAAGCATAATGTACAAAGAACGGATTGAAAACTTCTTATTACCGATATGAATCTAGACCATCTTATCCCTCTCATTTTGCCCAAGTTGTGTAGCATACAATAAGAAACTACATCCATTTCCTAGTCATTCACAACTCTAATAAATTGAACATTTCAATGGAGGTGAATCACTAGAATAATCCAAAATCTCAACCACAGAAGCTTCCAGATTTTGAGAAATACAAAAGAGGTTTGGAAAAATAGCACTAAGAACCCTATCACCACACCAAGGATCATGCCAAAAACAAATTCTATAGCCATCACCAACCACAAAATTAACATGTTTTGCAAAAGCATCCCAACCACTCATTATATTTTTCTATACCCCCACACTGTAAGTACCTCTTACCTCATTAGAACCCCATCCCCTAGGCACTCCCATATTTAGAATTAATCATAGCCATCCACATGGCTTCACAATCCTGGTGATACCTTTATAACCACTTCCCAATGAGAGCTTTGTTAAAAATACTCAATTTTCGAACCCCCAACCTACCACATGACAAATGAGTACAAACCTTATCCCAACTAACCAAATGCAACTTGGCTTCCTCCCCAATAGGTCCCCACAAGAAGTCTCAAAATAACTTCTCCAATCAATTTGCTACACCAATTGGAATGGGAAACAATGATAGAAAATAGGTAGGAATGTGAGACAAAGTACTTTTGATAAGGTTGATTTTTCTTCCTTTTGACAAATACAACATCTTCCATCCTGCCAATCTTGTCTCTACCTTTTCCAACACCCCATCCCCAACCATGCTAGACTTGAACGTAGCCCCCAATGGAAGTCCAATATATCTTATCGATAAAGAGGAAACCTGACAATCTAGGAATACTTGCCAAACTTTTCATATTTCTCACATGACCCACCAGTACCATCGAGGGCTTACCAAGATTTACCTTAAGGCCATACACAACCTCAAAACAATGCAGAAGCGCTTGCAGAGTTTGCACATTGCCAGAATTCACGTAACAAAACAGCAATGTACCATCTGCAAACAAAAGATGAGAAACAATAATCAACCATCATGAGGCCCTCCTATTGAGAAAATTGACAACAAACCACCAGCAACCACAACCTCCAACATACGGCTAAGAGCATTCATCATGATGACAAAAAGAAAGGGAGACAATAGATCCCCTTATCTCAAAACACGAAAACTATTAAAAAAAAGCTTCAGGAAAACCATTCACTAATAATAAGAAGCGAGTAGTCGACACAATGTTTAATCCAGCTACACCACCTTCCCCCAAAATCACATCTTCTTAGAAGATAAAACAGAAAATTCCAATTGACATGTTTGTAATCCAGTACAGAATGCACCCAGAAACTAAAGCGCTATGCACAAATTGTAAAGGGTAATTAATGAAGGCCAAAATTGGAAATTCTCACAACACTTTTCCGGTAAGAATTTGTAGGTCGATTGGAGGGCCAAATAGTCTCTCGCAAAAAGTTGACCGAACCAATGACCACAGAGGCCCACCGACTAAAGGCCAAAGGCCCGCGATGCATAAGTCAAAGGGCAAGACTGCCACAATGCATCACCATGGAATTCAAATCCAACTATCATTAAACACGAATTAAGTACGTAACAGATAGATAATGCCCATCGCGATATTCGCTCGGGATACTGGCCCAAGGTATTAATTTTCCCTGTATAATAGCTGATTTGAAGCCCTAACAATCCACAATCCAATGAGGATTAGAGAAGACTAAGCCACAATGCAAGCCCTCTCCTTACATGCCTGATTCATATAAATAGAGGTCAAAGAGCACATTTGAGGTAACTTCTGAACGCCCTAAAACTCAAAACACTCTAAAACTTTATACTAACTTAGGCACTGGAGGTGTCCTCCAACACATCGAGCCCCAACTATCTTTTGATTGCAAGTTATCGAAAGTCATTGGCAAAGATACAAAGCACGTTCATAACAACATGCATTTAAAGCACTTTGAAAGTTACTTATGGTGGGTTTTTATAAATGTAACATTATCTATAGGAACTTTTCAATAAAAGCTTCAATTTAATTTTTTAAAAAAAAGTGGATTTTAGGTTTTCTTTCTTTTTTTTTTTTTTATGTGCTTAAAGCACTTTTTATAAATTTACCAAACATATTATTTTTTTCTTTAAAAAGGCTTTTAGGCTATTAAAAGCACCTTTCACTGACTTCGGGACTAACTTAATTAGGGGAGCCTTATGTCCCCTTGGCAAAAACATATGATTCTACATCACCATATAACACCAAATCTTGATCTGCAGGATGTGAGTACTCGAGGAGATAGCTGTTTACACCGAAATCAAAAGAACGTTGGACTTTACAAGTAAAACACTAATGACTTGCACTCCTATACTAATATTTAAGATGAACAGCACAATTCAAATACATTGCAAGCTAAAGAAAAAGAGATTTGTAGACCTCAGGTAGTTGATAGAAAACACCTAATTGCGTATGCTTTGGATTGATAGGATTATCAACACCTTATTTAAATCGTTAACCATTTCTATTCTATCATGCAATTATTTTTGTCTCTCCTCCCACCCGGGCAAACCCACTTCTCTTCGAATAGAGAGTGCAAAGAACTATCAACCCTCTTAACTTAAGAACACTGACAGCACTGATTATTTTTCAACTCGTTCAATCAATTGGAATGGTGAAGAAAATGTATGAAATGCTGTCCTTTGCATTTGAACGCACCAGAAGATACAGCTCTGAGTTCCACTTCATTTGTATTATTAAGCAAACCCAATACTTGTCCAGTATTGGCTCGATCAAAGTAGTATTATCACCACTCTCATCCAATCTTAATATTAATAAATACAATGATTTCAAGCCATTTAAATCAAAGCAAGCATTAGTTAAATAGATAAGAACACAATTAAATCACATAGTTGATACATTCATGACGGAAACTATTTGGGAGCCTTTAGAGAAAAGCCATTTCCATTCTACATCTTTTATACTCACATATAAATTACAATTTATTGAGCAACATAGAAAACACAATATCACAGAAAATTGAAAACTAGGCAAACAGAACCTGAGAGCTCGAAGGTGTCAAGTCAGAGAAACTTTCAGGTGCCTCCACAACCTTCTATTGAACAAAAAACCTCCACTTTTTATGGTGAGTGCCTCTTTGGTTGAGCCTTGAGATACTACCCACAACAACATAAAGGTTCCGACCCATAGCATAGATTCTGCAATCATTCACATTCACAGCAAAATGTTTGCATTTTTACTCTGGTAAAGGAGGCCCTCTATTGTTTCCTAGGAATCAGTGTCCGCATCATAAACCTTCAGTTTCATCCTTTCAAGATCTGAAACCACAAACAAGCGCCCAAAAACAACCACACTTGAACCAGTCTAGCCTTCTCTCAACCCAACAACCATACTCTCCCAGTTATTTGTTCTAGAGTCATAAACCTGACTCCTGGGAGAGACATAGAAAGGCCGTAACCAGCCTTCTGTCACAAGAAGTTTCCCCTTCGAAATTGCTGCATCATAAGAGGCCATATTGGTTCCCATGCTTGCAATGGGATGCCAAATTCCCTTAACGAGATCCATAACCTCAGCTGAGTCAAGCTCAGAAAGATCTGTGCTGTTTCCTCCAGCCACATAAATCATTCCATCAATCAGTCCGCTTGCAAAAAATGATCTAGCGGTCATAAACTTATTCATCACAGTCCAACGATTCTTTTGCATCTCATATTTCAGAACCAAGTCAATGGGGCAATCAACATCAGAAACCATACCCCCACAAACAAAGAAGACACCCTCATGGGGGATGGAAACACACCTAAATCCATGGGGATAAATCGTGTCCTTGCAAGGCATTGCTGGGATAGAGTGCCAAGAGAAATGAGTAAGATCAAGAACTTGCCATTGAATCTTCACAGTGCACCTATGGAAAGCAAAGACAGAGCCAAGGATCTTTGAAGCCTAGTTCATTTCTTCGAGTGAAAAATCGTTCTTTACTACCAAGCAATAGATGCCATCGCTTGTAGACAACTTTGCAGCTGCATGGCTCTAGACTGGAAGCCTGAGAAGACAACTGAAGGCAAGATCATCAGGGAGGCCTGGAATGAGGGGTTTTCCCTTGAGCATTAACTCTATATCTATTGAAGGACTTAACAAGGAAGAATGGATTACTGCTAACCTAAATGTTGGTGATAATGTTATTTGGGAATCCCCTAGTTTGTGTACAGTGCCTACTGGGAAAAAAATCGGACATGTTGCATCTTCATCTCTCATGCAAAATATCTGCACCTTTGAAAAAAAATGAAGCGGCTCTTGTTCCAATACACAGCTCCTTGTCTATGTCATCCCACCAGATGATTGTTATTTACAAACCACATCTAAAAGATCCACATCTCAATCCAAATTAATGCTACCATTCCGGATTAGTCATTACTCGCTTATCAACAACTTCAGTACAAAATAGGTATTCCCAAATCAAGAAGTACGCTAAATTGAAGTACCAATGGATTGTCCAAAATATCTTCATGACAATTAGTGCAGAATATAAAATTCACAGAAAACCCATTCTAAACCGAATTCAAATCCATATGCACAAAAGAGTGAAGTTTCCATATTTTTATGTTCACCCACTGCTCTTAGGATCACTATCGCTTATCAATATACCAACCGAGTGTTCTATTTGCAACGAACTACAAAGGCAACCAAAACTAGAAAACAGTGACCCAGAATAGAAAAATTCTTGGTTATTTCTTCTTTAGCGATATAGAAACGAAGACTCACAACAATTTAGTTTACAAATTAGAAAGAAATGCCCATTTTTACGATCTTCATATATTGATCATTCAGGAAACCAACCAAACCCAGAATACATATTGCAACATAACTTGGAAACTAACAATCGACATAGCAGAAGCAACGAGAATACATGAGAAAGCTAATATAACAACTTACAAGGGAGACACTGCTGGAATATTATTACAAAGATGGTGACTTTGATGAGATTTAGACAGCTCCAGTTTTGGAATAAAGAGTGATGACCTATTGCCTAGACTAGTTTTTTTTTTTTTTTTTAAATAAACCTCATTTCATTTCATATTAATCAGTCATTACAAGCCATATCAAAAGAAATCAAACTTGAGATAAAAGCAGGACATTCTTCAAGCCAACATGTGAAACTTTCTAAGTTTAAAGCAAACTTTGCCAACTTATGAGCAATCAAGTTGCCCTCTCTTCGGATGAACTGTATCTCCCAGTGCAACAAATCTTTCAAGCTACTTTTTGCATTTTCCACAACCTGCCCATACCAGGTCCAACAAACCCCAATTTTTTTCACTGCATTGATTACTGGAAGTGCATCACCTTAAAAAACCACTTTGTTGAAACCTATCTCTTTACATAATTATATTGTTCTTCTCAGCCACCCCTTTTTAGGTTTCTTCCACTATTGGATGGTAGACATAAGGCTTCCACCACTCGAGTTAGTTTCCTTACTCCTCAAAGCTTCTCTAAAACCATCTAAGGATTGGATGGCCCCTTCAAAAACCTATGCAGGACCAGAAAAGACATCTTCAAAAACTTATTTCGTCTATGCCAAATGCCTCTAAGAATAACTGCCACTTCCTTTAATAAACTAGAGGCTAGTTTCATACAAAGCCTATCCCATAGATCCATAAAATCCACTGCCATGACACTCCACTTCTGCACACCACTCCGTTTACACATCCATACATCATTCACAGCTGTGCATTGCCATAAAGCATGTAATATTGATTCACTTTCAGTTTTACAGATTGGGCACTAGTCATTTTTTTCCAACATTTTTCTTAAACAACAAAGCTTTTGTAGGAAGATAGTTTGCACATGCTCTCCATAAAAAATGTTTTGTGGCCCTAAGAATGTTTAAATTCCATAACTTCCTCCACCTATCAGAATCTTTCACCCCCCCCTCCCAGGAACCCTCTCCTTCTTCCCTTCTCCTTATGTCTATTGCCATGTGGTATGCACTTTTGACATTATAATTTCCATCATTGCTGTGAATCCATATCATCTTGTCCTCCCCTTCTCTTTGGCTAATTGGCATACTACATATCATCTCAGCCTCCTTATCACCAAAGTGATATCTAATTAATTTCTCATTCCAGGCCTTTAGTTCTGGAAAAATTAAATCAGAGACCCTTGCCTCAATCCCTAGTGAGGAGACCTGAGATTGAACACGGAAAGATGATGGTTTAGGCAGCCACTTATGTTTCTAGATCTTGATGCTTCTTCCATTACCCACACGCCATATGAGCCCCTCTTTAGTAATATCTTTTGCTGCCCATACACTCCTCCAGATAAAGGATGGAGCATTGACAACCTTTGCATCCAGAATACAACCATTTCTATAGTATTTGCTACTGTACACCTGTGCCACAAGTGATGTGGGGTCATTTAAAAACCGCCAAACATGTTTACCTAGTAAGGCCATATTAAAGTCCTCCAAGTTTCTAAAGCCCATCCCACCACTCTTTTTTGCCCCTGCCAAACAGTCTCAACTCTTCCAATGGATCACCTTTCTGTCCTTATTCTTCCCCCATCAAAAGTTTCCCAACAAAGCTGAAATTTCTTGACATAGTCTTCTTGAAAATTTGAAAACATTCATAGTGTAAGTGGGGACAGCCTGTAAAACAACTTTGATCATAATCTCTTTTCCCGCTTTGGACAAGAAGATGTTTTGCCAACTGCTCATTTTCTTCCAAATTCTTTCTTTTAAAATTCTGAATGTATTATACTTGGACTTACCGACTAGAGAAGGCAACCCCAAGTATTTCTCAAAACTATCATATGTTACAGCCCCTGCATCTCTACCAATCAGTTCCTTACTTCTGTAGCTTGTGTTAGGACTCAAGAATACTGATGTTTTATTTCTGTTTAGTTTTTGCCCCGAAGCATTTTTATACTTATCTAACAAAGACTTAACATTTTTCCATTCAGACAAAAGGCTCCTGCAGAAAATTACACAATCATCTGCAAAGATTCTAGGACCCCTTCTAGCCACTTTAACACCCCTTATATGCTTTTCCAAATCATTTTTATTCAGCAACGAACTTAAATCCTCAGTACATAAAATAAATAGACAAGCGGAGAGAGGATCCCCTTGTCTAAGGCCACGGTTTGGTTTGATAATGTCCCCTGGACTTCCATTCACCAAAATAGAATAGCTCCCACTCCTAACACATCTCATAATCAGGTCCACCCAACTCAAATCAAATCCTAACTTCCTTAAGACAGCTTCGAGGTAGTTCCACTCCACCCTATCATATGCCTTAGATATGTCAAGCTTCAGCACCATACTCCCTTGCTTACCTTTCTGCTTGGTTTTTATAGTATGGAGCACCTCATATACTACCATGACATTATCCGAAATCCATCTACCAGGAATAAAAGCACTTTGAGATTGTGATATTATTAATGATAGCACCTTCTTTAGCCTATTTACTATGGCCTTTGATATCATTTTGTAGAAAACAGAACATAAGCTAATGGGTCTAAATTCCTGAACATTCTCAGGATTTTTAACCTTAGGTATTAAAGCAATAAGTGCTTGATTCACAGCTTGTGGACTGCCACCATTATTAAGAACATCAAGTGCTGCTTTACATACCTCTTCCTTCACTATTTTCCAATGCTTTTGATAGAACCAGCTCCATAACTATCAGAACCAGGAGCTTTAAGAGGAGACATTTGTGCTAGAGCCCCTTCAATATCTTCACTGGTATAATCCTTCCCCAGCTCCTCTCTCATTTGTTCAGTGACTCTGCCTTCAACACAGTTCAGCACAGCCTCTAAATCCCCCATCGATGGTGTTATAGTAGAAAAAACCCCTTTAAAATACTCTTTAAAGGCTTTCTTAATTCCTTCCACTTCTATTTGTAGTACCTCATTTTCATCTTTAATTTGAAAAATTATGCTCCTCCTTCTTCTTTCATTTGCGCATGCATGAAAGAATTTGGTGTTCCTATCCCTCATTTGATACCAATGAGTTTTAGCTCTTTGCCTCCATCTTAGATCCTACTGATCTAACACTTTCCCTATCTCTTCTTTTACTTCTTTTTTTATATCTCCCACATTTTCTGCACCTTCATTTAACTGCATTTGTCTTAACATTTCATTTTTCTCTTTTATTTTCTTCTCCCTTTTTTGGAAAATATTACAACTCCAATCACTTAGAGTTCTACTGCATAAGTGCAGTCTTCTCTGTATCCCCTCCACCAAGTCTACATAAGACACCTTTTTTTTTTCCATCCCTCTTCCACAGGGTTTTCACAATCTGCCTCAAGGGACCAGCTTAGTTCAAACTTGAAGTTCCTCTTCCTCTAGTAAGCCTTTCTCTGCCCCTTACTTGCATGGAGCAAAATAGGCTTATGATCTGATGTACATGATGCTAAAGTCTCCACTTTAACATTTCTATAAAACTGGGCCCACCTTTCATTTGCTACCACACGATCTAATCTCTCCTTCATAAAAGACTCATCACAGTGATTGTTGCTCCTAGTGAATCTACAATCTGACCATCCCATATCAAAGAGGTTACAAATACCCAGCACACTTCTAAAACCCTCCATTTGGCTTTCACTCTTAGCCTTTCCCCCACATTTCTCCTTTTATACTAAAATTTCATTAAAATCTCCTAAAACACACCATAACTGATCAGGTGGTTTTAGGGATTCTAATAAATTCCAGCTCTCATGTCTCCTACTAACCTCGGGTTGGCCATAAAAACTAGTTAATATCCACCTACAATTTTCTTGTTTATCTACTACCCAACCACTAATGTGGTGGTTTGAGTAGTTAATTAGCTCAAACTGCATCTACTCTTTCCATAGCATCATAAGTTTTCCATTTGCACTAACTGCAAAACAACCTTCAAAATCTAATTTCTTCCTCACAAAATCTGCTTTACCATTTTTCAGTTTAGTTTCCATTAAGAAAACTAAGATGGGCTTCTTGTTCCTTACCAAATTGATAAGGTCTTGAACTGTCTGGGAGTTCCCAAACCCCTGGCAGTTCTAGCTTAAGGTTTTCATAATTGTTGGCAGGATTGCAAAGCAACCTCCGCCAAAGACATATCTTGTTTCAAGCCACCCTCATCTCCCTTCTCCATACTCCTTTTTTTTTTTTTTCACTGTCACACTTGTCATAATCCTTGCTCATCCTCTTCTCACCCACCTTCACATTCATTTTGGAGAGTTTCCCACTAGCTCGAGCCCTTTTTCTCCAATTCCTTCCCTTCTGCACCATTGTATCAGAGCTCCCTTCCAAGCCACCTCGCACCTTCTTTTGATCAGCACACACAGAAGAACTACTGGTATTATTGGCCCCTTTCTCACAAGGTATGGGGATTTCTTTTTGTTTCCCACACACATGTTCCTCTCCACCCTCAGCAGAATTTTCCTTAGAAACCTCCACCACCCCCTTATTTCTTGTTTTAATCCCCTCCTCCCTTGCTTTGGAATACCCTCCCCTATCTTCCCCAAAATGCCCTTCCCATTGTCCTCCTCCCTTCTCCATTGTGGCAATCACCGCATTGGTCCATCTCCCAAGCTCCTCACTCCCTTTTTTATTCTCCCTTTGGGAAGTCCTCAACCCTTCATTACTATTTGTAAAGTGTATTTTACCCGTCGAATCTACCCTAATCCATGCTCCATATTGATTCACATTCTCATCCCCTTTTTCTTTCTGAATTTTGCATAACAGATCATTATGCAAAACCCTTCCACACGTAAAACATATCCTGGGCAGTTTCTCGTATCTAATTTGGATCCAAATCTTCGATCCATTAGACATGATAGTCCTACCTCTAGCTAAAGTCTTCGTTAGATTAATTTCTATTTTCAATCCGAGATATCTTCCCCAACCTATCCCCCCTTCATCGACCTCAACTTCCTTCACCTGCCCAATCGAGTTCCCTATTCTCAACCCCGTATCCTTATTCATCATTGCAAAAGGAAAATTGTGTAATTGAACCCACATAACCTCATGAGTGAATAGCATTTTACCTGGTTGGATGTCTCCTGAGAATTTCCTCATAATGAATAAACAGTTGTCGAACAGCCACGGCTTCCCCTCTTCAACCCTCTGTTTGTCTGCGAGAGTATTGAAGATAATCACGAACAAGTTAGCCCCCACCTCCTAGAACACAGCAGGTTTACTTAGCTTCCATATGTTGGACATGGTTGCCGAGATGATGTTCCTCCTTATAGTCCTCTCTGTACAAATTTTCCCTATTAGGCACAGCTCCCCCTTCTTTGAAACCACCTCTGATTCCTCATCATTCAGTTCGATAATCTCCAGTTCTTCCTCTGATAGCTTCATCTGCCTCCAAGAGTCCTTAAGATCTTCCATGGAAAAATTCACCCAGCCCTAACCCCAGCTCTGTTTCCCACCCTGGCTCACACTCACTCGAAACAAAAGGACTCCTCTATTTACCCGTAGCCCCCTCCTTTAAACTCTCTGTTTACCTCAGGCTTTTGTCGGCATGTACCATATATCGAGTAGAAAGTGGAGGGACACGGTGGAAGCTTGGTTCCGGAAGGCAACTAAGTCCTCAACCATGGGCCAGCTTATTAGTATTATTCCTTCCATCATCACATGGCAGCTTTGGACAAGGAGATGTAAAGTTCGAATGGAGAACACGACAATGTCGGCCAAGGATGTCTGGTGCAATGTGAAGTTTTGGATTGCCAGAGTTGCAGGAAAGCTAAAGAGCACTAAATCTCTTTCTAGACGTGATGAACAACTGCTTGAGGATATGAATATTCCTCACAAATCTCCAAGAACTAAATTTGTTTAGATTGTGAAGTGGTTGAGACCGAAGCTTAGTTGGTTTAAACTAAATGTTAATGGGAGCTCTCGTGGCAATTCGGGAGAAACAGGGGCTGGTGGCGTGATTCTGTCTAACCAATGTTCTTTGGTGATGGCTTTTTCGGTGTTCCTCAGCCAAGGCACAAGTAATTTCGCAGAGTGCATGGCTCTCCTTCATGGGGCCCATATACTCAAGAGTTTGGGCTTCACAAGGGCTAAAATTGAAATGGATTTGTTGGTTGTGATAAATTGGATAAAGTCCTCGAGTTGTGGAGTCTAGTACCTTGAAGAGTGTTGGGATGAGATTCTAGAATTACTGAAGCACCTGCAATTTTCTATCAGTCATATATTTAGACAAGGAAATGCACCTGCAGACTTTCTAGTTCACTTGGGTTCTAGTGGCTGCTCGTCTAGCTGGGACTCTTTCACTAAGCTTCCGCATCCTTTGAAGGGACTGATTCACATGGATAAGTTAGACTTTCCATATATTAGACTTTATGGTTAGGTTGTATACGTTCTGTCCTTCCGTTGTTGATGGTTTCTTGTCTTACTCTGATTTGTTAGCCATGTTTACACTCTATTTGCTTGTGTAGTCATGGTCTGTAACTTGGCTCTTTTGCTTGATGTAATCTCGGTTCCTCCACCTAAAAGTGAGGTTTTATAGTAAAGGACCCTGTCAGGAAATTGAAGAAAAAAAAAACTCCTAAAAGAAAAAAAAATACATAAATGAAAATCCACTTAGATTGTGAGACATCAACCAGTGTGCCTTAATATTATAAAATTCAAAATGAAAAAAAAAAAAAATCTTTTGGGATTGAGAATTGGCATGCAGTATTGTTTTGTGCATTTTGAGAGGGAGGAGGAAAGTAATAGTGAACGAAGGTGTTTGGGGCCATGTCACTTTCTAATATCTTATGTGATCAAACTCATTTTTTGAGATACAAATGTTTTGGCCTCGTTTATTTTTACAATCATTCTCATCTTATCTCATTTAATAATTACAATTTTTTCAAATTTTCATATAAAATAAAATAAACAATTCAACTTTTTCAAATTCTAAAATAAAAATAATATTAAAAAATATATTTTAACAATATTTTATTTAACTTTAAATCATCTCATCCCATCTGCGAAAACAAACGAAGCCGTGTGTGTATACCTATTAGAGTGTTATGTACTTTGGATCAAAATGAGAAAATAAAGACCAAGAATGTTAGATGATAAACTTGGCGATTGGTTTATCTATCCATTAAGGAGAATACAATCATCTACACTTCTTGGGATAATTTTATGAGGGATGTTAAAAATGCCCAATTCGTTATTTTCAAATTAAGTCAATCAGACTCTTATAATGGAACATTTATGATCATTTTTAGAACACCTTCTAACTTTTGTGTTTTATTGCATTCACTTATTTATATGGTGAAATAATAAGACATAATTAATTGGTTCCAAATTCGATGTATCATTTTACAAACCAAGACATAATTAATTGGTTCCAAATTCGATGTATCGTTTTACAAACCATCACTCATATGGGCTCGTTTGCTTACGGGGATGAAACTAGAAACTCTAAAAACTCTCCCATGGTTTTGTACGGTTAAACTAATTCTGAAAATAGACACTCATTTTTTATCTCATCTCATATCTCATTAACTTATTTACTGTTTATGAACTGTACTATACTGTAGAAAAAGCTGGCGTGACGTTATTGTTTTGTAGGAAAAAAGCTGATATGACGTCTGATGTTCTGTCCGGTTAGTTTATACGGACATATACAGGTGGTTAGTTTATACGGACATATATAGGAAAATGTCAGTTACTGTTTTTCATTTGGTGTTACTATTCATGCACGGCCTTCAACCATTTTGTTTATATTTTATTATAAAAAATTAATATAATTAAAAGTGGATCCCACCAGTATTAAAAAAAATGCAGGAAAAAAAAGGGAAGAAAAATGGCAAAACGCAACACAGCCTACAGGAAAACGCCGAAATGATAGGAAAAACATTTGTACTGTTGTGGGTCCCACAACCATAAATACTTCACAAAAAATTCAAACTAATCTCATCTCATCTCTATAAACAAATACATATCATCTTATCTCATCTATACTTAACATATCTCAATACTATTCACACATATCTCAAAAAATCTCATCTGCGAAAATAAACGAGGCTAAAGTTAAATTATGTTAAAATATAGAAATAATCTTAATCATGAGAAATGATATTTACAATCGTATGGTGTATACATTTTGCACACTTTTTAAAAAAATAATAGATAAATATGGAACCCACATTAAAAAAATATTAATTTTTTAATAGTGAAACATACTTTTTTTCAAAATGTATGAAACTTGCACATTCTATGACTCTATCTAACATTACTCTTTTAAGAGGTATAATTTGTATATATCTGAACTGTTATGCCTATAAACTTTGTCACATGCTTTCATCTCATAACTATACTTGCCTCCTTTTATTCTCCATCAACCCCTAGACAGGAGCCTATTTTTACTTGGCACATGGGCACCAAGTTTGATCCAAAATAATCAGGGTTTTGCCTTTGAATTACAATCATATCACCAGAATATCACAATGTTAACAAATGTGCCATATGGTATGCAGAAATATAAGAGATGTTCTTGTCATACCTAGCAAAATCAGCTGAGCAGGAAACTGCTACGTATTTAGCTCAATAAACTTACTGTTTTATAAAAAGGTACAATATTTTTAAGGAAAGGCAAAAATTGATAAGCAGTTAGTAATATTCTGGATGATGAGTAACATTCGGATGTGCTGCTCTAGTCTCTAGAGTAATTTGATAGGAACATCAAAAGTAATGTAAACCTTTCTGAATATATCAGCAATTCACTAACAATAATTTCGGGATTTTGTAAGCAACTCGTATCTTTTCAGCTACTTATAGCTGGCCTCTTCTTCAACTCTGGTAGAGAGATGGGGTTTCCCATATAACAAAGAAGCTAGCTGCCTAGGACATCTCATCTCACCAGAGTCTTTTCGACTTCAGCTTGGATGTTCACCAATCAGATTACCAGATGCAAAGAAAGACCATCTTCTGGTTTCATATGTTTCTTCTAGTATTTACCCCATCCATGGGGGATTAGCAAGAACTATGATCTGTCTGCAGTGTCTCCAAGCTGAAGCAATGCAATAGATTCTGAAAGGCAGGTTTGCTCCAAATCTTTAAAAGCCACAAGTTTATCAACAAGAACCTCCAAATTGGCAGGCAACTCCTGAAAAATACTCAAAGCAATAACAAAGCCAGAAGAAGCTTGATCAAATTCTCGCCACAAAAATAAGCTTCCAACAATTAAAAACAAAATCTTGGGGAGGTTTCAGCAATAACAAAGTTGCCACTTGCCATTAAAAGAAAACTCAAATTTGGAACATTGACTTGCAGCACTTTGTTTACCATGGATTCTGAGCAAGTACTCTCTATTTTACAATGATGCTGTGTGTTAAAGCGAGGAGGTCACCTTTCCGAAATTGATATTATTATCACGTTGTCATGTCTAGTTTTTGCAATACATTTAATATCACATGCCTTCATAGCTTTGAGAAAACTGAAGTAATTAACTTAAAACTGTGAATTTCAAAAATCAACATATTCAGATGTTGGTATTCTAGAAACAGAGGATGGTAGATGATAAGAGGTCTCTACAGGCAAAAATATATAAGGGCAAACTGTTTGAATTACTACATTATGTAACCAAAACATGTAAGAATCCAGTATGACCAAAGAATCTGATGCCAGCAAATCATATATACAACCAAAAGGATTTATAACCAAAACAGATCTGTTTATCTCAGAAACTGACATATTTAACAATGTGCATTTATCTATCTTAGTGCACTTATTTGCTGATTATTATTCTCTAATAATACAGTCATAACTCTGCCCAAGCAGTTGGATCTATATTAACCACCATAAAACATAACACAAAACGGAATATCCCAATATTAAAATGGAATGGCAGTAAAGGAAACCAGGGTGGGTCGCTCATAATGATTATTCCTTACTTGTGACCAACAACCAAAGAAACAAAAAAGACAACTAAAAATACAGAAGTCATTTAATGAAATAATATAACCAATGCCCACCCAAAAGTGGGAAACAAAAGGATTAAGGGCCTAAAGAAGCGTATAATAGGCATATACAATTTAAAAGCAAGAACTGTATACAAGTAAAGTATGGAATCTCTCTTTTATAAACTCCCTGCTAAAGATATACCAAAATCAACATCCCTGCTAAAACTGGAGACTATTACCAATAGCGTACCCAACAAGGCATATATATTTGATTGGCGTGTCAGAAACAATTCATTCACTTCATTATGGCAGAAACATTCTCTAGTACAATAACACGGCCAAAGAGGCATAATGTCGTTTCACCTTTCGCTGGTTCTATCTCTTGTATACTTCCTAGTTACTCAGGTTTCGCCCCTTTGCACCCTAATAATATTTTGACTGAGAGAGAGAGAGAGAGAGAGAGAGAGATTGCAGAGTCGGAGAGGAGAGATACTCCATCCATATAAATTCCGCATCTAGCGAAGGAATTCCTTGCCTTTTTAAATCATAAGGTATGTTGTAAGAGATGATGAGCAAGATCTAAAAAGGTCAGATTTGAGAGAGAGAGAGAGATTCCATCAACCAAACCGATAATATATTCAGTACAGCAAACCCATCCATACATATTTATTTAAGCATATAGAAAAAAAGTACAAGGTTGCAGAGAGATAGATCCAGATCTGCTCCACCTCACTCTTTGTCATAAAAAGAAATCCCCAACTGAGAGAACGAGTCCTCCACATCCTTAAGGATGTCCAACCTTTCTATCTCTTCCTTCTCAATAAAGGGAAGAAGTGGCTCGTTCTTCTGAGGCTCCTCTGTTTCTGCAGGCAGGCTGGAGCTGATCTGAGGCCCTTTTGATGAATTCATCATATCAGGATTCACACTACTCTTATCAACTCCAGTTTGGCCTGTGCATGGACCATGGCCAGGAGAAAAGGAACCAACAGCAGTATACTCTTTCAAGCCATGCAATAGATTTGAGACAAGCCCTGAATCAGGAAGACTTGTAGCACAGGCAGGATCTGAAAAATTACTGATGCTGTGATGCTGAAAGTTCATCAAGGCATCTCCAAAGGAAGATGGAGCAGAAGGCATAGAAACGGCTGACGATAAAGGATTAGAATGATGAATTTCAGCATGGCTACTGTCGGATGAAAGATATGGTGACATGGCAGACAGAGATGAATCATTTTGAACATCATTTTCAGAGCACTTACTTGCATGTACCCGGCTGAGTTCATTCAAGCAGAACTTAGAGAATTCCAAAGGAGAGGTTGTCCTAAGGAAAAGTTTACTCGGCTTATTCCCAGAACGGTGAAAGGAACTTCCAGGCAGGACTATGGAGACGGAATTAGGAATAGTGCTAACGACGTCCATGAAATTACTGAAATGAGCAGGATAATTCGAGCTCTTCCTTCCATTAATCTCCTCTTGATGAGCCCTAAGATGGACCTCAAGATCCTGGTAATTATTGAACACTTTTTTACAAAAGTAGCATGAAACCTTCTCAACCTTTTCTTTGTTGGAGGCCAAAAGGCGATTCATCGCTTAAGTTGAAAATGAGAACTCAACAAGGCTAATATCAAGACTACAAGACAGAAACTAGCAAGTGCAAGAACAATATCGCTGTGATGAAGAACACTTCAGTTCTTACCCCCACTTTTATAGCCGTTTGAGGGAAAGACAGGTCATAGTCTTAACCATTAATGTAAACGACACGTCTAATGAGAATCAATTGAGAGGAGAAACACAGAAAGCACAAATGGAAGAAAGTTGGCAACTTGGCAGAATAAACATGCATGCAGAAACAGCAATAAAGGAACCTTATCTGCAATAATCTACACAAGGATAGACATAAATGCTCATAAAAAGCACCATGCAACATTTCACACGTGTGTAAACATTACAAAGTCATGTAACAACCTCTCCCCAATTTCTGACATCCGTTAAGGGGTAGTTCTGGAAGTTGATTTCTTCTCAGTGTGGACCCTCATGACTTTTGTTCTCAATGCCCACTGTGTATACCATAAAAACTAGTTGATTGCTCAATAATTTGAAACCTTCTGACTACATACTTGGTTCATTTTAATTCTTAAAAAAAAAAAAAAAAATCTATGTGATGGAGGAGAACGGCAAGGGATATTAGCAGTTCAATCATTTGACTTAACGATGAGGTGTAATATGTGAATCTAATTCCAACCCCTTCTTACATATACGTGTGTGTGTGTGAAACAGCTAAGCACCTCTCATTTTCCTTCTAAAATACTTATAAAAAAGGTACATCAAACAAACAGACCTTCCAAGGATTAAATAACGATATGGAGTCTACTGTCCTATTTGAACATCATCTTACAAAAATAACAATTATGTAATGTTTTTGTAACGATAAATGCAACTGAATTCTTGCCGTCATAAAACAATGACCATGTGGTTTTGGAGTTTATTGAGTAAAGACATACAAATAAAAAAAAATCTAGTAAAATAATAAATCCTCAAACTAAATAATAATTTAGCACACTAAATGACTGAAAGCTTTTATGAATACTTGAGGCCTCAAGTGTACACTTCATGAAAGATCTAAACCATAAATCTTTTTTTATAACAATAACAATTTCATAAAAAAGCAATCCAAGTACAACGAGATGTCTATAAGAAACTCATCTAGCTAGAAATAGAAAAAGATACAATAAAATAATGGGAAAAAAAGCCCATTAAAGTCTATAGAAGCTATCCAAAGGAGGATAGCATTGAAAAGAAAGTTCTGAGATCCTACATCATCCGTTCGCAGTACTCAAAATTTCTATCAGTTCATTTTCCTCTAAATACACCATATGAGATATGTACAAAGCATTTTTTACACTGCTCAGATTTGTGGCTAACACCTAATCCTCACTCTAAGGGTAAAAAGGTTCCTCTATTCGGGGCATGACCTAAGCAAAACCAACTCAGCTGAAAAATCATTCCATAGAGCACTAGCCACATCATACTGTAGTAAAAGGTGATCTAAAGACTCTCCACCCGTTTTGCACATGCATCACCATTCAATCACAATGATGTGTCTTTTTCTCATATTATCCATGGTGAGGATCTATCCTAAAGAGGCAGTCCAAGCAAAATATGCAGTTCTTAGAGGTAGCTCAGTTTGCCCTTTTCTTTTCCAAGGAAATGAATTTTTTTTCGAAGGAATGCAGACATTATAGAAAGTATGATTGAACATCTCTTTCTTCGAAGAAGCCCAAAGTAGCTCGCTTTAACCTCCTCTTATTGTATCATTGACTAATCCTTTTGGAGTATGTGCACAAGGATGACTTCAGTTTTTCTTGGCTCACTACAAATGGTATCAAAGCCTATTCCAAGCCAAAAGTGTGGGACTTGCGTTGTGCCACCTTACTGAATGGTCTAGTATGGATGCCAAGGATTTGAGTGAGGGAGGTTGTTATACCTTGAATTAAGTTTATGAAGGGTGTCGAATAAGATCTCAAATTGCCTAGGGGAGAAGTTCTTGCAGTTTATAATTATTCTAAGGAGCTCCATTTGTAACCTTGACTATTCTTTTTAGAGTAGAAGCCCATATGTGAATTGGGCTTTCCTTGGGTCATTACAAATGGCATTAGAAGGCAACCCATGTGGGACTGGGGACTCAATGGAATGTGAACCTTGACTAGAAAGCCAGAGATTTGAGTGGGAGGGAGATTGTAACACCCCACTAAGTCCCACATTGGGTGTGCGATATATAACAAAGGGGAAAGTAGTAAGGAAAGGGCTATTGAGTGTCGGCTGTCAAGTCTCAAATTGGTTCCTTGCTTCGTAAAATTTGATTTTTCTTGTTTTTTTTTTAATGATTCTTAAGAGCTCCAATATAAAATTGACTAGTTCTTTTGGAGTGTAAGCCCAATATGACTTGAATTGCTCTTGGGTTATTACAAATGGTATTGGTGCTCATCTCCAACCAGGATTTTTCTTTACGAGTAAAATTAAGGTCCCCAACCAGGAGGTTGTGTGTGTCAGATTGTAATATCCTAAAATGAGCATATAAAAGGTCATGAATGAGATCCAGCATTACCTGGGGGAGAAGCTTTATCTGAGGTTGGACCAATCGCATCACAGCTATTCAGGATACAAAGATGCAGTTTAAGGATTGTAAACTACAGTCTCATAAACCTTCCTCATCAGTAATTTTAAATGTATACAATAAATATATACAACCTTCTTTGGAATAGAGGTCCTCTCCAATTATCTAACTGGATTGGATGGTCTAACTCTAGAGAGAGATAGACACATCAAATGGGCCCTATAGCATTTAATGCCGCTGGTATAGGATTCTTGGGTAGGATGGACACCACATTAACATTTAATACTATATCTATCTCTCACTGTATTGGACCATCCAATATGGTCAAACAATTGGTGATATCTTAATTGCTTTTGTAGGCTCAAATAGTCAAGTTTAACAAATCACAGTATACAACTCAAACAGTACACATACAATGCCAAACAACTACCTGATTGAGGATGAGAATTAAGGCATTAGCATGTAGAGGCCATGTGCTTGTAGATAATGTTAACCTCTCTTCACATTTTGTGATGGTGATATGCTATATGTAAGTCGTGTGTTTGAGCTTCTTTTCTTCATTGCTTTGCACCCATTATACATGGTTTTGCACACCATATAATAGCAAACTATACTGTAAAGGGCGTACCAACAGCCTGAACAAAATTAAAACTTGTGCTTGTAGATGATGTTAAGCTCTCTTTCTGTTTTGCAATGGTGATATGCTACATGGAATCTAAATTGCTGGTTTTGACTTTCCTATCCCGCCGTAGCTAGATACTAAACCTAACGAAACAAAACATTAATTGTTCAGGATATGCTTTATGGATGTCATGCAAGATATTTTCTGCCATTCCTTGAAGGAAAAATTACCATTTATGTTATCTGAGGTTGGACCAATTGCATTACAGCTATTTAGGATACACTGATGTGGTTTAAGGATTGTAAACTACAGTCTCATAAACCTTCCTTATCAGTAATTTTAAATGTATACAACAAATATATACAACCTTATTTGGAATATAGATCCTCTCCAATCGCCTGACCAAATTGGATGGTCTTACTCTGGAGAGAGATAGACACATCAAGTGGGCCTTATAGCATTTAATGCCACAGGTATAGAATTCTCGGGTAGTGTGGACAGCACATAAACATTTAATACTATATCTATCTCTCACTGTATTGGACCATCCAATACAGTCAAAAAATTGGAGAGTATCTTAATTGCCATTGTTGCTGCAACAACCAAGGCTCAAATAGTCAAATTTGACTCACAATATTAAACATCTTTAGCTAGTAAAAAGGATCAAGTACGAACACAAATAAGCCTTAATTTTTGTGTGAGATATATACAAGATCAGAAGCCCCTACCTCTTGTGCATTGCATGGTACGCAAAAAGTATGATTACAAACAAGAGTAGTTCAAGAAACGGGAAAAGAAAGAAAGTTTCTTTCAATAGACCTGTATAAGCTGGCTGATGCTGATATAAGGGTGCAAAGTGTAAATGTTTTTGTAGATTGAAAGTGGAATACATCATTTTAATAGTTTGGGACCAAATTGCAAAACAATTTAATAGTTTTACAATGTAAAGTATACTATTCCCATTAGTTTTTTAAGTAAAAAAATTGATACTATTCCCTTTAATTGCAGGTACAGAGACAACCAACAGCCCATGCAGTTCCCTATTAGTGATTAATTAAAGTTGTATAGTTCTTGAAAGAACACCCACATTGACCAAAGTTGGCTTACAATATTAAACATCCTTAGCTGGTAAAGGAGATCAAGGTGACAAGGACAGACTCTTAAGCCATACATGAAAAGAATTTCATGATTCATCACAGAAGAAGCAGATACTTTGCTAATGGTCATCAGACAAAATAACATCTCCCCTCCTCATAAACAAACCATAAAGTGTTTGGTCACAGCCTGGGTTCAATCCCGTATAGCATATATGTGCATGTCTGTGCTACCAACATCGAGTATAATGTAGAAGTACAGAAGCATGTCAATGGGATCCTAGCATACTGCCAAGGACAAGCAGCAAGTATAGGGAAATGGTTCGATTTTGAGTTCAACTATTGGGTTAAGCTAAAACAAAGTATCGCAATTGAGTTTACATACTAGCCAAATATGCATTTGTTTTACTTTTAAAACCAAATCAAGTACTACAAAAAAATAACCAATTGAGCTAATTTTTTTCTGTTTTTGTCAACGAGAATGAGCAAACTGATAACCCTCGAAAAATTAAAACATAGAACTACCACAACAGAGTTCTAGGATTCCATGAAAGACCAACAAAACCCCCTATTATCTTCAGCAAATGATACAATGATCTCAGAAAAAGAGTCTTAAGGAAAGGGCAGAGTACCAGAAGGATTTACATAGAATGTGAAACCAAACAATCTCAGCAAATATATGAAATGGGTCAGAGAGATTATAGGTTTTGACCGTGCGAGAGAGACCATTACCTATTGAAGGACTCAACTCTGCAAGCAACGGGGCACGTCGTCTAGAGATTATAACCTTTGGTCCTTTTACCCTTTCTTTTCCTTGTTTTGTTTCCTCTTCTGTTCGACTTCAAAATCTAAACGGACAAGTTTTCCACGAAAACTTTTCCATCCTACGACAAAGTTGCGAGGTGATGATTGGATAGCTAGAAATTTCAATATATCGGTAAATAATATTGAAATAATTTAAATTAAGATATTTTAAAAAATTAAAAAAATTCAAATATTATATTAAATTTTGAAAATTTTGTATTATTTTTTATATTTTACTTTAAAGTTGTAACTTTTAATAATTAGATAAAAAGTTAAAAAAATAGAAAATAAAATTCTTTTGTATTTTAATGATGTTTAAAGATAAAATATTTATAAATATCCCTATGCATATTTGAAAATAGTTGACATATTATAATATCATATATATATAATATATATAAATATATATATATATCAACTTGTCTTCATTTTTAAATAAAAGTATCTAATCATTACATCAATTTTTCTCAAAGTGATATCAAATCATTTTCGGAAAGAAAAAATCATAAATTTCTAACTCTAAAGATATCATCTCCAGAAAACTTTTGGTTCTAAATATATTTGATCTCAACGATTTTACCAAAACTAACAAAGAAACACACATCTCTAAAATTTTTCTTAAGAAATAGAAAATTTTCTTATCCAAACAATTGATGTAAAAAACATAAACTGATTTTTTTTTTTTTCAAAAGGAAATATTGAGATCCTATAAGTTTTCCGTATATTTTTAAATAGATCAAAATGTGTATTTTGTAAATTTGTAAAAGAGAAACTATATTTGCAGTCTTAAGTGTGCAAGTCCTGTGTACTCAATTTAAAAAAAAATAGATAAATCTAAAACGTATATAAAAAAATTATTTTTTAATGGTAGACCTAATTTTCTTTCAAATAGAATATGCGGAGATTTTATTCTCCATAACTGTATCTAACATAGTATTTTTATAATAGAAAATGTTATGTTGCTCAATGCATTTGACTGACGCCAGTAAGCAATAGTGCATATGCGTGTTTTTGTTTAATATTTAAAAAAATACGCAAAATTATGTTTGGTTCTACCATGGTATTTGGGACTCTTGGCATATGCCAAAGCTGTTATATTATCATTGTATATCTTAACGGCTTCATCTGCATGAGCCGTAACCTCTAGGTGTTGAAAAAGTCTCATCAACCAAACAGTCTCTTATACAACTACTGAGCAAGCAACGTACTCTGACTCCATTGAGGACAAAGCAATGCATGATTTCTTCTTGCTACACCAAGAAAGAGCTCCCGCACTAAGCATAAATCTATAACACGTTGGAGATTTTCGCTCATCTTTGTTACTAGTCCAACCAATACCGCTATAACCCTTCAATCTCATGTCTCCACCATGATAGCAAAAAACAAGATCTGCTGTCCCACGAAGGTATCGAAAAATCATCTTAATTGCTTGCTAATAAACAGATCCTGGTTTACTCTGATAACAACTAACCAATCTAACTACAAAGCAAATGTCAGGTCGTGTACACAACATAACGTACACCAGACTTTCAATTGTACTTGCATAAAGAACTTTGATCATTTCTTTCATTTCTCCATCATTCTTAGGGCAATGTTCTAGGTTTTCAATGTATAACCCTTCTCAAATTAGAGTGTCTATGGGTTTGGAGTTGTGCATACGAAATTGTTCAAGAACTTTCTTAATGTAAGTCTTTTGAAACAAACCAAGAAACTTCCTAGATTGATCCCTTGAAATTTTAACTCCCAGCACATAATTTTCTTCACCCATGTCCTTTATCTCAAAAGTAGAGGAAAACCATATTTTTGTGGTGATAATTATATCCATAGCATTTCCAATTAATAAAATATCATCTATGTACAAAGACAAAATTAGAAAACACGTCCATGTACGTTTGACAAACAACAATGGTCTTTTTCAAGCATCTCAAAGCCAATTGAATTAATGGCCTCGTGAAATCTGAAGTAACATTATCTAGACGATAATTTAAGGCCATCAATAGAATGTTTCAGATTGCATACTTTGTGCTCTTATCCCTCAACCTTAAACAATAGGTTGATCCATATAAATCTCTTTGTCTAGTTCTCTATTGAAAACTATAGTTTTCAGATCCATTTAGAAATTTTCAAATCTAGATGTGCAACTATAGCTACAATGAGGTGAATGGAAGCAAATCTCACCACAAGGGAGAATGTTTCTTCATAATCTATACCCTCTCTTTGAGTATAGCCCTTTACCACGAGTTGGACCTTATACTTGTGAATTAACTATTTGTCTGGCACTTACTTTTTAAAACCCATTTGTTTCCAATAGATTTGCGCTCATTTGGAAGATCAACTAACTCTCAAATTTGATTCTTTGCCATAAACTAATCTCATCTCTCATCACAACCAGTCATTTATTTGAAACAGTTGAACTTAGTGCTTCCTTATAAGAATAAGGTTCATCAAAGTCACACGGAGCACACATGAAAAATTCCCCTTCAATCTCAAAACAACGATGCGGAATGGTTCCACGTTCATTTCTATGTAATTGAGACTCTTGTGAGTCACTTTCTAGTGGTACACTCCCACTAAGAGGCAAGTCACTCCTACTATCTTTTACTTACGACTATAGGATGTGATAATTCTCCATCCTCACCAAAAGATAGTGTAACTCCCTCAAGTTCTTACAATTCAAAAAGTTAAAGATCATTATTTACTTCACCAATATTGGCAAAATCATGTTCGATAAATGTGACATCACGCGACTCTATTTCTATCATCCCTCCGTTAAGATGTTCACCAAACATTACATAGCCCTTGAAACTCTCTGAATATCTTATGAATATATGCTTATTTGCTCTAGAGTCAAGTTTTCCATATTTATGGATAATGGTGTGGACATAACCCTCAGAACCTCAAGACCACAAATGTTCCAAATTTGATTTTATATCCTTCCATAATCCATATGGGGTTGAAGGAACGGACTTAAAAGGTACACGGTTCAAATATAGGAAGTAGCTAGAAGAGCATCCCCCAAATGATATTGGCAGGTTAGTTTGCGCCATCATTGATCGAACCATTTCCAATAAGATACGATTCCTCCTTTCTGCAACACCATTTTATTTTGGTGTGTCAGGAGTCGTTAACTGCATGTGTATCCTTTTTTGCTAACATAGTCCCTAAAACTCTTTAGACAAGTACTCTAGATTCCAATTAGTTCTTAGAATTTTTAATTTCCTTTCTTTCTGATTCTCAACCTTAGCCACAAATCTTTTAAAGCAATTTAATGCTTCAAAGTGATTGAAAATGAGATAGACATAACTAAAACGTAAGTAGTCGTCCATAAAGGTGAGAAAACAAGAGGTGCCATGACTTCACATTTTTAAGTCCACAAATATCATAAGGGACTATCTCTAAAGGATCAGATGCCCTATGAGCCTTTCTGAAAGGCTTCCTACATGCCTTACCAGCTAAACAAGGCTTACACACAGGTAGATTTACACAAGCGAGACACTCCAATAAGACTTCTTTAGCTGGTCTAGTCATTCTATCTTTTTTTATGTGACTAAGTCTAGCATGTCATTTCAATAAATTAGAAACAAAATCATCATTTGAAGTCATAAACGAAAATGAGGAATTATCTAAATCCAACATAAAGAAATTATTATAAACAAAACCATGTCTATACAAAACCTTATTCAAATAAAAGTCCAGTTGAGGGCCATCAAAATAGCAATAACTGAAAATAGATTATATTGAACACTAGGTGCATAAACCACATCATAAAAAAGTAACAACCGCCCTAAACGCATATTGGGTTGGTAGGTGCCAACTCTAAGTACTTCCTCCCCAAGTTTTGTTACCCAATATAATGTACTGTCTGCTAGCTGGTATCCTTCTATAATCTATAAACTAAACTCGACCTTGAATTACATGTTTAGTTGCTTCTGTGTCTACAATTCATTCAGGAATTGATCAATAAAAATATGTAAACAAATATAAGTAATAAAAAAGTTTTGTTTAGTGGATACTTTCTTTGCCTCAATGTACTCACGAGCAAAATGTCTCACTTTTTCACAGTTATAACACTTCAATTTGGACTTGTCCTTGCCAGCACGCTTACCTCTACAGAACTTTGCTATCTTTCCTTGGCCCAACCCTTGGCCCAACACTATTTGCCGCTTCAGCAGATCTCCCATGTTGCTTGTGCTCAGGCCTAAATGCCTTGCACTTCTCAGCTTGGGCAACAAGAAGAGTATTACACTATGCATCTATGCGCTCTGCCTTTAGCTCCAAATTGTGAAATATATCAACAAAAATCTTAATATTTCCACTGTATCAATATGAGCTTCATTTGCTCTCATGTTGACTCGGGCAAAGATCGTTTAACAGCAGTAGCTTGCTGTTCATTGGTGAGATTATTGCCAGCAACTTTTAGATCATGAATCAAGGCAGACAATAACCTCAAACACTTAGTCATGGTATATTTATTATTTAGGGTTCTTAACATACTAGTCAAACCTCAAAGTGAGAGCACATAGCTTAGTAGTTTATGTCCCCCTATAGGCAATTTTTAGTTGGTTCCATATAGCTTGAGCAAGTGGGCAATTTTCAAATTCCCTGATAAGATCATTGTGCAAACTGCTCTGCAAGATAAAGCGCGCACACTGATCTTTCTTTGTCCAGGCTTGATAGGTTTCCATATTATGACGATGTTGGAAAGTATTCCCTTCCTCAGGTTGTATCACAAGGCGGGATAGATTTTCTAGAATCTCTTGTTCATTAAGCAGATATTGGATTTTTTTACACCACATGTCATAGTTGGTCCCATCTAGTTTCTCTCCTTTAGTGAGGTCAGTAACTACGTTCTTAGTGGTCATTATCACTACATTCATTGTGCAAGATTGATATTAGCAAAACTTTTTTTTACTTAGTGGTCATTATTCCAAAATATATCTAGACCATGAAATTTTTTCTTACATAGTGAGAACGAAAATTTTGCGAAAAGCTAGTAATAATCTCCCACTATATAAATAGAAATACCATATCTAATTAATTTTTAATAAAATTTATAGAGAGGTTTTTCAAAACAAATATGCAAAACTCATGCACATATAATACATTCATCAAATATGAAAAAATCAATAATCATTGCGCTAAACATATTGTGCATAAGCTCCACCAGAAGCGTCATTGGTAATTTGGTGCATCCAGTTAAGGTGACCTTAAAGTATATCATAGACGTAAAACACATCCCTTTACATTGCCTCAATAATAAAATTACATTCCCAATATTACATTTCTAATGAAAATCCTACTACAAGTTTTCTAAGAAAACAATAAATAAATAGGAAGGTCACATCATTGATATACTTATAGCTATACCAGTACACCTTATCCATTCACATAAAAATAAATACATATATTACACATGAGCTCAACAAATTATCAATGTCAACTCTATCCATTTTAATTAAAACATAATGAACTCAAACAGCAAATCATAAATGATTGCATGATAGTTCAATGAATAGAAGATCCACATTCTCAAATAATGAGAATGATTTAATAGGGCATCAAATCTAGGGTCACATTCAATATCAATTCAATACATGCATCCAAACTAATCTATATAAATGTTCATATAACACAAACAATTTGGACTAGAGGAAGTATGACAAGTGTCCAAAAAATTTTTTAAGCATTTTATTAGAAATAATTTAAAAAAATGTTTTTTCAACTCTCGGTCTCAAAACAAAATATATGAATTAACTTTAGACATCAACACAAGATTACGCGTGCTAAGGGGTGGGCAAAAGCTTCGACTACTCCAACGTCACTCCGACTCCAACTCCGTCAAAGTTTTCGAAAATCGGCTTCGAACTCCGAAACTAATTAAAAATAACTTGGTCTAACTAAAACGACATCGTCTTATTCACAATTGGGTCCAAAATGCAGGACTCTCTTCATTTTGTTCTCACTCATTCTCGCATAGGAACTCTCTCTAATCTCTCTGGTTCTCTTTCTCCAACTCTTCTCTTCCCATCTCTCTTATCTCCCTGTCGTTTGCACTACTGCCAGCCATCGTAAAGGGAACTCCATCCGCGATTCTTTCTTTTAAGCCTTACATCTTATATTTTGTTATGAGGGTTTTAATTGTTTGTTGATTGAATGATTTAGGGTTCAAAAATTGTTGAAGTTGTTTGTGGATTTTTTTTTTTTTTGGTTATTGATTTATTGTTTGAATTGGGGGACTTTTATTTTTAGGGTTTTAGTCATGAGATTTGTGGGATTTTGTTTGGGAAAAATCGAATGGTGCCCTTCAGACAACATTCGCTCAATGTTCCCTTGAGCCTTCGCTCGAGTATGGCTCGAGCATACGTTCAGTTTTTGTGTTTTATTTATTTTTAAAACCATAAACACGACTAGAGACATATGTTTTTTCTTTTTAATGTGTTTCTAATGTGTAGATAGTTTTCATAACATGTTAAATGACGGTTGTTTGTAAGTTGTTTCAAATTATTTTCATAGCAAATTATAGATGTTATACCATCTTGCTGCGATTCTCCACAAGAGGATGAAGTACAGCCGTTGGCGTCACCAACAGATATTTCAGTCTGTAGACTCCCATCTAGAGCAACTACCTCATGTGCAAGTAGTCGAGTTCCAATAGATCTAGAAGATGTTTATATGCTTAATGAGAATGAGGATTTGATGAATGTTGAGGCCAATCGACCAGCACGACCTAGTAAAAATATAGTCGTGGACATGGGAACATTTCACAAAAATTCTCGGTGATCATGAGAACACGTAGGCTCGATGCCACTATTGTGGGCAATTATGCGGCTGTCATTCGAGGAAGTAAGGCACATCAGTATTAATAGCATATCCTAAGGGATGCCAGCGGTATAAGATACATAAAGGGTTAGGGCAACTGATCAGACGAAACTAAGTTACAAGACTTCTAGGGCCACTGATGGTATGCAAATTAAGAAGCTTTCAATTCCTTAATACAGTGACAAGATGTTGGGGTAGGTTCTAGCGGAGATGATCATCATTAATGAAATGCCTTTCACTATAGTTGACAAGGTAGGCTTCCGCAAATTTGTGCATACTTTATAGCCACGATTTCTCATACCTTCACGGTATACAGTGATGCATGATTCTTTTAAGAGATATGCTAAGGAGAAGGCAGTGATGAATGAAATGTTTGTTGCCACTGTCTAGAGAGTATCATTTACAACTGATACGTGGACCTCCATACAAAATGTGGGCTACATAAATATCACAGCCCACTTTATTGACAGTAAGTGAATGTTGCAAAAGCAGATTATCAACTTCAAAGAAATTTTTTATCACAAGGGTTTATTCATTTGCAAGGAGGTATATAACTGTATAAAGAATTGGGGGATCAAAAAAGTGTTTTGTAGCACAGTAGACAATACCAATGCAAATGACACTGTCATTGATTGGTTCAGGTGGAATATGACGATAAATGAAGATATCATTTGTGAGCACTAGTTTATCCATGTTTGATGTTGTACTCATATCATCGACATCATATCACAGCCCACATGCACTCTAATCGAAGCTTTGAGCTTCGACTCCAATCAGAGTCAGAGTCGGAGATGATTTTTACCTCCAACCCCAATCGAAGTCGAAGGTTAGAGGTGGGCATTCTGACTCCGTCAGAGTCGGATCCCATACGTGACAAAAAATGACACGCTTTGCAATACCTTACATTCACTCACTCCAGAAGCTGCCATACGGGCCTCCTACGCATGTAGGCTTCGTTTTAGCTCTAAAGGTTGTCTTGTCTCTGCTTCACTTGCCATGATAGAGAGTGTATATCACCTCCATCGTTCTCGGGGTTTTTTGATGTCTAAACACAAAGTTCAATCATCTTAATGTGTATGTGTGTCAATAAAGTGAGCAAAAATGCAGCCTAAATGCAAGGGTGAATTATACTCTCTGTGGCCGAGAGTGGGACTGGTAAAAGAAAAATATTGTTCATTGTCTTCTTCCTCAACCTAAATTTTTAGTTTTTTTCGATTTCGACTACCTTTTTTCAATCGGTCATAGCTTACTCATTATAAGGGCTTGTTTGGAGTTGCGGTAGGAGTCTTAAAATGTGCTTATATAACCTTAAAAGCTCTTTAATAAAATAATTATGTTGTTTATGTGTTATATATTAAAATTATTTTTAATCACAAATAAGTTAAAAAGTACGTCCTCAAACATGCTTTTTTGGATAATGTAGAACGTAACTCAAATTTTAAAAATACTATTAATAGGTGAAATACCCATACAACTTTCAGATAATTACAACTTTCAAACTCTCAAAGTTATGATCATAATTTCTAAAAAATCAAAGAATCGTCATATCTACCTCAGAAAACACTTTTTTAATTTGTTTCCAGAAGAATGCTACATGTTTGAAAGTGCTTTAAGCATATGATTATCAAATAGTAAATAACTTTTTAATAGTAAAACTTATTACTCAAGTTATAAGCTATAAGTCCTAAAGTTATAAGCTATATTTTCCACAGATTTCCCAAACATGCACTAAGTATGAATTAAGCGTATGATATGTCAAATTAAAGTTTATGAACACAACTTTCTAACCATATAAGATTTATTCCTAGAAAATAAGATTTGGTTGGTTCAAAGTTGGCTCAAAGTCACGGTCCAAACATGAACTTTAAAACTAGGGTTTCTGATTTCTTCTTCTATATGCAATGAAATTTCACCAATTTTAAGAGACGTGTTTCTAACGTTATAAGGAATATTCTCATGTAGAGAATTCAACCTTAAACATGTCATACCAAAGCCTTGAATGAAAATTTTGAAACACATACAATCATGGCATATCATCAATTACATGCTTTTAAACCCATTCCAAAGTATCAAACATTTAATCATATTTACATGGGCGAAAAAAAGTAGTATAGGCCACTCTAATACCAATGTTAAATAAGGTTAATTCAAATTACCTCAAGGAACAAAATTCTCACAAACTCGGATATTTAATAGTAAGATGACGTCACTTTGTTGCTTGCACCTCTACGTCACTTTGTTGCTTGCACCTCTACGTCACTTAGAAGGCTATTAGAGTCTCCTAAAAACTTTTACGCTTCAAGATCTAGATGGTTTCTCTAAAAAATTGTAGAGAGATAAGAGAGTTTTTTTTTCTCTAAAAAATTGTAGAGAGATAACAGCGTTTTTTTTTTTTTTTTTTTTTTTTTTAACGTTCACTTCTTCACCATTCTTAATTTAATGTACATAAAACTCTTATTTAAAGAGTTTTATCATGTGAGGTTAATTAACTTTCTTGAAGTTAAGTGGTAATGGTGGAGAGTTAGCTAATAACTTCTCCACCCATGTGGACATCATCATTCCTTGACTCATCAGGGGAAGGTGGTAATAACGGAACTACTGTCAAACCTGCTTCGTTATCCGATCCCAACTCCTTCTATGGGGACACATTTGGCAATGGGAATGGAAGGAGGTAAGCCAGAAAGTTCTAGAGAATTTATAGGGTAAGAATTTGATAAGGTTCAAGTGCCTACGATAATGCGAGCCAGGTTGAAAACTGACTATGCCCCTCTTTCGGGGGGGACTCCCAAAGCTACCGAGCTCCGTCGGGACCGCATTAGCACAGACCCAGGTGTAGGACGAATACATGAACCTAACATCACTCCTGGGTGGGGTTTGTTGCTCAATTGTTGGGTCATGGGGTACCCACTACCAACAATATATATAATATTTAAAAATATTATATGTAAGTGATTCGGTCAATTTCGATCCAGTTTGGTTAAAAAAAATCACACCCTGAGATCGGACCGAAAACTATATTTTGATGACACCATGGACCGAAACCGAGTAGGGATGAATTTGGTTTGGTCAATTTTTCTAGTCCAGATTGGTAAATTCTCACCCCCAAAAGGACCCTACTTTTTTGTAAAAAGAGTGCGTTGGACTAGCTTGTATACTCTAAAACTACAAATATCATTTCTTAATCATTCTTCGCAAGACATGTTTAATTATATATATGGCGTATTAAATGGTTGATCTTTACCTCATAGACCAGCAAATATATAGTCAGTGCGTACCTAGCTAGCTATGTGATGAGATTTTGAGCATCACTTTTGTTTTAGATTTTGAGCATCACTTTTGTTTTTCAAACTAATGAAAGCAAAGCAAAGTAATTAATTATAACAGTGTGGTTTGACATAATTTGTGTCCTTTATTTTAGTGCGCGCGTGCGCGCACATATATATATATCTATACTTATTATATAAGCGGCAATCGACGAGCTACAGTAAATAAACAGTAAATTTCCCGTTCCGTGTTTTCTATTCCGTGCATGTTGTGCTGCCTTTTTTACCCTTTGATTTATTGCCGTTTGTTTCCGTGTATTGGGGGTCTTTTTAGTCTTTTACTTCTAGGCATTTATGCAGCCGCTTCGGTCATTCCGCCCGCCTCTCCCATTTGGCTGTCTCTCATTTCGTCTCTCTCATTTCGCCCGTGTCTCTTCGCTGCTGTGTCTTTCGCTTGGCTTTTCTAGGTTTTCCGGTTCTTTGTCTTCTGCTTCTTTTTCGTCTTCTGCATGTGGGTGTGGTTGATTGTTTCTCTTGGTGCGCTGTTGATTTTTATTTCGGCTTCTCTGGGAGTATCCATGTTGCTGTTTTTGGTGGTGTTTCCGGAAAAGCCACGGCCTTTGCTCGGTTTAGGGATTTTTTGGAGGCTTTTCCTGTTCTTTCATTTGGTTTGGGATGATGTTGTGCCTTAAAGTTTAGATTTTTTTTGTTATGGCTTAAAGTTGACATTTTTTTCCCCTGATTTTTGAAGGGTCTGAACGACTTCCTCGAGTATTTGTTTGGTTGTTTTCTAGATTTCTTTTTGGTGATTTTGGTTGTTTCGTTTCAGTGCAAATGTTTGTCGTTTTAGAGATGCGATTTTTTTGGGGGTTTTCGAAAGGAATGAACCAGTTGCGCTTTGATTTTTCTTGTTTGGAAGTGTTTTTTGGGCTTGTTTCAAAGTTTAAAATTTCTCAGTATTTTTGTTTTGATCCCGTGGTCAATGATGTACTCCATGTTTCTGAAACCGATTGTATAAAATGGCATTTGGGTTGGCTTTCCGTGTAATCGGTCCATTTTTCCCGTGGTATTATTGTGGTCATGATAGATGAGAGTTTTGATTTTTGTTGATATAGTTTATGTGATAACTGTCAATTTGTTTTGGTTTGTGATTTGTAGTTTGTGTGATATTTTTGGATTTCTTATTGTTTTCGTAAAATTTACATTTTTTTTTTAATTTCCAGTTTCATTCGGTGGTCAATGATGAGCTGTTCATTTTTGGGTGCGGTTTGGGTTGCCTTTGTATGTTTTTCTTCTGTTTTTCCCGTGATGTTTTTGTGACAGTTGATCAAAGTTCTGGTCTTTGGTGGTGCGTTTTGGTGTTCTTTTGAAGGTGATTTTTTTTTTGCCCCGAGGGGGAGGGGGAGTTTTGCTGTTGTGTTTGTTCAGCTTGTTTTCCTGATCTTCTTCCTTGATTGTTTTCAGTAGAGCTTAATAAAAGTTTTTTTTTTTGGTTTTCATCGTTATGCTGAATCATGTACTATAATTTTTCGTTTCAGTAGAAGTTTTCAGGGAATATGTAATTTTTTTGTTTTTATGTTTCGCAAATGCAATCAAAAATCTATTTTTCTTTTTCTGAAATTTTAGAAACGTTTTAATTTAGAAATTTCGTAGTTTTTTAGACAACTGTATTTTTTTAGATAACTGTTGTTCTGAACACTTTTTGATTTTTATAGTTTCTTCAATCTTACTTTTTATGCAGTGAACCTTTTCATTCTGTTTAAACTTTTTTGGTTTCATTAGCGGATGTTTATTTTTTAACTTTGTTGGGTTTGAGTTTTATTTTTTTTAATACATATAGATAGATTTCTTTCCGGTTGTAATTTAATATTTTGCTTCTATCATTTTTTTATTTTTATTCTTTCTTTAGTTTAAGTTTTTATGCAGTGAAAATTTTGATGCTGTTTTATTTTTTTTGGTTTGATTATGCGAAGTTTATTTTTTTACTTTCTTAGCTTTAAGTTTTATCTGCTTCTTCAGCTATATCTATACTCATTATCTAAGCGGCAATTGACGAGCTACAGTGAATAAACAGTAAATTTCTTGTTCCAAGTCTGCAGCTATTATATGTGTTGTCTTTATATACTAGATACGTTACTTTTATTTTTATTTCCATTTATATCTATAGTTATGTATAGTTATTATATGTTTCTATACATATATTTTATATCTATATATATAATCTGCCCAATCTTTTTTCCCTTTTCCGTGCATCCTGTCCTATATTTTGTGCCCTTCGTTTCATATTTGGTTTTGTTCTTGTAGTGCAACTTTTGTTTGAGATGCATGTGTCGGCCTTTGGTCAATGCATTAATATATTCTTAAATGCATCTGTCAGTATTTTGATGGTCTCGATAATTGTATTTTCAACATTAATTTTGTTTGATATTCGTGTAGATCTTTTTGGTTCTATTTTCTAGATTTAAGTTTTAAAACAGTCTACCAGATCTGTTTCATTAGTTGAAATAGTTAGTTCAATTCATCACTTTTTAAATTTTTTTTGTTTATTAATCGTGTTGTTCCTTTCTGGTTTTACTGGTCTATTTGAGTTCCAATTTGAGCTTTCTGTAGCCGCCGTTTTAATCAACTGTTTATATTTCGTGTGGGTCAGTTTGTCAGAGATATTTTTTTGTCCTTTTCTACAAAATTAAATTTTTAATGCAGTTAAGTTTTCTGCAATTTGTTAACTTGAAAGGATGGCTTCACTATTCGAGCTTTTATCTTGTCCTTATATTGCCGACAATAGAAAAAGTTTAATAAATGCACTTTATCTTTTTTCTGCATCAGTCTTTTCTTCATTTATTACTCTTTTTGGATATATCCTACGGAGGTCCTTAGTTTATGTCTATATATATCTATATCTATTTACATTTATAATATCCTTCCAATTTGCATTTACGAACATAAACTGACTCTTCCATTCACTCTCTGTCTTCCATTCTCTTGGAGTTCTGAAATATTTTCCTTTTTCAGTGGTGCGTTTGTTATTAGTCCATTTCTGTTATTTTTTTTTTTTGTGCATTTTAAACATTCTGTTTCTTTGCCTTGTTCTTTTTTGCATGGTTGTTCTGTTTATGAAGGTGCTCATTTCGTGTACTTGTCGGTTTAGTCGTTACGTTTATGATGTCAATCTTTTTGTCCTTTTGTTGTGGTGTAGAGTTGATTTGTAAATGGTTGCGTCTGTGTTTTTTCAGTTATACTTTAAATGGACAGCTTTAGTTCCCATGGTTATCTTTCCTGTCGTTTTCATTGTTGGTATCTGAAACTGCGGCGTAGCTACGTTCTTTTGTGATGTTGCTTCTGTCTGAGACCACCGGTTGTTTGTTTCCATCTTTTATATTTAAAACCATGACACGGTTAAATTGTGTTGTCATGTTGGTTCTGTCTGAGACCACGGGTTGTTTCTGTTGTGTTTTTTATTTCTTTTATTTATCTGTTTTCATATTTTTTTCCTTGATCTTATGGTTGAGTTTTGTAGTTGCAGTATGATTTTTAACTAATTTGAAAATCTCATGTCTTTTTTATGGTCCTCAATGTTTATGGATGTTATTCTATATTTGCTGTGGTATATACATGTGTTGGTTTGGTTTGGTTCTTGAATGTTGATTCTGACACTTCTTTAATTTTTTATGTGCTTTTATCTCCTCTGATCTGTTTATGTTTGGTGTAGGCAACCTGGACTTACTGATTTCCTGGTCAGTTTAGTTAAGGTTCGTTTGTTTTAATAGTTATCTTCTTATGGATGTTTCCATGAATACGTCTTATTTTTCATTTGCTGTCTAACGAGATGACGTCTTCTGTTAACTTAGGGTAGTTGTTTTCATGTGAATATTTTGCTCTTGATATCTTTCATGATCTATGGTAAACAACATGTTTTGATTTGACTCTATATATATATAGATATGAATAATTCATAATTCCTTTTATTTTTGTTGTTCTATAAATTTCGGTTTAATATGAGGACAAATTCAAAGTTTCTGTGTATCTAAGTGTTATTTTCTTCACATTGCTTGTACTTTTTGGTTTTTCAATGCCTTTTATTTAACGGAATATGTTGTTGTCATAGTAGTACCTTGTTTTGAAATGCTTTTCAAATGTTAAAATCTGTTATATATTTTTTTAAAATTTTTTATCAGTAGTTGCATTTTGTAAATATATGTAAGTTAATTCTATAGTTTCTGTTTGTTCTACAAACTTCTTACCTTTGTAAAATTTAGCATTCCTCTTTTATTCCTTGTTTTTTTTTATAGATTTAATTTGTTGTAGTATAATATAGACTTTTGATCCTTATCTCTACTTTTTGTTGAAACTTCTATGAAAATAGAAGATTATGGTTTAAGAATTGCCTTTGAATCTTATAATATTGTAATTATTTTGCTGGGGGTCAAATAAATAATGTCAGAAAAAATTATTTACACCTAATGATGTTGGGTTCATTGATAGATTAGCAGGCAATAGAAGAAATCAAACTAGCGGGCCTTTTTTTTTCACCCTTTGATATTCTGTGCGACTGTTCTATGTTAACTTTTTGTGTGATTGAAATGTTCAAAACTCTATTATAGAATATAAAAAATTGGCCGCTGGATTTGAAGTTTTCATCTATTTTGCTTTTCTGTCATTGATCTTCTAACTATTTGGAACAGTAAATAACATTTTAAACATTATATAATGTATACCTCAGCGATATGATTGCAATTTCTATAATCTTCTAATCATTATTTTTGTCACTCGACTAATTAATTTATTAGTTGCAATAGAAATGCATAAAAAATCAAATTTCAGTTTTCCAATTTTCCAACAATCCAATTTTTCCTTTTCCAAATTGTATTTGTTGATTAAATATATCATATTTTCATCTTTATGGTCAGCTTCTATTGGTCCAATCTTAACTGCAAATATATATAGTTATATATATATATATCTATGTGTACGATCGTTTTTTCTTAAAGTCTTGTGAAATTACAAAAAATGTAGCAGATATTATTTCCAACTTTTAATTTGATGATTATGATATTTTGTTCTCTGAATACACAAGAAATTAGAAGTTTTTCCCTTTTATATTATAAAATAATCCAAAAGATGGCATTATATTTATGAGAACTGAAGATATTTAGAATATTCTTCCATTTCAAGAATATATAAAATTTATTTTTATTTTTTCAAGCTTGATCTTACAGAAGGTTTAGTAGTGTATATTTTTTATGTTTAAATTTTTGAATAAATATGAACAAATTCTGTTTATTTGTATTTTTACATTCTTGCAATGGAGGAATGTTCCCAGTATTTTTTGTTACTCATCTATAATGGATTTTTAAGAATTGTTACTGGGGTGACAATTAAATCTATATGTTTATTTTCTGTTTACTTTTTATTCGGTTGCTTGCAAAAGCACTATCCTCGATCGACTATAGTATTGCTTGCATTGTTTTAGAACCGCAACACTAACATAAAATTTGATTTTTATTTTTTCCTGTTAATTAGCAAATTTATGAAATCTATTAAATATTTTACTGGCTAATATTATAATTTCATTTAAGGACTATATTAATAACCATTTTAGAACAAATGATACGCTTCCACGAACAAAAAAATTATTCTATAGAACATTTCATGTGTACAAATTTTCTACTACACTTTTCCAAAATTAGTATCGAACACTATTTGAAAAACATATATCAAATACGGCAAATATCTCATTTTATATTCTCTTTGTTCAAATTTAAACAAAATTTATATAACTTATGTGTTAGGCAAGTAATATCTCTTCGATACAATGTTTCATATATGTTATACAACATTTCGTAAATGTTAATCAATCTCTTATGTTGGAATCTCTTCGGAAGCAAATAACTCTTTGGTACCATATATACACAAAATAATAGTTAATAAAATAATAGTTAATAAATTAGTAAGAGCAAATTTTTCTCTAAAAGACTAAAATTTGAAGAATGATTTTGGACTTTTTATTTAAATGTGGACGTCAAAATAGTGGAGATTTCGTTTATGGACCGTTCGGGATACCAAATTCTTCCAGGCCATAAGAAGTTAATTATTTGTTTGTTCCATTCAACCACATTGTAATGTTTTCAATATACAATTCTTTAATACCAGTCAAGTTTTCCTCTCTCTGGGACCCGAAACCTACCTCTCTCGCCCAGATCCTCTCTCAAAAACCTCTCTCGCCCGATCATCGTTGGGGGGGAGGGGAAGCTTCGGCTTCCTCTTCCCCTTCCCTCTCCTCCCTCTCTACCGTCGCCTATGACGGTTTCTTTGTGTTTTTTCGTTGTTTTGCAGGTTCGGCCGAATAATAGGGAGGGAGTCGATCCGGGCCCCGCCGGTGGAGTTTTTCCTACACGCGTACCACCGGAGGATCCCTTGCCCGCCGATCTAGCAGCCGTCCGCTTTGGGCGCCATTTGGAGCGGCGCGTCGCTCCCATGCGCGGATTACAGAGAATGCGTGGCATACGCGAGCTACCGCGTATCACACCGCGTTGGAGCCGTGTGCGGCAGCTCAGGGCCCAGTACACCGGCACTGCGTCGACCGGCCGTTTGTCTCCTTCCCAGAGTGGCGCGTGACTTTCAAGCGCCACCACCGATCCTATTTTGTGGTTGTTTTCGATTCTATTTTACTTTGTTTGGTGGCTGTTTGTAGTGTTTGTTTGGTTGGGTAATTGTTGTAGGAAGTGTAATTCCAACTCTATGTCGGTTTGTTTTTATGTTGGATTTTTTGATTTTGTTGGTTTTTGTTAGAATATATGGTGAAATAGGCTATTGGACTTATGTCCATAGCTCTTGTTGGCTAATTCTCCTCTGTTAAAGGATGGAGTTTGGCTGTTGGTTGGAGGATGGAGTGGATACTCTCTTTGAGAGTTTCTGCTTTAGACAATGCCGTCGAACAAATTTGCGTACAGGAAGCTTTGATTAGAATTTAGTTTGACTTGTAATATTGAGTCACAGATGTAACTCCTTATGGAATGAATGAATGAGGTCTATTTCCTATCAAAAAAAATATATACAATTCTTTAAAAGTCAATTCCTATCAAATAAAAGCGAATTCTTTTTAAAAGAAAGAATAGTTTAAGAATCTGTTATTAATAAAAACCAATCCAAATGCAAACGTACTAAGCGAAACAAATTTAAGCATGTTAACTAAATAAATGCTCTGCGATTTTTTTCCTTAATTGCCTTTTATCAGACTGTTTGAAGTCGGAAACGGCGGCTATATGTTTTTTTATAACACAAATTCATGAAATAAAATTAAAATTGAAACATTTCTAAACTTATATAATAGAAATTTAAATTATTTCAAAAATACAATTATCTCAAAAATATAATTTTACGCGGTTCTTTTATATTAAAATCAGGTAGACAAAAATGAAAAATTTTACAACATTTCCTTCAAAGAATCGTTAGTCTTTTATGGGTTTTTTTCCTATTTAAAATTTATTATATTTTTAGACAATTTATTTGTGATAAAAATAATGTTATTAAATTTTAAATATTGAGTAATTTTATATAATATATATGATATTATTGTAATTTAAAATATTTTTTCTTTTACTTAAACTGAGCTACAAATATAAAAAAAATTTTGAAAATAATTCTTGCGAACGAAAAAAAGTTTGATATTTGAAGAAAATTTGTTATATTCAAAATTTTTTCGAGGCTGTTTTTTTCAATGAAAGTTCAAAATTTTAAATAATTTTAATGAAGTTGAAATAAAGTTTTAACTTTTTCTTTTAAGAAGTTTTTTATTCAATTTTTTTATTTATATATAGTTATTATATATATTATAATTTTTTAGAAAATTCTTAAAATCAGTCATAATTAAGATATTTTTTTCGTCATTTTTTTATTTTGGAAAATCAAATTTTTTCTGAAGTATTAACAATTATTATTTTTTTCTTTTGTATGAAATTTAGGAATTATATTATCAGCAGAATCCAGAATTCAACGAAAATAATCTGTTTTGGAGTGAAAAAATTGTAAGTATTTATTTAATTAGAAGTTATTCTTGATATTCAATGCATTTTTAGAATTCTATATTTTTTCTTCAGCTTCTTCTTTCTTTTGGAAGAAAATATTTGTTAGACTTTTATGCTAATAAACAATTTCGCAACCTGTGATATGCTCTGCTAGGATAATGAGTGGTAAGATTTTATTTCTTGTGTATATCTTTTGTCATAAAAAAAATTATATAAAAAGATTTTTAAGTTTAAAATTTTAAAATATTTGTTTTTGAAGCTTCTAAAAAACAATCAGCAAAAAAATTTCATATAGAGACTTGCCAGAAGAAAAAAAGGTTCAGCTTCGGCAAAGAGCTAGAGAATTGTATGCTCAGAAAAAGGCTGCTAAAAGAAACATAATTGAACTTGGAAATTCAATGCCATTTGATGCTGATCAAATGATTATATTAGTTGATAGCATATCAGATGATCATGTCGAACCTATCGGTGACACTCAAAATTATATCGTTCAACAATCTCAAAGAAAAAGATCTCAAATTCCCCACAAAGATGTTAACATTGTTGGAATGACTTCCTCGCTAGAGGCAACAGTCTCTCCAAATGTTGATATTGTTGGGGCACATTCAGATGGATCTACACAACAAAATACTTTATTGGACTCCTCTACCAATTTGAATTGTTCTGTGGATTTGTTAAATCAAATATCAACATATTCACTGACAGAAACAGATCAGGTTTCTAAATCTATTATAATTTAACAAATTTATCAAATTAACTTCTTTTTTATTATATCTTATTATATTCATTCTATTCAACAATAATTTTTATTTTAAAATAGGCTTTCTCTGTTAATCAACTACAATCAACTCCTCAAGGAACTGCAACAACATTTGTTTGTGGTAAGAAGTCAAAATAATTTTTTTTTTTTTTTTTACATTCTATTTTACTATTATCTCTACTTTAACTATTGGTTTAAAAAAATTATTTATTTTATTGTAATTTTAATTACTCCATTATTCTTATTCTACCTCAACTTAATAGGTACAAATCGCCGTTCTATTGCTGTGCATAGATAAATATTACGCAATATTTCACTGGAAGCTAATTATCTACCACATGTACCATACTGTAGACATTGTAAAGCAAAAAGATTCTTCCATGAGACAAACAGTTTTTGTTGTGCTGATGGGTCAATTTCTTTGGTTGCAAATGACGTTCCTGAGGAACTTTATAATTTGTTTGTTTCAAACACTCCTGAATCTGAACATTTTCGAACTTATGTCCGAACATATAACAAAAAATTTGCTTTTACATCTTTTGGAGTCAAGTTCGACAGAAATTTATGTCAAAGAAACAGAGGAATTTATACATTTCGAGCTCAAGGTCAGATCTATCACTATCTCTCTGATTTGGTGCCTTCAAATGGTCGACCTTCTAATCTGCAGATATATTTCTATGACACCGAACATGAATTTGAAAATCGCATTCTGGATTCTGATAGAACAAATCCATCAATTATTGTTCTGCTCATAAATATTCTTCGTGTCAATCCATATTCTATATTTTTCCGATCTATTGGTGATTTTCCAAATTTAGAATATCAAAAAATTCGTATAAAATCAGATCCTGGTTTAGATCAACGGGTATTTAATGCCCCAACATCATCCGAAGTTGCAGCAATTTGGGTTGAAAACGAGGATATTGAGCAAGTAACTCCTCGTGATATTTTTGTATTTAATCATATTGGTGGAAGTCATATAGTTCAATATTATTTTGGATGCTACGATCCACTTCAATATCCATTGTTATTCCCTTTTGGTGATGTCGGATGGCATCAAGGCATACAGAGGATCAACAAAAGAAATGCATCTATATTTGCAAGTAACTGTATAGTTCAAACAATCAATCCTCATCAATCAATATCTGCAGAAGAATTACTTGGAAGAGAACAAGAAGGTTAAAAAATTTTCAACTAAACATAACAACATACCTTTCATATTGTTGCTATTTTCTAAATTATTTCATCTCTTTTCTTTGTATTGTTAAAGAAAAAAAGAAAAGATACAATTGTTTCATGTCG
This sequence comes from Pterocarya stenoptera, assembly GCA_003123785.1. Taxonomy (NCBI): domain Eukaryota; kingdom Viridiplantae; phylum Streptophyta; class Magnoliopsida; order Fagales; family Juglandaceae; genus Pterocarya; species Pterocarya stenoptera. Next base: position 184,239 of record QEOT01006714.1, read on the forward strand.
TGAATATTATTGTTACAAGTTACAAATTAGAGAAAACTCCAAGTCTATCCTCTTACTATCTGGTCGTCTTCTTCAACAATTTGTTGTTGATATGTACGTTAATATTGAAACATCAAGATTAGATTACTTTTGTACCAATCAACAACACATTCGATCTGAATTATATCAAGGCATTGTTGATAGTGTTAATCTTGGAGAAACAAATGCTTGTCAAGTTGGAAAGCGTCTGATTCTGCCTTCATCTTTTATTGGTGGTCCAAGAGATATGCAAAAAAGATACATGGAAGCAATGACTTTGGTTCAACGGTATGGCAAACCAGATATCTTTTTAACTATCACATGTAATCCGAATTGGAAAGAAATTTCAAACGAGCTGCAACCACATGAAGAAACTCAAAATCGGCCTGATTTAATTGCTCGAGTCTTTAGAGCCAAGTTGGAAGAGCTAAAACATCAACTATTCAAGCGAGAAATATTTGGAAAAGTTTCAGCATATGTCTATGTTATTGAACATCAAAAAAGAAGACTTCCACACGCACATTTTTTGATTATATTGCGTCAAGATTGGAAGTTATATGCACCAGAATCTTTTGATGAGATTGTTTCTGCTGAATTGCCTGATAAAGAAAGAAATCTGCATCTGTATACAGCTGTTGTTAAACATATGGTACATGGACCGTGTGGAATTTTAAATCCAACAAATGTATGCATGAAAAAGAATGGTTGCTGCAAGAATAATTACCCAAAATGCTTTGTGCCAAACACAATTGTTAGAAATGATTCTTTTCCAATATATAGACGGTCAGACAATGGAATAACAGTCAAAGTTAGAGGGCATGATTTGGATAATCGTTGGGTTGTTCCATATAATCCCTATTTACTTGCAATGTTTGACTGTCATATTAATGTTGAAGTTTGTTCTACAATCAAGGCGGTGAAATACCTCTATAAATATATTTACAAAGGCCATGACCGTATTGCTTTGAATTTGGTTTCTGAACAAACAAACCAACAAATTGATGAAATTGAACGGTTTCAATCAGCTCGATAGATTGCTCCGCCAGAAGCTATGTGGAAGATATTTGGGTTTATTGTCAATGAAGTTCATCCAGCAGTTTATAGTTTGCATCTACATCTTGAAAATCAACATCAAGTAGCTTTTCAAGCACATGAAAACCTAACCAATGTTCTGAATTCTGATTTTTCTGCAAAGTCGATGTTAACAGAATTTTTAGCAACCAATCAAGTTGACAGAAATGCTAGAAAATTGTTGTATAAAGAGTTTCCTGAATTCTATGTTTGGAATCAACAACATAAGATGTGGACTATTCGAAAGAAATAAATTGTAATAGGTCGGATTGTTACAGCAAATCCTTTTGAAGGAGAAAGATATTATCTACGGATATTATTAAATCATATAAGAGGTCCTTTATCGTTTGATGATTTGAAAACAGTAAATGGCATTTTGGCTCCAACGTTTCGTGAAGCAGCTACCATGCATGGTTTATTGCAGAGAGATAATAGTTTAGAAGAATGCTTGTATGAAGCATCTCTTTATCAAATGCCCTTTAATTTAAGGAGGTTATTTGCAACAATTTTAGTTCATTGTAATCCTACCAATCCACGACATCTTTGGGAACGTTTTGAACAAGACATGTCAGCTGATTTCCAGTTAATTGAAAATTCTTCGTTGAATGTAAGAGCAGAAGTGTTGCACTCAATCTCAACAATACTTGAATCAATGGGTAGAGACATCAATTCATTTCATATTGTGGACCACAACATCAATTTTGATCAGGATGAATTCTTGTCTAGAGAAATTGATGATGAATTGGCTGTTCCAATCCCAGATGAACATATTCTTGCAACAACAATGCTTAATGCTGAACAACGGAATATTTATAATTTTGTCTTGGAAAAAGTTTTCTCGAACGAAGCGGCTGCATTCTTTATTGATGGACCTGGTGGAACGGGAAAAACATTCTTATATAATTCACTTCTTGCTACAGTGAGGTCAAGGCAATTAATAGCTCTTGCTACAGCTTCATCTGATGTTGCAGCATCAATTTTACCTGGAGGTCGAACTGCACATTCACGGTTTAAAATACCGTTAGATGTTAGCAAAAATGCAATATGTAGTGTTAGCAAACAAAGTGGACTTGCAAAATTGCTACAAAAGATAAAATTAATCATATGGGATGAAGCACCTATGTCAAAAAAAGAAGCCATAGAAGCAATGGATAGAATGTTAAAAGACATAAATGACTCAGAATTATCTTTTGGTGGAAAAGTTGTTATCTTTGGTGGAGATTTTCGGCAAATTCTGCCTGTCGTTCAAAAAGGCACAAGACAGCAACAAATTGATGCTACCTTGATTTCTTCTTACCTATGGCCATTATTAACAAAGTTTCATTTAACTGAAAATATGCATGCAAGATTAGATCCAAACTTATCAAAGTATAGATTGGAATTAGGCAATGGGATGCCACCAATTACAATTAATGAACATGTCAAAATTCCTGCAACTATGTTAATCTCATATGAAAATGATGCTGCTTCTTTGGATTATTTGGTAGATGCTGTTTTTCATGATATTGGTGATTACTCAGTAAATATTTCAAATATGATGAATCGAGCTATATTGACACCAAAAAACAGTTACGTCGATGACATAAACAGTTTGTTGATTCAGAGATTTCCTGGAGAGCTAAAACGATATTACAGCTTTGATGAATCAATTGATGCATCTGAACAAGCAGTTATGGAAGACTTCTTGAATTCTCTAACACCAAATGGACTTCCTCCTCATGAATTATTACTGAAACAAAATTGTCCAATCATGTTGTTTAGAAATATCAACCCCTCAGAAGGACTATGCAATGGAACACGATTTATCTGTCGTAATTTTGATCGTAATGTCATTCATGAAGAAATTGCAGTTGGTCATCACAGTGGAAAGAAGGTCTTTATTTTGAGAATTCCATTTTTGCCAAATTCAGATGAAAATAATGGTTTTCCATTTAAACGGACTCAATTTCCTGTCAAATTAAGCTTTGCAATGACTATAAACAAATCATAAGGACAAACATTGGATTTTGTTGGAATATATTTACCCCATCCAGTTTTCTCGCATGGACAGTTATAGGTGGCTTTATCAAGAGCTAAAAGTATTTCTACAATCAAAATTTTAATACGGCCGATCATAACTGAAGAGTCTGAAAATGATTGGACAAAAAATATTGTATACACAGAATTATTAACATTGGCATCTTCCGGTTGATATTATACAGGTAACCAAATATTAGATCTTAATTGCCTTTTTTTTTTCCCTATCTTAAATATTTTGCCTTTTTTTTTTTTAACTAATCAAAACAAATTATGTTCTTTCTTATTTTATCTTTTAATTATTTATATTTTCTATATTTTATACTCATGGATTTAATTTGTTTCTAACTTGCAGTTAGTAACATGCGGACTGTTTATACATCAGCCAAAGACATTTCTCCAAGCACAAGAAATTGGAAAATTAAAATGCTTGTAGCTAAAAAATCTCACAAACGAACTGGACGACAGTCGCCACTTAAATACCAAAATTTGACGTTGATTGATCAAGAGGTACAATATTTATTTTTCTAAAAACATTTTTATTATATATATTTGCCCTTTTATACAATTATATTTTGTCACAAAAAAATAATTTCTATTTTTCACAAATATATTTTACAAATTTAATTTTTTTTATAAAACAAAATTCATTTAAGACTCATACAATAAAACTATTAAAAAAAAAACTCACATTTTTTCTTATCATATAGGGAAATCGTGTTCAGGCGGTGATGTTTGGCACAGATGTTGATTCACGAGATGACTCCTTACAAATTTTCCAATCATACTATATTACAAATGCATACGTCATGCCGTTGAATCCTAAATTCAAAGTTGAAGGTTATGAACATCAATGGATTCTCAACTCCAGAACAATTATTGAAGAAATACCAGAAAATGAAAGCCAAGTAGAAATACCAAAGTACAACTTCGTTTCTATAGCAGAATTGGATCCTTATAAAGATTCAATTGCAGAAATAGGTAATTTATTATTTTATTTTCAAATTTTGTCTTATTAATAAATTAATAATTTAAAATCTTATTGATCAGACCTTTTAGCAATTGCCATCCATATAAAGCCAAGTAAAGAGATAACGTTAACAAGTGGACCAACTGCAATTCAGGAAATGTATGTTATAGACCAGAGGTAAAATAATTATTTTTCCCTATTATTACTAAATTATTTTATAATCTTTCTTTTATAAATTTGTTATTAACTATTTTATTTTTTATGTCATAGTTTCAATCCTATTTGTCTAACCATGTGGGGCCGCTTTGTTCAAGACGAATGTCAAAAGATTTCAGAGATAATTGAAACAAAACCAATTATACTTGCAACAAAGCTGAAAGTTCGTTCTTACAATGGTATTTTTAACAATTATTTTTCTTACATTCCTTTTTAAATCGTAAAATTCCTGACTAACATTTATTTATATTTATAACGCAGGATTCTCTCTTTCATCATGACCAACAAGCGTATTTACAATTAATCCAGTTCTTCCAGATGCAGAACCATTGCAAAGATGGTATTTCATATTTAAACAATTATTAACTAATACTTTTCTTATTTAGATATATTACAAATTTAAATTTTTATTTCAATGTTTTAAAATTGCATTTTATTTTTAAGGGCGGCCATTAATGATTCAAGACTTGAAGTTATTATTGCAAAATCTTTGAAGTATCCATCTGCATCTTTATCATCAGTTGGTGTTCGAGAAATAACACAAAATTCTGATGTTGCTGCATTATTAAAAACTTTACAACCAATGGAGGTAAAATATTTTTCTTAATACCATCTTTAAATTTTTGTTTATTGTTACTGCATAAATCATTGTTTTTAATATAATACAGAAAGTAAAATTCTGGATCAAAGCAAGGATAAACATTATCAACTTGCGTCAAATATTCTTTTATATGTCATGCCTCAATTGTAACAAAGGAACTGGTCATGACCAAAATGAAACATTTCTTTGTTATCACTGCAAGCACCAGAGTATTGCTCAACCACGGTGTATATTTAAATTTAATAAACTCTCATAATTTATTCCAAATATTCTTTCTATCTAATTTTTAGCAATTCTAACAAAAAAAAAAATTCATTGTTTGTAGTTGTCGAGCATATGTTGAACTGGATGATGGGACAGGAAAATTACCTGCAGTTATGTTTGGAGAACTTGCAGAGGAGGCATTAGGTTATTCAGCAATCGATTTTATGAATCATGCTACAGAGGTAACTTTTTTCATTTTCACTATTTTTTCATTTTCAACAAAAAATAATTATACATATTTTAAAATATGTATTACCTTCTATATAAAATAATTCAACCACATATTACAACAACAAAAAATTTTTAACCAACATTTTTTATTTGCATATTTTTTAATTCAACTATACATTATAATATTAAAAAACACAAATCATTTTTCAGTTCATATATTTTTTTTATATAAATTATATATATCTCTATTCGTCATTTAATTTCACTAAATATTTAATATACAGGAAAATTTAACTTTCATAGAAAATATGGCATCAGAAGCTTCAGAAAAGCAATGGATGATTCAACTTGTTGTAGATCCAACCATGTTCAACCAACAACAACACAAAAACTTTAATGTTGTTTCAATTGGGCCTGTCCAATATGGTCCAGAACTGCAATGATTAACAACAAAAAGACAAGTTTATAACTTATTTTAATATTTAACTTTATGTAATATTTTGCTGAACAAATTTTTGTAAAAAAACTAAAGAATCCAACTAGGCAAACATGCGATATATTTTGCTGAACAAATTTTTGTAAAAAAACTAAAGAATCCAACTAGGCAAACGTGCCCTCGACTAGTATATATATAAATATATATATATAATTAGGTGAAACTTCTTCTAATCCATCTGTAAAAATGTCAAGTGTCCATTACATGATTTATTTTAACTTTCGATTTAAAAAATTGTCATGCATCTTTTCATTTAAAAATATATACTTCTGACATATCGTAGAAAAATATAGTCAGAGTTGATATAATATATGCAAGCATTATGAGAACCATCATATATATAGACAAAGAGGGGTCATCATTTTAATACTTTTTATCTTCTTACCTCAAAAGTTTTCTTTCCAAAGAATAATTGAAATGGCCAGATAAGGGTCGGTCAGATGCATATATATTGCCAATTAATGTATATATATAGGCTTGATTTGCACAGATAGAGAACACGATCGATTTCTCGATCGGATGATACCATGTTGCAAGCAAATGAACGTGCGCATGGTTTTGAGATAGAATATAAAGTTTAATTGGTAGTACGTACGGAGATAAGTGGATAACTTCGTAAAGAAAAAATATATATATATATATTAATTCTCGTTCTGCTTCTGCATGCGGTACGTATGCAGGACAAGTAAAATAACGCATTATTAAGGACCCCCTGCGCCTGCGGTGACTCTAGAAGTACCCCATTATTAATGCTTGACCAAGAAAGAAAAAACAACTTGAAGTGGAAAAGATTAGCCTAGCTAGTATGTACGTAAGAAAGTACATGCAGTACTTTAATTAGTAAGGCTCAGATCTAGAGATCGAGAGACACATAACACATGTAAATACAATTACGAACCACCGTAATTATATGCATGGTTGATGATTTAGATCTATTCAGATATTAAGATGATATTAGACGAGTTAAATAGAATATAATTATAATATTATTTTTTAATATTATTATAATTTTAAGATTTAAAAAAATTAAATTATTTATTATATTTTATATAAAAATTTAAAAAATTTATAATGATAAATTGAAATGAATTTTTAATCTAACCCGAGGAGTATTCTTTACTTGCCTAAAAATAGAACGGTACCTATTGCGAACAGACCCACGAAATTTATTTGATTTAGTAGATAAAACCCTTGTGGAAGACACTGACGATCATCTACATAAGATCATCAAATTATATATATCTATATATATATATATGTCCATCCACCACACAGCATCAGCTGCCGATCGAACACAATGCTATATATCCCCAGTTTTTTTTTTTTAAAAACATTTTGTACGTAATTCTTGGATTTGATCAACGCGATCGAATTAAAATATGAGAATTAGTGCTAGAGCCATAAATCAAAGTAAATATACAAATTAATTTAGGTCATATTTATTTTCACAACGTTCGGTTCTCAACTTATCTCATCTCATTTAATATTAGAATTTTATTAGATTTTCACATAAAATAAAATAAAAAAAATTCAACTTTTTTAAATTCTAAAAAAAATATAATATTAAACAAATATATTTTAATAATATTTTATTCAATTTTTAATTTTAATCTCAATCCATTTCATCTCATCTGCAAAAACAAACCAGGCAAATTTACTTTATAATAAAATAAGTTTTACAATTTAATTAACGTACTACATCAAATCATGTCAATTTATAAATTTATTTTTATACGTAAGATTTCTTTATAGCTAAAGCATTTACTTATCTAATTCGTGATGTTTTTCAACAAGTATTTAAATGTTTCTGTTGAGAGTTTATGCACCCACATGTACATGATGATTAAGATCTGCAGTACTAGCTAATCAGAAACAGCAAATAGAGAACCTTACGAAGAAAACGATTGAGGAAGGTCTTCTTGATTTTCCTTAATTTACAATAAGTAGCTAATTAAAATTTACAGCATGAAACACACTAGCTTAGTTTATTTAGATTTTATGTAAATTGTAAAATCATCATTTGTTTTCAAAGCTAATTCTCAATGGATGGTCTAACATGTTAAATATTTAATTAAATAGAGTAAATTTAGGCTTCGAATAAGGATTTTTATTTTGATATTATGTAAAATTATCACTTGTACTTCTAAAATGTTAAAATGTAGATTTAATAATTTAATAATTAATGTTTTTAACATAATCTATCATAATTATTTTATTCCTGATCTTTACTTATAAAAAAAAAAAAATTGACTCTTTGATTTCTCAAAAAACAAATGTGGATTTGCTTAGGCTGCATTTGGATGTTGTCATGTTGAACTAAGTTGAATTTTTTATGAATAGTATTGAGTTGAGATGATGAAGTGAATTCTATATGACTCACTTAAGATGAGTTTATATGTATTTATAGAAAGTTGAAAAAAGTTATGGATCCCACATACTGTAAAGAGGTGTTGAGTTGAAAAAAATTGTAGATCACACGTGTAAAAATGTTATGAGTTGAGATAAATTTAGTAATTTGAGAGTTGAGTGTTTGGATATTAAAAAATATCTAAACCTAAACCAAATTAAGTTGAATTGTGTGCAATTAAAGAACCAAACTAATCCTAAATCTTTCCTGCTAAATTAACCATAGAATAATCAAAATATGGGTTTGGACTTCCTAACTAGCTAGCTACTCAATCCGATCGAGTGCATGCACATGTATTCCTTCTTAATTTACCTATGCTCTGCTGTGACTAGAAATATGAAAAGTAAAGCACAACATGGACAGTAGTTTGGTTTCTGCACACCAAACCAATACTGCTGTCCTTTGAGGGAGAGATGATGCTTTGATATTGCAGGGATGATGCTGACCGTTCTCTGGTTTCCATAGCTGGAGTGTTCATCATGATCTGCATATCTGTTAACATCCCCCAACAAACAAATATTGGGTGGGACACACCTTTAGTTTGTCTTTTATAAGTAGAAATCGAGCAGATCAGGTAACAGATCATTTGCATTGGATTAACCAAATATCTTTTCATCTTTAAATTTAACAAATATCATTCATATTTATTTTATATTGAATTAATTAAATTATTTTCATCTAAAATATAAGTTACAATAAATTTATTCTTTTTTTCAAATATAAAAAGAACTATAACAAGTCTAAAAGTATTTTTAAAAATTATTATACTATAAATATAATATTTTTATTTATATGAGATTTTACCATCTATATAAATATGAGATTATTATATTATAGATTGTTGGATTATGAAAATAAAAATGAATATGATTGTTGGAGATTATTAAAAATTATGAAAATAAAATAAAAATTAATTAAAAAAATAATAATATTTTTATTATTATAGAGAGTGAGTATTCAATAAAAATTTCAATTTTTGAATGATTAGTTAAAAGTGAAAAAATTATATATTAATCCAAATTTAAAGAATAGAATAACCAATCCAATCTTCATGCTTGCTGAGGAGTGGGGATGCAAATTAAGAAAGAAAGAAGATGATCAAAATGAGCGGCGGGACACCGCTCTAATATTATTGCATGGTTGTTATATATACACGAAAGCACGTCCGTGCGCATGCATGATCAAATTTTCTTTCCAAAATTTGTATGCGACAAGTCCCATGACGTATAGGTATTCGTCTGCCACTAACCCTTCTTTTTGTTCATGTTTTAGTTCTTCTTTTATAATCGACAATTAGCTAGTTCCCTAGGCTCTAGCTATGTCGGTTCATAGTTTTTCCTATATATGTTGCCATGACAAAACATTAAGGGCACTAGCATTCCTTTGGTCAAAATTAAAGATTGATTAAATTTTAGATAATATGTGTTAAAAAGTTTTCACATTAGATTGGATATCTCTATAATAATTTGGATGTTAGCTATAGTGATTAGTCAAATTTGAAGAACCAAATTGATTCATCAAAAGTTAAAATAATAATTTCTCACTCCAATAAAAATATTATTTGATTTGTAATTAAGAAATTTAGATATAATTTTTGATGAGTTTAATCAAATATTTTTTGTTATTAGTATTAAATGACTTTTAAAAATATAATTTTTTAATATTAATTTAATTAGAATATAATTATTATTAAAATTAAATTGGTAGAATTATAAAATGTGATATAAAAAATTAAATAAAAAAATTATTAATTTAATAATATTTTATTATTATAGAGAGAGTAAATGGCTAATCCAATGTGGGGATTAAATTTAAATAGAATATGCAAATGTAAAAAGGTGTGATATTAACTAAAATTTGAAGATGCATTTGGCCAATCCAATGCTAGTACTCGTTTCTTTTTAGCGTTGAGGCAGGTTATGATAAGATTAAAATTAAAAAGTTAAATAAAATATTATTAAAATATATTTTTTAATATTATATTTATTTTAATATTTAAAAAAATTGAATTATTTATTTTATTTTATATGAGAATTTGAAAAAATTATAATAATAGAATGGAAGGTTTTCAAAATTTTAAATTTTAATCTTAAAAACAAACAAGGCATGATCAAAATGGAAAGATTGCATGGCCAAATATTTCAGACCATTAATAGTGATTAAAAATAACTAAACATTCAAATAATGCAGACCTTATTAATATAATTGTACAAGAGAAATATGTTCAAATGATTGTTTGAAAACACAACTGCTCTCAAGTATATTTTTAGATGAGTATTGTTACAGTTAAAAAGAATTATGTAAAAGTATTCTCATAAATTGATATGATTTCATTTGATCCGTTAGATCTATTTTACAATAAAAATAATTTTAAAATCTGACGAATCACATCAAACTGTATCAGTTTGTGAGATTACTTTTATATAATTCTTTTGTAACTAAAGTATTTTTCTTTTCAGATTACTTCATTATTAGTCACAAATAATTCATTACAATTTATAAATTATTTTACTATTATTTATCGATGATACTGTCTTGTTTGTTTTCACAAAATTTCTAAACTCATCTCATCTTATCTAATTATTATAATTTTTTAAAATTTTTGACACAAAATAAAATAAATAATTCAACTTTTTTAAATTTAAAAATAAAATAATATTAAAAATATAATTTTATTTAATTTTAAACTTTTATCTTAACTCATTTCATTTCTTCTCATCTATACAAGCAAAGAAAAAAACAAAAGAGAAATTAATCATCCAGCTAACAAAATCATTATTGCATGCAGATGATCGTCGAGATCGATGGGACTACTTAAGAAGCTGATCACCTAGTACATTTTGTCCCCATAAGCCACTTGGTAGTGAATGTCATTGTCAATCCAAACGGATGAGTTGTGGACATGCCTAGCTTTGTGGATATCAATGAAGTAGTGTCACCTCGTTATTTCCAAGTGGATTGAAGTGTTTTTCATCATTCTGGTTGCTTCAACAAGTCCAAACCCACTGAATAACCTGCATGCATGAGTTCCACATCGTCTATAGAATTTACATGTTGTAGGGTTCATTATGTCCATATATAAAAAACAGAGTATTAATTAAAATATCAATATATATATTTTTATGTAAATTGAGGTGACAGACTTTAATATCAACAGTACATTTAGCATATATATCAATTAATAATTGTGCAAATAAATTTATTTTTGTTAGCGAAACATCGGACAAGATTATATATACATATGAACATTAATGTCGGTGCAAATTCAATCACATAATTCTCGTTGCACGATCAAAAAGTTGTTGTCGGGTGCTATGGCCAAGGATAATGTCACAGTACTATACATTGCATTATTGATTCAGAGGTCCCATGCTGCATATTCCCTAATCTTATATATTGGAGTGATGTTGGTGTGCCGCCCTGTTTTGATTGTTGGATATATTTATTAGTATAAATTTTATTTTTTATTTTTATATTTTATTTTTTTAAATATTTTTAAAAAATAAAAAATACATCAATATATTAAAAATTATTTCTTTATTTATTAAATAAAATAATTTTAAAAAAATTCAATACATAAATAAACTCACGTTACATACTAACATTTTTCTATATAATAAGTAGTGTTCAGGTAGCTGTTTATTATGTACTTTTGTCTTGGAAGGACGTAGTGCATCGTGTACAAGGTCGACTACTCTGGGAACAACTTGCAGGAAAATAATATCAAACAACTGTGCCTTTGAGTAGACGTAAGATCAATTCAGGGATTCCATAGATATGGGGCTGCTAGGCCTGCCGACAAAGTAAGTGTTTGGATAATGATAGGATATCTATCTATTTACTTTTTTTTTTTTAATTTTATTTAATAGTTAAAAAAATATTTTTTTAATTTTTTTTAATAATTAAAAATGTTAAAAAAATACTTAAAAGAAAATAATAAAAAAATAAAAAACTTCAAATACATTATAAGTAGTAAATGAGTAAGAGCATTCACATCCGGAACTCCAAACCACCAGATTTCCTATAATTTGATATTTATTTTAGAGTTTTGATCAAAATACTTTAAGATTTTGATAAAAATACCTTCTACATCCATATTCTTATTTTATGAAAATGATTTAGGGAATGATCAATTATTTTTTAAATATAAGAAATCATTATTAATCTCCTAAACTATTTTTTATCAATATTTTATTTTAATATATAAAATAAATTATTCTTCCAATCATCTATACTTTCTTTCATACTCATATTTGTTATAGTTTTTAATACTAATTTTAAAAATAATTTAATTAATTACGAAAATATAAAAAATTTGATTTTAAAAATATTACCATATCCACAAAAAATAATTTAAATTTTTGTTTAAAATATTCACTAGAGTAATAGTTCAAACTATAAGAAAAAATATTGTAGTTAAGTTTGTTAATAGAAATGAGAGAAAAAAATAATAAAGAAATAATAGGAAAATATTCTTTTAATAGAATAGAGGAATGATAGGGAATGAGATGTATGTAGTTTTTGAAAGATGAGTAAAATTTAATAAAATAATTTAGAGAATGTACTTTTTAATTACATTATAGAAAATTTTATGGAGAATGTGATATGAATGCTCTAACTGGATAGTAACCCTCTCACTACCCTTCTAATTTTTCTTTTATGCATTTTTTTATTTCTTAAATATTTTAAAAAAATATTCACAATAGTATTAAATTTTTTTTAATTATTAAGTCAAAAAAAATATATTCGGATTAATGTGTTGAAACCCATAGCATTTTCCTTAAATATATATAATGGAAAAATAAATCAAATAAAACATTTGTCCTGTTTGGATATAAGAAATGTTTTATTTTATCTCATCATTATAATTTTTTTAAATTCTCATAAAAAATATAATAAACAATTCAAATTTTTTATATTCTAAAATAATAATAATATTAAAAGATAATATTTTAATAATATTTTATTTAACTTTTAATTTTCTTCTCAATTTATCTCATCTTAACTTATTCTCAATAAACATATATAGTGAAGGGTTTTAACTTGAGAATGAGAAATAGGATTTTTTTTATTTATTTAAATACTCATGAATATGACCGAACGGCTAGTATTGATAAATTAATCAATATTAGAAATAAATGTGAAGTGACAGCACTTAAGAATATCTCAAATGATATGTAAATAATAATAAATATAATAATAAATAATTTATGAATCATAATAAAACAGTGATAATATCTGAAAATATGACTGTTTTCAAGAAGACCCAATTGGGCATGGTACTAACTTGTGCTCGCATTATTGCATCCTGGAATTGTCAAAGCATATATATATTTCTGTCTCAGAGTATTGATGACGCATTGATGCACTTTAGAGTATATCAAAGCTAGAGAGAGAAAATGGGTTCGAGTCACGGAGGGAGGAGTTGTGATGGACTTGACCAGTCTGGCTAGCTAGGTCCTAAATTATAGGACCCCCTCCAATTATGTACTCAAGGTCTCCCTCTCTCTCTCTTTCTTTCTTTTTAAGAGAGAGGATCTCTCATATGGTGGGGGTTCCAAACTTTCAAGCCCTGTTTGAGTGCCCCCACGCCAATACGTTTTGCAGATCTCTAATGTCAATCTCCAAGTACCCTTCCCACCAGACCATCACGTGGTCTTCTCGTACATGTCTGAGGTAGACTCTTTAACAAAGCGAAAACCTTCTCTTTCAAACAACTCCAGGCTCAAATGCCCCTATTTATAACCTCTTTTCTCACCCTTTTCTCTTCAAAACTCGCTTCTTCTTCTCTTCTCCTTCTCTTCTCCTCTCTCGCAAACCAAACCAATTATTTAGAACCTCTCTTGCCTTGAGTCATCTGAGAGACTGCACCCAAAGCCATGACTGCTGCTTCAACTCCACCCAACTCTAGTAGTTGGGCTAAAGCCCACATGCCTCGCCCCACTGATTTGGGCTTTCCATCGTGCCTGAAGAAGCCCAACATTAATAGTAGAGCAAGCATTGTTAATAGCGTAAACAGTGCTTTGCACTCTTCTTCGGTGCTTCATTTCTCAAAACAGAACTCCCGGCAACCATTAATTTCGAAACCTGACAGCTCTGTTCAACTCAACACCCATCAAGCTCCTCCTCTACAGTGGAATTTGCTACAAAGAGCTGCTGCCATGGCCTTGAACATGGCCGAAGACGTGTTGCTCTCCCTCGAGCGCCAACACCCACTTCCCAAAACCTCGGACCCAAGAGTTCAGATTGCCGGAAATTTCGCTCCCGTACCCGAACAACCTGCTGTGCACTCACTTCCGATCACTGGCACAATCCCAGACTGCATCAACGGCGTTTACCTCCGAAACGGAGCCAACCCTCTATTTGAACCTGTCGCTGGCCACCACTTCTTCGACGGCGATGGCATGGTTCACGCCGTCACCATTCATGGCCACTCCGCCAGCTACGCGTGCCGGTTCACCGAGACACAAAGATTCGTCCAAGAGCAAGAACTCGGCCGTCCGGTCTTCCCAAAGGCCATAGGTGAGCTCCACGGACACTCTGGTATCGCACGCCTTCTTTTATTCTACGCTCGAGGGCTTTTCGGACTTTTGGACAAGAACCATGGCACCGGAGTCGCCAACGCCGGGTTAGTGTACTTCAACGACAGACTGCTCGCCATGTCTGAGGACGACTTGCCATATCAGGTTAGAGTCACTACCTCCGGGGACCTTGAAACTGTAGGTCGATACAATTTCGATAACCAGCTCAAGTCCGCCATGATTGCTCACCCAAAGGTCGACCCAGTTTCCAAAGAGCTCTTTGCTCTCAGCTACGACGTTGTCCAGAAACCGTACCTCAAGTACTTCAAATTTTCTCCGGATGGAAAGAAGTCCCCGGACATTGAAATTCAAGTGCCGGTACCTACCATGATGCATGACTTTGCAATCACCGAGAACTTTGTGGTCATTCCAGATCAACAGGTGGTGTTCAGGCTCGACGAAATGATTAGAGGTGGCTCTCCCGTGATTTACGACAAGAACAAGAAGTCCCGGTTTGGAATTCTCGCAAAAAATGCCCGTAATGCTTCAGATATTTTCTGGGTCGAGTCCCCAGACACGTTTTGCTTTCACTTGTGGAATGCCTGGGAGGAACAGGAGTCTGAAGAGGTCGTGGTGATCGGCTCATGCATGACACCGCCGGACTCCATTTTTAACGAATGCGATGAGAGCTTGAAAAGTGTGCTCTCTGAAATCAGGTTCAATTTGAAGACTGGAGAGTCGGCGCGGAGATCGATAATTTCGGCCTCCGAGCCGGTGAACCTAGAGGCCGGGATGGTGAACCGGAACAAGCTTGGGAGGAAAACAAGGTACGGTTACCTCGCCATTGCTGAACCGTGGCCAAAAGTGTCCGGGTTCGCCAAGGTCGATCTTTCAACTGGGGAGGTAAAGAAGTATATATACGGCGATAAAAGGTACGGCGGAGAGCCATTTTTCTTACCAAGAGACCCCCATTCAGAAAAGGAAGATGAAGGGTATATTCTTACTTTCGTCCACGACGAGACGACATGGAAATCCGAGCTTCAGATTGTGAACGCCACGAATTTACAGATAGAAGCTTCAGTAAAGCTACCCTCGAGGGTGCCGTATGGTTTTCATGGCACGTTTATAGACTCAAAGGACTTAAAAAACCAGGCATAGAGTACCGCAATGAATGATCACCGCAGGATCCCCAATCTTGGAGATTATTCCCCGAATACTCTACTGCATGCAAAATCTTTTCGTAGTGTTTTTGAGGCCTCAGCTTGAAGCTTTTGGAATGAAGGTAGCTAGGTTTAGAGCTCAGCCGGTTTTTGTTTACTTTTGGTATGTATGGAAGATTAATCTTCCTGATCTTGTTACGTACTTCCGGCCCACGGCTTGCAAATACTAATAGTAATCTTGTACGTGCGTCCTGTTGTGTTTAATTACTTATAATGTGGATCGATGTTCTACGCTAATGGAGCTTTGTTTTTTGCTTGAAAACATATACTGCATGCATTAATCTCCATGTTTACGTACAAGCTGTGGAGCTCATTACATATTAGCTAGCTAGGTTAATTGAGGAACCTGAACGTACCTTGAAGGATTAACCCAAGCTCGATCTACATGGGTGTCGTTTTCGTGGAAAGTATTGCGTCGTTTTCATCCTTTTTAAGTTTTGTCATTTTTATTGCATGTTTGTGGCCATGTCGTTGCCAGAAACAAATAAAGGCAAAACGCTGTACGTACGTGCACTAGCTAGCGTTCCCCCAACGTCATGCGGGAGGAATATCATGCATGCGCAGTGAATTGATGATGCATTTCCAAATTAAATTACTAATTTAACGCAAGGAATTAGTTAAAATTTGTTACTAGCTAATTCAATCCATGAATTGAGAAAAATATTAAGGAAAAAAAAAACTACGTACACACCTAATAAACATGCATTAATAATAAATATGTTAGATGAAGGGGTGCCCACGTGGGGCTGACCCCTCCTTCATTGCATTGTAACACATGAAAGCCATGCGCTATTTACTTGTAACGCTTTAAGCCATGCGTTACTGCCGTTTATGTTGGGAATTGAAGGCTGGCTTTAAGGCCAGCAGTGTATGGGTGGACTATGAATAGTCTCCTTCAATTTGGTTTTGGCACAATTCTGAAATACACAAAAGCTCTATCTTTTTATTCTCTCTTGATAAGATATTTAGGCTGTGGATTTGTTAAATGTTACTCTAATTTTATACTACGTAGTACACTTCATCACTAATAAGAAAAATTTGAGATTTGTCAATCTGGAAAAACTTGTGGAGCGATTTTATAAGTTGAGCTTGAGGTATTTTTTTGCTGTACTTTCTTACATTGATATCAAAGCTTTTATAGTTACTTACAGTTTATAATATTTTATTTTCTCTCATATGCTTGAGATTTATTGGGTGTCATTTTTATTCCATTTTTTTCAACTTGATTAAAAAAAAAAAACCATCCATTGGAGGTGCTGCGCGGACCTAGCGATGGTGCTCGCATCCAGTGGTGCTGAGCGCACCTGGGGGGTGCTACATGCACCCAGCAGTGCTGCGAGCACCAACGGTGGTGTTGCGTGCACCAGGCGTCCCGCGAGCACCACAAGGGGAAGCGGTGACTCCGAGTTTCCTTCTTCCGACAATGGGTGGTTGTTTGAGCCGCTGCAAATGGTTGATGAAGAAGGGGCACTGTTCATGTGAACAGTGCCCAAGTTGGAGGTAGAAGATGACCTTTAGGTCATCTGTTTTTCAATTGGGCCTGGGCCTCTCGGCCCATTAGTTTAAAAAAAAAATGAAATCTGGGCCTGGGCCATTCAGCCCTTCTGTGTTTAAAAGAAAAAAAAAAGGTCTAGGCCATTTTCAGCCCAACACTATTTAAGCCCCTTTTTTTAAAAATACAAAACAAAATAGAAGGGGATGAAAGTGACACCCTGGGATTCGAACCCAGGAGCACCAG
Organism: Pterocarya stenoptera; assembly: GCA_003123785.1. NCBI lineage: Eukaryota > Viridiplantae > Streptophyta > Magnoliopsida > Fagales > Juglandaceae > Pterocarya > Pterocarya stenoptera. The sequence continues at coordinate 201,948 of QEOT01006714.1, forward strand.
TTAAACAATGGCAGTGCACACCACTGGGTTGCAACTTTCCTTTGGTTTAGGTGGGGGTTTTAAATGTATTTATTATATATTTATTTTGTTTTTGTAAAAAAGAAAAGGAAAATTGTTTTTTGCATGATTTAATATATGCTTAGATATATTGTTATATTACATGTGATTTTTTATTTAATGTTTTAGATTAAATGTGATTACATGTGAATATATGGTTATAGATTAAATATAATTACATGTATGTGTGAATTGAATATGTGGATATGTAATTATTTTATCATCTATGAATGTTAGGCTTGAATGTTTAGACATTAGTCTGCATTTTTTTTAGTGATAAAATAGAAAATTCTCACTAAATAGTCTTAGTTAGAATTGTTAGTGTGAATGATAGGCTGAAAGAATTGCAATGACCCCAGTAAGAACTGTAAATGCACTATATAGCCAAAAGAATATGATGTCCCTAGTAAGAACTGTAAATATACTGTATAATCAAAAGACTACGGTGGCTCCGATAAGAACTGTAAGTGCACTGATGGAACAAGAAAAATAGACTATAATGATCTTAAAAGAACCATCTTTGTAGACTGTCCCAACATGCGTTGTATTCTGAGTAGTTATCCTTGCAGACTGGCCTAATAGGTTGTTCTAGTCTGAGTAACTGTTCTTATAGACTGGCCCAAAAGATTACTGCAGTTTTAGTAAGTGATGTCTTTACATGTGACTAGGGCTAGATGACTACTTAAGATAGTGGGAGTATGTTTGAGAGTTATGATGATTAATTCCCTAATATTTATTTTTTAAATTTGCGTGGAAATTAGGTTAGAAATTTAATAATTGGATATTGTGGCGCAAGAGATGATTCTTAAGTTTAGCGATTTTTCGATCTTGCGAAATATCTAAATTATTCTTTTTCTAACTTGGATGGATGCGATAGATTTCTTAGGTGTGTGTAATATCCATTCTTTGCGTATTGTAATGAAATGACATCCAAGAATATAGTTGTCGATTTAAACAAATGGGAGAAATTAGATGGAGAGAACTACGACATTTAGCATCACAACATCCAATATTTCTTAGATGGGCAAAAGGTTTTGAAGGCCTTATCTCGCTCCTTTACTGTGCCCGGGGAAAGGACCTTGAAATAACACAAGATAGATCAATTAGCATATACTGAATAGGCTAAAAAAGTCGGTGCGTATACATAATAATTTTAAGCAGCATGCACAATGATCTAATGTGTGAGCGAGATCTATGACATTGCTCAAAGCATGTAGGAGGCTTTGAAGTTGAAGTTTGGTGGAACTTTAGCCACTAGGTTGCGTGGATTAATCATGAGGTTTGACTCCTATAAGATGCATTCTGACCACATGATAAAGCAGCATCTTAGGGCTATGTCGATCATAATCCGCAAACTTAAGTCTGCAGGAAATAACCTGACAGATGAACAGCAAGTCTAGACAGTGATAAGATCATTACCGAATTTTTGAGAGAATATGAGCCAGAACCTGACGCATAATGAGAATATCAAAGACTTTGATGATGTCTCGCGTCACTTGGAATTGGAGGCTCAGCACCTAGTGGCTGCTAAGCCCAATCATACGGCCTATATGGCTAATTCTGGTTTGCGCAAGGCATTAAGGCCTAAGCGCAAGAAGTCCAAGAATGGGGTAGCTGCTGGATAAATTAAAAAGTGTCAAGTACTTCTCATGGCAGCAAAGGGGCAAGCGTGGGAAGAACAAGTCAAAATTAGAGTACTTATTTTGCGAAAAGAACGGCCACTTTGCTTGTGATCGCAATAAGCCGAAGAAAGTACACTTTAACTTTTCTTGCATTGTTTTTTAAACTAGCCATGTGATTCCTATCATGTGTGGACTGTTGATTCAAGAGCGACTGAACACATAATGGGAGACAGAGTCGGATTTGTGGAGTATCGCTGATTCCAGTTAGGAGCCGTGATATCAAGGTAGGGAATGGAGCTAGCATGGTGGTACTTGGACTTGGTACCTACAAGCTGGACTTGCGGGGTGGCCACACTCTTTTCCTCCATAATGTGCTATACGCTCTCAAGATCCGACGAAATTTACTTTCCGTAATTAATCTATTAAAACTTGGTTTTCAGATTATATTTGAAAACAATTATGTTTCATTTTATTTGAGCCATGTGTTTTATGGTAATGCTTTTATTCAAGACGGTTTTATGATATTAGATTTGAATTATTCAAATATGAATGAGTCAATTGCTTTTCTTTCTGCATTTGATAATTTAGATTCATATAAATGACATACTAGGCTTGGCCATATAGGGCAAGATAGAATGACTCGATTAGCTAGATAATGCCTAATAGGCAATCTGGTTAAGGTCATCTTACTCACATGTGAATATTGTCTAATGGAAAAAGCTAAGAGAAAACTATTTGGAAAAGCCACTAGGGCATCTTTTTCACTTCAATTAGTCCACTTAGATATCTGTGGTCCAATGAGTATCAGGGCAAGACACGAAGGTGTCTACTTTATCACATTTATATATGATTTTTCATGTTACGGTCATGTTTACTTAATTTTCCATAAGTCTGAAGTATTGGAGTGTTTTAGGCAATATCTAAGAATAGTTGAGAATCAGTTTGACAAGAGTTTAAAAACTTTAAGAATTGACGAGAATATCTCTCTGAACAATTTAAAAGGCTCTGTGATGGAAAAGGAATAAAAAAACAGTTGATGATGCCGAGTATGCCGTAGCAAAATAGGATAGTGGAAATGAGAAATCGAATATCGTTTGAGATGGTTAGGTCAATGATGACGCAAACAGACCTACCAATTTCTTTTTGAGGGATGCACTTTTGACTACTAGTTACCTTCTTAACTGAGTGTCCTCCAAATCAGTAACTTCCACCCCATATGAACTATGGACCGGCGAGAAATCCAATTTGAGTAACTTGCAGCCATAGGGTTCAAGAGGTTTTGTTCACGATCTTTCTCATAAGTATGGGAAGTTAGGTCTTAGAGGGAAGAAGTGTATCTTATAAAGTATTTAGAACACTCTAAAGGGTATCTATTAATAGGTGAACAATTTGATGAAAGTGTGACTAAAATTGAGTCACAAGATGTAGATTTCATTGAAGATAAGTTTTCAAGTAGAGGCGAGGTTGGTAGGAGTTTAGAACTTTATGAGATTGTGGAATAAAAGGAAAGTACTCTAAGGAATTTAATTAAGAATGAGGAAGAAATTCTTCAAGCTACTATAATTATAAAAAGGACTTGAATCTGAGTGGAAGCACACCACTTGTCAATCAATCACAACAACCTTAGTCGCGTAGAATTACATGTGAAAGTATTCCCCATCATTGTTTTGGGATTGAATGGTAAGCTTTTATGGTAGGCCCGCATGATGATGACGAGCCTAGGAAAATTCATGAGGCTCTCTCATCTTCTACTAAAAGTGAGTGGATAAAAGCTCTTAATGATGAGATTGAGTATATGAAGATTAACAAGGTCTGGAATCTGGTTGATCTACCGACATGGTGTAAGACTATTGGGAACAAATGGATTCTTAAGATCCAACGCAAGTCGGATAGATCAATAGATAAGTACAAAGCTCGCTTGGTGGCAAAAAAATATACTCAACATGAGAGTATAGACTATGAGGAAACATTTTCACCAGTGGCGAGGTTTGTCTCAATTCGCTTGATTCTGGCTATAGTAGCAAATATGGATTTGAAACTCTATCAGATGGATACTAAGACAACATTTCTCAATGGAGAACTAGATGAGGAGATCTATATGGATCAATCAACGGGTTTTGTGGTCAAAGGTCAAGAAGGCAAAGTATGTAAGCTCAAACGATCTATATAGAGCCTAAAATAATCATCTAGACAATGATACCTTAGATTCCATAAAACCATTCTCTCGAATGGGTTTACAATAATCACAGAAGACCGTTGCGTCTATGTCAAAAGGTCCAAGAGGAGTTTCATTATATTATCATTGTATATTGATGACATACTACTAGCTGGAAATGATAAATAGTTGATAGTTGCCACAAAAGAGTGGTTATCATTCAATTTTGAGATAAAAGATATAGGTGAGGTAGAATACATTTTGGGAGTTAAGATCTACAGAGGTCGTTCAAAGAGATTTTTGTGTTTGTTCCAACAGACTTACATAAATAAAGTTCTTGAGCGCTTCCTAATGAGTGGATGTAAAACCATTGACACCCCTATTGCAAGAAGCAAGAAATTGTCTAAATAGTTGTATCTTAAGACTCAAAGGGAAAAGGAAAATATGGCCCGTGTCACTTATGCTAATGCTATGGGTAGTCTGATGTATGCAATGATCTGTACTTGGCTTGACATATGCTATGCAGTTGGCTTAGTGAGTAGATTTCAATCTAACCCAAGACTAGCTCACTGGAAAGTAATCAAGAGGATTATGCGATATCTTAAGAGAACTGCAGACTATGTACTTTGCTTTCAAGGTTCAGATTTGAGGTAAAAAATTACAGTGATGCCGACTGTGGTAGTAACCTAGATGAGCGCAAATCAACCACTAAGTATGTCTTTTTGCTCAACAATGACGTCATTACATGGGGCAGTAAGAAACAACCTTGTATAGTCTCATCCACCAAGGAGGTGGAATACATAACTTGTTTAGCAGCAGTTCAAGAATCTGTTTGGTTATGGAGGTTCCTCAAGTATTTAGATATTAGCACGGATACTTCAGATCCGGTGACGATATTTTGCGATAGCATGATAGTTCTCACATATCCTAAGGATTCAAAGTATCATGGAAGAACCAAACACATAGATATCATATGTCACTACATCAGAGACATGGTAGCGCAAAAGGAAGTGATTCTGAAACACCCTTCTACAAGTCGCATGGTTGCTGATCCCTTAATGAAGTCTATAGCAAGAGATGTCTTTGAGGCTCGTGTTAGGAATCTTGGACTGCGTAGACTGTAAATATAATTTGTGTTTCAAATGACATTGAGATGTAATATTTCTTTTGGGATATTAATACAATATGATTCAGTTCTTGTTTTATCGTATTGTTTTTCACACACAAGATATGTCAACAAGTTTAGATTGGCTCACTCACATGAACAATCGCCTTTAGCGCTTAAGTAGCGAGTATGAATGAGGCATTGTGTCTCTAGGTACTTGTCCAAAGGGATAAGTTGGTTGAGACACATATATATCGCCTTAGTGGGAGCTAAGATGAGGTCTATTGAGAAGACTATACATGGGTTACCCCACCATCCATGTAACTTATAGTTAGCCAGATGCGAGATCCTATTTGACACCTTGGAGGCGTACAAATAGAGGGATTCGGATTAGACACTTAAGGAGCGGCTAGATTAAGATTTGTACGATGTTGATATGACATATACTCTTTGAGAAAGAGAAATCCACCATAGCATGTGTTTCATACTATATCTGCTTATTCAACCATATGAGTAAGTGAGTAAAAAGGTCCCCTCTTTTCTCACTGTGCGAGTCTCATTTTTTAAAATGTCATTTACTTTTGACTATGTCACGAGATGGAGGTTGTGATGTCTGCTACTTTGGCATGATATCTATAGTCATGATTGATACGGTCTAAAGAAGCATTGCTGGAAAAACGGTTCGACCGAAATTGAGTGATATGAGTGCAAGGGGAAGACTCTTTGATATCGTATCTTCGATAGTATTTGCTGACGTCAAACCATAATGTTACACCTTGGTGGCGACTAAGGTTGTGAACACATTGAAATGATTTGGAGGTAGTCAAGTATTGATCTGAGTTTTTTTAACTCAAGAGGGTTCGAAAATGTTTGATCTTGATGCAATCGAATGAGTTTAGGACATGACCAGACACTTTAGGGATGTTACTATGCTGGTCTTTTCTGTGAGAGATTAGTGTATGTACTCTCACATTTCTATAGATGTGCTTGGTGGTCGCATGGTCTATTTACTTGTATGAACAATATTGAGAATATTAGAGAGATGCAGACCTAGGGTCATGCCCACTGTGTGCGAGTGGGAGATGTTAGATTAAGGGCGCCCACGTGGGGCAGACCCCCTCCTTCATTGCATTGCAACGAATGGCTTTAAGCCATGTGTTACTGTCATTTATGTTGGCAATTGAAGGCTGGCTTTTGAGACCAGTTGTGTATGAGTGGACTATAAATAGTACTCCTCAATTTGGTTTTGGCACTATTTTGAAATACACAAAAACTTTCTCTCTTCTTGTTCTCTCTTGATAAGATATTTAAGCTGTGGATTTGTTAAGTGTTACTCTAGTTTTATACTATGTAATACACTTCGCCACTAAGAGGAAATACTTGAAATTTGTCAATCTGGAGGAACTTATGGAGCAATTTTATAAGTTAAGCTTAAGGTATTTTTCGCTGTACTTTCTTACAAAATCTTCACATAAAAATTAAAATGCATGAGTCATTTCTGTTGTCTTTTTTCTTATTTTTTTCATGCAAAGAATATCTGCTTTCAAAAGTCTGCCTGCCATTGGCATGCATGCTGCATTAATCTTTGAATCGTGACTTAGCTTATTAAATAATTCCCCCGATGATCATATGTAATTAGTTATTGATCATTTAGATGCACTGAATCATGATCACTGATATATTTAATCAAAGTGCATGCAGTTCTCTGCCCTCTATTCATGCGCGCATGAGAGTTCAAGCTAGCTAGCATGCACCGTACCTGATCTGGTGCACGAAGGGTAGATGATCATCAACTACAAAGGAAATTAAAAAAATTTCGTTGTTGTGCTCATTTATTTCTTTATAAGCATTATCAAATCGAGTCATCTTAATTAGAGGTAGAATAATGATGCTCGTGTATATACACATGCAACATATGCATGATATGTATATAGCTCATGCATATGCTTATTGTCCGTTGAAGAGAAAACTTGAATGGCAGTGCATAATAGGTATTCAATGCAATGCCACTATGAGTATTCGGTTTCCACAGAAAAATTCTTTATATCATATTCTTTCATACAAATGACCAAAGGTCTAATACAGTTTATATAGCCATTTCTCAAGCCTATATTTTTAGTCACATGATAAAGAAAAATTACATTTTTGCACCCATTTTGTTATAAAGAATCATTCCAGATCATTCTATAAATTGTTTCTGTTATGTAGTGCAGTTGTGTCATTGTTAGAAGAATATTGCATTAAGGCAGCAATGTTGCTTGCTCTATTTTTCCCGCAATTCAAGCGGCACAAGAACACTAGTGAGGCTTGAACGTAGGAGTGCAAACCGAGTTGATGAAAGTGGCTTGGTAAGAATATCCGCAAGTTGATCATGACTTGAAACAAAGGATACATTGAGAGTTTTCACAGCTACACGATCCCTCACAAAGTGATAATTAAGATCCACATGTTTAGTATATGAATGTAAAACTAGATTCACAGAAAGACAAGTGGCCTCAAGATTGTCACACATTAAGCTTGGTGGTTCAATTATGAACATGCCTAATTCTTTTAAAACCGATTATAACCGTAAAAGCTCATATGCCATATTGGCCACATATTTATATTCAGCCTCAGTGGAAGAACGAGTAATGGTGTGCTGCTTTTTAGAACCCTAAGAGATCAAGTGTGAACAAAAAAATATGCAAAAACCACCTATTGACTTTATATCATTAAGGCAATCAGCCCAATTAGCATCAGAGAAGGCAGTGAGTTTAGATGACGAAAGAGAGGAAAAATGTAAGCCAAAGGAAGCTGTTGAACGAAGATACCGAAGTATCCATTTGACAGCTTGCCAATGGGAAAGTTGAGGACAATGCATAAACTAACACACTCTATTTACAGCAAAAGAGATGTCGAGTCTAGTGAATGCTAAATACTGAAGGCTACCAACCACACTATAAAGTTGGGGGTCCTCAAAGGAGGACCCATCCAGAGTTATAAGTTTAGTTGTGGTAGTCATAGGAGTGGACACAGGCTTCAAGTTATGCATATTGGTCTGTAATAACAGTTTTGAAATATAGTGGGATTGAAACATAAATAGACCAGAGGAGGACTGAGACACTTAAATGCCAAGAAAATAGTGTAGCATACCAAGGTCTTTTACTGGAAAAGTAGTGCGAAGAGCATAAATAAAATCTGTGATTAGTGTTGGTTCAGAGGCAGTAACTATAATGTCATCTATATAAACTAACGTGTAAACAAAAGAGCTAGAAGTGTAAATAACTAATGAGGAATCAAAAACAAAAGCATGAAAATCAAGACAGATAAATTTCGAGCTTAGTTTAGAAAACCAAACCCGATGGGCTTGTTTAAACCCATAAATGGATTTTCTGAGTTTCAAACATAGTCAAGAAAATCAAGATTAACAAACCCAAGTGGTTGTTGCATAAAGACGTGCTCCTCCAGGTCACCATGAAGAAACGCGTTCTGAACATCAAGGTAATGCAGCAGCCATTGATGAGAAACTACAAGAGAAATTAACAAACGAATTGTGACTGGTCTTACTACGAGACTAAAGGTCTCAGAGTAGTCGATACCTGCTTGCTGTTGGAACCCTTTAGCAATAAGACGAGCTTTTCGTCACTCAAGGGTGCCATCAGTGAGCCTGGTCTTGAGTACCCATTTTGAGCCAAGAACATTTTGACTGGGGTGAGGGGGAACAAGAATCTAGGTGTTGTTGTGAAGAAGAGCCTTAAATTCATTGGCCATGGTAGCACTCCAGGTAGGAAATTTGGAGGCCTTTGTGTAGGATGAGGGTTCTTCAGGAATGATATGAGCTTCAGTGAGAAGGGACGTGGGTTTGGGAAAGGGCCATGGAATGGTTCCATCCGAGCGTCAGTCGGGTTGAGTAGTCTAAGTTTTGGAACGAGAAAGCATATGGTGGTTAGTCAAGGAAGGAGTAGAGGCTATGGCATCTGTGAGAGACAGCAGAGCAAAGAGTGTAATAGGCAGTGGAGGGATTGGTGCGAGATGAGTATTTGATTGGAGGGAAGTTGACTCTGTAAGAGAAGAGGGAATATTAAGGCTCAGGTGAGAAGGAGATGGCGCTGAGATAATGGGGAAATTTGTATTAGAGGGATGTGAGTTAAGGTTGCGTGATGAAGGGTGAAGGGGCCGTCGGATAGGAGCTAGAGAAGGGAAAGGTGATACTAGGTTGAGTGTCATGGGCTAGGAAGAATGTGATGTAATGGGCTAAGGAGAATTTAGTGTAATGGGCTGCTGGGAAGAATTTAGTGTAATGGATTGTGAAGATGAGGAAGGCTCAAGTGAGACGGAATGAAGGAGTTCCGTGAAAGAGGGAGTGCAGGCTACTGGCAAGGGTGTAGACCAAGAAGGTGATGGGCTATCACTAAATGGAAAACGTGTCTCATAAAAAATTACATCACGAGAAATGCAAATTTGCCAAATGGAATGTGAAGGCAATTTGAACAAATTTTGAAATGGAGAGGTGTTTTGTAAAATTTGAGTGGGCATTCTATTAATAAGAAAAACTGCTATTTGAAAAGCATCAATCTAGTATTTTGTCAGAACAAAAGACTGAGCCAAGAGAGATAGTCCTGTTTCAACAATATGACGATAACGCCGTTCAACATTCCCATTTTGAGCGTGGGAGTATAGGCAAGTAATGCGATGGATAATGCCAAAATTTCGGAGAAGTTTAGGAAGGGGACGAAATTCAACCCCCCCCCCAATCTTTTTGAATGGCAAGAACTTTAGAAAGGAAATTATTATGCACATATTTTAAAAAGGCTAAACAAATAGACGCGACATCAAATTTGGCACGTAATGGAAAAAAAACCAAATATACTTGCTAAAATCATCAACAATAGATAGATAAAATCTAAAACCAAGAGACGACAGCATAGACGTTGGTCCCCATACATCTAAAAATAAAAGTTGAAAAGGAGAATGAGATCGAGATGGGACGGAGGATGAGGGAGGGCATGGGATTTGGCTTGGAGGCAACATGGACAAGTTTGTATACCGGTTTTAGTAGTAGTGGGAAGATTATATTTTCTAATGGTAAATGAAGTAGTTTGTGGAGAAAGGTGGCCTAAATGGGAATACCATATTTGTGGAGTGGTCCGGACACCAATGTGAGCATGTGGGGAAAATGAGGTGGAAGTCACGGCTGCGGCATCAGATGCAAGAACTATAGACCGTCCTCAACAATTCCCAAAAGAAGTACCGCCTAAGTGGCAAATCCTTCACAAGAAAATCAAATGAATTCAATTCAAAGAAAGCGGAATTATCTATTCAAAATTGACGAACATAAAGTAAATTGTGAGAAATTAATGGAACATGAAACAAATGACGAAGTAGAAATTTGCCAGAAAGGGTTTGAAGAATGCTAGTGCCAAAGTTTTGGATGGGAATAGATGAACCATCTCCAATGCACGTGATATGTGCCCTGATAAGGAGAGGATTCCAGATTTAATCTAGAAAAATTAGCATAAAAATGATTTGTAGCTGCTGTGTCAAGAAACCAACTATTCAGATTTATTAGACCATTGGGAAAAGTCATGTAATTAGCAAAGAAAGAAGAAGGGGGAGGGCTTTGGTAGGCATGATCAAAACGGTGGTAACAAGCCATGGCCGTGTGACCAATTTTAAGACAGAGTTGACATGTGGGGCAATTTAAGGAATTAGAAGTGAAAACACTAGTGGGAACAAACTGAGTTGGGCGTCCTCCACCCCGACCTCTCTAAAAGCCACAACCACGGCCTCGGTTAGGTGGGAAGGCCTGGGCAGGTGGACAAAGCAAAGTAGCATTAGCAGAAATGAAGGAGCCAGAAAGGATTGACTGGGTTGATGGCTGAGGCGGGACTCGTGGTTAAGTAAGTAATTGTATATTTGAGAGGAAGACATAGGTTCGGCTGAGTGGTGATGGAGGTTATGAGTGACTCGTAAAATCTTACCCAAGACCAGTGAGGAGGTAGATATTGAACTCGGAACATGGAAAAGGGTGGCCGATAGCGTTAAGAGAAGCTGAGAGAGCTGTAGCTTTATGGAAGTATTCGGTTATGATCTCTGAGCTTTTCTTGAGAGTAGCAAGGGAGTATTGTGTTTGCATAATGTGAGCTTGTGTTTGAGCAGAGAAGAGCTCTTCAAGGGTTGAAACCTCATAAGAGGTGGAGCAATCCAAAACTTGGGCAAGAACCTGTCGGTGAGAGAGGAGTTGATTATAGAGATGAGAAGTTGATCTTGGAGAACCCACTTATCATACTCAAGGTTGGGTCGTTCATTGATGGTGGGAGGAGGCTTAGGACAGGTCCCATTGACAAAACCATAGAGTTGTTTGCCTTAAAGGAAAGGAAGGATTTGAGCCTTCCAAAGGAGGTAGTTATCAGAGATAAGCTTGACGGTCATAAGGTGGGCTGTGGAGGAGGTGATGGTGGGATTCAGGGTGGCGATTTTGTTCTGGGCCATGAGGATCGAGAGAATAAGAAGACGTGAGTCCTAGATGACTATTGATACCATGAAGAGAAAAATAGAGTAACATTGCATAACAAGTATTCGATGCAATGCCACTATGAGTATTCGGTTTCCACAGAAAAATTCTTTATATCATACTCTCTCATACAAATGACCAAAGGTCTAATACAGTTTATATAGGCATTTCGAAAGCCTACATTTCAGTCACATGATAAAGGAAAATTACATTTTTGCACCCATTCTGTTACAAAGAATCATTCCAGATCATTCTATAAATTGCTTCTGTTATGAAATGCTGTTGTGCCGTTATCAGAAGAATATTGCATTGAGTCAGCACCGTTGCTTGCTCTATTATCCATGCATGTCTAGTCTTGGCTAGCTATCTAGTAATTATATAAATTAAATCAATATTTATTGCCTAATTTGGATAGAGAAATACTTTCAACCCATCTCATTATTACAACTTTCACAAATTTTTACATAAAATACAATAAAAAATTCAACTTTTTCAAATATCAAAATAATAATAATATTATAACAATATTTTATTTAACTTTTAACTTTCATCTCAACTCACTATCTAAACCTGACTTTAAAGTTGTTATTTAAACTTGAATATTTTAAACGAGAGCCGTAAAATTTTAAAGTGGATTTTATAACATATATTGCTCATTTAATTTTTTCAAAATATTTATATAAATAACAATCAATATTATATAGAGGCAGCTATTTTGTACATCCATCTTTCTCTCAAATTGGAGCAAGAATTTGGAATCATTTTACGGCCGTAAACGGCCTATTTCAGAAGCCGTTAAATTTTTTTTAATGATTAAAAATATTTTAAAAAATACTTAAAAGACAATAATAAAAAAATAAAAATTTTTAAATACACTACAAATAACAAATAAGTAATACAAAGAGGGTAACCATGTCAATACCTTAAATATACTCACGTTTGATATATAGTTTCCCCGTCATTTGAGAGCCTACTTTGTCGTCTCGTTTGAATTCATAAACATTATCAATTCATCTTATTTTTATCATTATAATTTTTTAAAATTTTTACATAAAATATAATAAACTCAACTCATCTCATTTATATTATTATAACTTTTTCAAATTTCTACACAAAATATAATAAACAATTCTACTAATTTTTCAAATCTCAAAACAACTTTTTCAAATTCTCACACAAAATATAATAAACAATTTAATTTTTTAAAATCTTAAAATAATAATAATATTAAAAAATAATATTCTAAAATATTTTATTATATTATTCACAATTTATTTTAACTCATCTCTAAATCACCACTGGTCACCAATACTCAATGTGAGTTGCACATTGAGGCCTAGGAAAATAATTTAAAATCACGAGGATGTTATATTTTAACATGAAATTATCTAATGTGTTTATTTTTTAAAAGAATTCTAAGTTTTTTACTTATCAGATATCCACTTTCCATCATCATCATTATAATAAATTTATAACAATATTTTACCCTATTTTAGACTCTATTTTATTTTATTTTTCTAAATATATATACTAAGGCAGAGATAGCTCTAGGTATTGCTAGATGTAAGCCTACAACTTTTAGGTATCGTTTGGATAATAAATTCAGATAAGATAAGATGATTTGATATAAAAATTAAAATTAAATAAAATATTATTATTATTTAAAAATTTAAAAACTTAATTATTAATTATATTTTATTTAAAAATTTTAAAAAATTATCATAATAAAATAAAACATTTCTTATAACCAAATCTCAAAATTTAACATGCATTCAGCCGTGGAAATTTCTATATTGAAAAAAAAAAAAAAAAGGAAAAAAATGCGAGAACTTCTGTCACACCAATGTTGAAATTAGACATGGGACTTCACGTGAAACCCACGTGGGTAAGACAAAAAGTTGAGAACCAGTAACCAAACCACCAAGAGAAATGTCACACCAAAAGAAAGTAAATAGGCTAGGGCTACTATGCCGCTAGGCTTTCTTTTTTATATTTTTTAATATATTTAAATATTTAAAAAAAAACATCAATATATTTAAAACTACATTCTTAATTATTAAATAAATAAATAAAAAACTAGCGTTCAACTAACGGACAAACATAAGAGGCAAAGAAGCTTTTCCAAGAAAATATATATAATTAAGGAGATGTATGGGAAGTGAGTAGGCTGACTAAAAACCCAAAAATCTGATTCTGACTAAAGTCAGAGTCGGAATAGCAGCCGGATGGTTGCAATTTCATTTTGCACTCGTTAATAATAGAATTAATCTTTGCATTATTTTATATATTATATATTATAATTTTTTTATTTTTTTTATTTGTTTCTTTTATTAAATGTGTATTATATAGATGATGAATAAAAAAATATAAATATTTTTAAAAGATTAAAATAAAAAAAAATAAAAAAAAATAAAAAATACATTAATATGTAATGTATAAGATAATGCATAATAATACTTTTAATAATAATAAAAGGTAGGAATTCTACCAAAATGAAAAATGAAGTTGCATGCAGTGAGTCTCCCCCCGGCCCAAAAAAAAAAAAAACGGATCTCGCCCCCCTTTCCATTCCCCTCCCAATCTCTTTCCTCCATTGCTCTCAAGGGCTCTCTCTCTCTCTCTCTCTCTCAAAAGTCCAGCCTATTCGGTCACTCTCTCTCTCTCTTTTCTAACTTCCATGAGTAGTCCAGAAACATCTCAGCCTGTGATAATAAGTAAATATTACCCAGAAACAGTCATGACTTGGTACTGGTGACAATCTCAAACCCAATCTTGGAGCTTTGAAGGTGGAAGAAAAAGTTCTATTTTTTTAAGACAAACACTACTAAAGAAAAAGCTCCATCAATAAAACCCAGATTGTTTAATTGAAGAGTTAAATATCTTATATTTCTTTCTTTTTCCATTAACATTAATCTATTATTCATCTGTTGAGGAGAGAGAGACTGACATAGAATTAGGTTTACGAGAGAGAGAGAGCTTTTGCGGAGAAAGAGTTTGCTGAGAGTGAGGAAAGACGCGTTTGCTGTGTTTTGCGGAGAGTTTTCTGAGTGTAAGAGCATCTCATCCGGTTCTCCATCCCTCCCCATCCCTATAATTTGGAGATAATTATAAGATTTTGTCTAAAATTTCTCTCCATCCGGTTCCCTATTTTAGGAAAAATGTTAATATGGAGAACTACTATTCATTCTCTAAATCACTTTTATCAATATTTTATTCATTTTAATTAAATTAATTCTTATTCCAATCATCTATACTTTCTCTTATATTCATATTTATTATAATTTTAAATAATAATTTTAAAAATAATTTAAATAACTCAGAAAATATAAAAAATAATATCTTAAAAATATTAAAAATAATTTAAATTCTATCTAAAATATTCATTAGAGTAATAGTTCAAAATATAAGAAAAAATATTGAGTAGTTAAATTTGTAAATGGAAGTGAGAGAAAAAAAATAATAAAGAAATAATAGAGAAATATTATTTTAATAGAATAGAGATAGGGATGAGGAATGGGATGTAGAAGGTTTTTTAAAGATGAGTAAAATTTAAAAAAAAGTTTTAGGGAATGTACTTTTTAGCTAAATTATAGGGAATTTTATGGAGAACTCAATGTGGATGCTCTAAAAGGGAACAACGTTGGTGTTATTGGGTCTACGTATAGCTCTTGAGATTACTGACGTGTCTCTCTCTAATTGGAGGGTGTAAATCTTAATTTTACACCCGTCCTGTTTCAAGACTTTCTTAAGAAAATGATATCAGTCAAATTGTCAGATATAAATATATATATATAAATATATATATATAATTAAGGAGATGTATGGGAAGTGAGTAGGCTGACTCAAAATCTAAAAAAATTGATTTTGACTCTGACTCCACACTAATTTTGTTCTGGCTTCGTTCCAATTTTGATAAGTAGTCGGAGTCGGAATATTTTTCACCAAAAGGTCGGAGTCACAATAGAAGGTAGCGATTTACCAACTCTATTCTGCTCCGATTTTGATATTGTATATATTTTATAAAAATATATATATTTTTTATATATTAATTATATATATTATATAACTATAATTTATATAGTTAGTTAAATTTAATAATATACTAGTATGAGTAAATTATTATAAAATAATATATCTATACTATAATATAAATATGTTAAATTGACTAATAATAGTTTAATATATATAAATACCAAACTATTAACTATTACTACCATGTAACACTAAAGTATAATAACAACTAATGTATAATAACATGTAATACTAGTTACATAATAACTTATGTATAATAACATTTAATACTAATGCATTATGTTAAACACGAATATATAAATTTATAATAACATTTAGTACTAATAATAATAACTAAAGAATAATAACAGGTACTAGTAATGTATAATAATCAATGTTTAATAACAACTACTACTAATATATAAACATTAATATATAGTAACATATAATATTAATGTATAATAACATTAATTTGAACAATGGTTTATTTTTTTAATTTTTTTAATTTTTAATAAAATTAAAATTTGAAAAAATATATTTTTAAAAAAACTGAAATCGAAGCCCAATCCAATTAGTGAGAGTTCAAAATTGTCAAATTGAAATTTCGAATGGGCTAAGAAATAAAACCCAATAAAAAAAGTCCAAATTCGACTCCGACTCGGAGGCTATGCAAATTGGAGTCAGAGGTAGGACACTCCTACTCTGACATTGTCGATGCTTAGCCCTAGAAGTGAGAGTGTGTTAAACATTTTCGTAATTTTTTTAAGCATAATTTAAATGTATAATATTTTCATTACAAAATTTTCAAACTTCTAAATAATAATAATAATAATAAAAACAATGCAACCTTTCCAAATTTTCAAAAAAAAAAAAAAAGAATTTAAAAAACTTTCTTAAAACAATATTTTTAACTTTATAACATTTTTATTCAAAATTTTCTCTCATTTTCCACGATCTAATAAAACATCTTAACTCAAATCTCAAACTATTTCACTATAACTAACAGAATTATTGTATCATTTCATTACCCAAACACACCTTTTACAAGTGACCATCAATGGCTGGCCGTGTCTAATTTGGCCGGTACAAGAAGTGCCGAAATCTTTTGCCCTAGGATCTCTCTACTGCTATGTATGTGAAAGTGGGGGATAGGCATGCAAGAGCTCAAGGCAAAGGAGAGATAGACAGGAGTTTCTAACTTATAAAGGACATGTTTCACACCAACAACCACACGGATGACTTGCGACAATAAAGAGGCGGCACCGGTTTCCCTGTGGAGACTCCGATGCTTAAGTTAGAAATACAGTATGAGAATAAGTATATGTAAAGATGAATTGAAGTGCTTGTTACCTCTCATAGATTATAGAAGGACATGGACATGGCGTGATGGCAATTGACTCTAATCATCATTCTTGTGTGCGTATCTTTCATGATCCCTTATTAACCGGAGAGAATATCTCCTGTTTTGCAGGAGTTATCTTACCTAAGATGATTGTATTCAACTGTGGGTCAGATAACCAATTCTCTGGGAGTTATCTGCCACATGGTCGTGGTTACGGGCACTTTGGTTGTCACCCTCTCAACCCTAAGCTAAAGCTTTGGGCTAGCTTTCTAGTCATAGGCTTGGTTACCCGGGGGATCCAAATATCCCTTCCAGTTGCTCTGCTAATTTTCTTTGTGCTGGCACATGGGAAATTGAACTTTTGGATTCTTTATAACTATTGCCTACCCCACTGGTCCATGGGCGGGCATCTGTGTTGTTCCCTCACCTAACTGGGGTCTATGCAAGTTGGTGTGCTCGAGCCTGTACCCTTTCTTTTTCGAAAGGATGTGGCTTACGTCAGTAATAATTGTTCCACGCTTTAAATGGTTTCAAAAGAAATGGTAACGGTCACTGCGGCTAACAGTTCAGATTCACGAGAGAGGTTAATGATTACCTTTCAGACCCGTTTTCTTTTTTACGTTTACTATTTTGCTCTACCACCTCCTTAGATATTTCGATTCTCCATCAACTTTCTCCTCCTTTCTCGCTCAACCAAAATTCCTTAGACATTTTGATTTTCCAACAACTTCCCCTTCCTTTCTCACTCAACCAATGGCCGGCCGTGGTTATGCAAAGAGAGCCTTGCTAAGGGTGAATCATCCCTCACTCGGAGCCTTGCTTCTTTCAATGGATGTTCGTGGCACTTAGTCCTGAATGTGGTGGACCTTGTTGATCTAAGTGAGTCTTTCTGTATTCCCGAATCTGTGGACATGACCATTCAAGAAGCGGGATGCGTCGACAAAGAGAGCTATGCTGGCGATGTGGCCCTAATGGTTTGTGCCCTAACTAATGGGTTACACTTCCTTTTATTCATCCAACGTGTGACGTTTTGAACTTCTTGAAGCTTGGGGAGTAGGTGTGGATGCAACTGGTTCTAGGGAGGCAACACCGGTTGCTTCCCTTGTTAAGGCCTCCCTTCCGGTGAGCCTAGGTCTTGATGACCTGGGTGCCTTGATGAAGCTGGCTGTCGTGGACCTTTTGATGGCCTATGACTTTGAGCTGCCCTTGAGGGGTGACTTTGTGGGCCACACCTCTTTTGAATTTCCTGCCATTCCTTTTGTTGTTGCCCCTCCTCGCGGTGGGGGTGATTTTAGTGACATGTATGCTACTTTTACCTTGGGTGTGTCTGGGGAAGGAGTGCTTGATGCTTCTGCCCCTACTACCGGCGATGTTGCAACTAAAGCTGAAGGCGGCGGTGTTACCCACCATGGGGGGCAAAACTCTTCCCCACACTCTCTCCCTAAAACTACCTCAGGCGGTGAGACCACGCCTATGGACCAAGAAAGGGTGTTAATTCCTTCACCAACCCCTTCTTCGTTCGGTGGAGATGGGGGCACAACCCCTAGCGAAAGTGGGATTCAAGTGGTAGGCCAAGACACTGTTTGTGATGGCCCCTTTGAAGAGTGAGTGGATGAGAAGGTCGGCGCCTAGTATGATGGTAGTCCCTTTGAGGAAGTGTCTATGCCTGAGCTTGGGAACATCATGGCCTCGACATTGAGCCTTGGCCGGCCTGTGTGGGTTGAAGCTGATGTATTGAGGGACGCTAGTGAGGTGGAAGATGCTGGCCCTCGCTGCCCTCTGCCTCCTTCATAGCCAACTGTGGAGATGGCCAAGCGCCTGAGGAGGATGTTGTCTCCGATAAAGCATTTTTCCTTATTTCTTTTTGGCTTGCATGGCACCTTGTTATCCTTGTATAGAGTTTTCTTAATCCTTTGTGCTCACGCAGAATGTGAATGCTTTGGTGTCTTGGATAGTGGATGATAGGACCCACTTGGAGGAGGAGGAGGTCTGTGAACGGCAGAAGTTCTCTTTATTTTCCAAGAAAGAAATCAACCCCCTTAAGGCTGATAAACACCAGCTACAATGCTGCCTAGAATAGTCGGATGGCTATGTTCACGCCCTAGAGGAAGACCTCTACTCTTTTCGCCAAGAGTCGTGCGGCCTGCGCTCTGAACTACTTCATGTTCAGACTCTCCATGCTCGTGATAGTTTTGCCTTACATATGGTAGAAATGGAAAAAGCTGCTGCCAGGGCGGAAATGTTACTCTTAAGGGGGGTGTTAGAATCCTCAGAGCAATCCTGAGCCGATGCTGAAAGAAAATGTCAGGAGGCAGTTGTAGCCTTGACTTCCTTCAAAGAGAAGCATGAGAAAGTGGCCAATGAGTTATCTCAAAAAAAGGAGGCGCTCTAGTAGGAATGCCACTAGAAAGATGTGAGGATAGCAGAGCTGTAAGTGGACCTATCTCAGGCTAGCGCGAAGGGGCAAACACCCTCAAAGACCAAACTCTGGCGAATGTGGTCAAGCTACTTAAGCAAGTGAAAGAGCTACAGGAAGTGCGGGAAAGGTTGGAATCCCAATTGGTTTCTGTGAACAATGAAATTGTTCACCGCAATTGTCCGTCGCAAAGCCCATTTGAGATCAGGCTTTCGGATACGGGTATGGGGCGGGATTCGCACGTCTGCGAGCGCATCTGTTGGCCAATCCTCAAACAAACTTAAGGAGTTTAAATTTGAAAGAGTTTAAGCCGGATGCCGCTGCAGTCTAGTATGTAGATGCCTTAGGGCACAACATGATGCCTAACGCCTTTCCACATCTCCCGCTAATAGAATGGGTTTTTTTTTTTTTTTTGGTGTGTTGGGACCTTGTTTTAGAAATTTTGTAATTATTGCCCTCTTTTGGGTCCTTTATATACCTTGGACAGATGTTGGGCTCTGGAAAATTCTTGGCCCTTCAATTAGCCTTTTACCTTTGTATCTGATTTTTGTGTTGGCTTTGGACAATTTTTACTTTATTGCTCTTTGTGGTTTTATTTATTTTTCTCGGGTACTTAGTTTTTGTGTGTTTTCTATGCTGGTTCTTAGCCTTTAAACTCCACGCCTGCTTGCTTGCAATTGGAGTTAAGCTCGGTGGTGGCAGCCAACAATTGGTCTGTTGTGGGGTCTGTTGTCCTCCACTCCCTTTTGACTTGCCCAGATAATTGCTTTGGACAATGGTAGTTAGCCGTTGGTTGGTTGTGGGGGCTTTTGACCTCCATGCCCTTTTTGGTTGTACCGCAAGTGTATATTTGACCTTTGGTGGCTAACTGTTGAGAGTGTTGCAGGATCTTCTGACCTCCACAGCCTTTTTGGTTGCATCTCGACTATAGACTCGGCCTTTGGTGGCTGATTGTTGAGAGGGTCATGGGGTCTTCTAACCTCCATGCCCATTTTGGTTACATCATGAATGTAGACTCGACTTTTGGTGGCTACTTGTTGAGAGGGTTATGGGGTCTTTTGACCTTCACGCCCTTTTTGGTTGTACAGCGAGTGTAGACTTGACCTTTGATGGCTAACTTGTTGGGGGTTCATTGGGTCTTCTGACCTCCATTCCTATTTTGGTTGCACCGCGAGTGTATACTCTACCTTTGGTTGCTAACTATTAAGAGGGTCGTTAGGTCTTCTGACTTCCATGTCCTCTTTGATTGCACCACGAGTGTAGACTCAATCTTTGCTGGCTAACTATTGAGAGGGTCGTGGAGTCTTTTGACCTCTATGCTCTTTTTGGTTGCACCACGAGTGTAGACTTAACCTTTGGTGGGTAACGGTTGAGAGGGTCTAGGGGTCTTCTGACCTTCACGCCCTTTTTTGTTGCACCTCGAGTGTAGACTCGACTTTTGGTGGCTAACTTGTTGGGGGTCGTGGGATCTTCTAACCTCCACGCCCATTGGTTACATCGTGAGTGTATAATCAACCTTTGGACGCTAACTGTTGAGAGGGTCATGGGGTCTTCTTAACTCCATGCCCTTTTTGGTTGCACCGCTAGTGTAGACTCGACCTTTGGTATCTAACTTATTGGGGGGTTGTGAGGTTTTCTTACCTCCATGCCCGTTTTGATATTGTAGTGGATTGAATGCTTGTCCACTTTTATTGCCTTGAATCCTGTCAAAATTTACATTTCGAAAGCCAAAATTATCTTTATAATAAATGTATAAGGAAATAACTTTTTTAGGGTAAAACCTCTTTAGGCCTTTAGCATTCCATGGATGTTGTAGCTCTTTTCCCTCGCTGTCTTTGAGCCGATATGACCCTGGACGATTGTTGGCCACTATTACGTAGGGCCCTTCCCACCATGGGTCAAGCTTTCTTTCATCTTGGGTCATGACACTTATTTCTCTCAGGACCAGGTCGCCAACCTTGAATGATCTAGGCTTGACCCGCTAGTTGAAGTATTGTTTCAATTTATGAGGATATTTTGAATTTCCGCCTCCTCTCTTATTTCTTTGAGTAGGTCTAGTTGCTCGCCGAGAGCCTGGTTGTTATCCACCTGGTCAAAGTGGTTGGTTTGGCATGTTGGCAAACCAACTTCTGTGGGGGCGACTTCTGCTAAGAAACTGGTGAATTCGGTGGCAAAATCTGCGAGGGCTTATCCCTTGATTGCATTTCTAGATGCATAGCCAATTTCGAACTCACTAAGTTCTATTGACCATGCGACTAGCCTTCCTGAGGAGTCCGACTTTTGTAGTACTCTCCTAAGAGGATGTTCTGTTGATACCTTGATTGGGTGGGCTTGGAAATACGATTGCAGCCTTTTGGCGGCTATCACTAGTGCAAATGCCAACATCTCCATCTGTGGGTACCTGACCTCGACACCCCTTAGTGCACGACTCGTGTAATAGATTGGCGCCTAGTTTCCTTCATCTTCCTTTACCAGTACGGCAAACACAGTGTGGGGATACCACCAAGTAAACATATAGGATGTCCACTTCATTAGGCTGGCTCAACAGGGGCCGATTGGTCAGGTACTGCTTTAGATCTTGGAAGGCTTGGTCACATTTTTCATTCCAAGGGTGTACTTTCCTTAGGATTTGAAAGAAAGGGAGGTATTTATCTATAGACCTTGACACACACTTGTTCAAGGCAGCCACCTTTCTCGCTAGTCATTGGGTGTCGTTGATAGTTCGTGGCAGTGCCATGTTTAATATTGCTTCTATCTTCTTAGTGTTGGCTTCAATTCCTCTCTTCGAGACTATAAACCCCAGGAACTTGCCCGAGTTAACCCCGAATGCGCACTTAGCCATATTTAACTTCATCTAATATTCGTGTAACACTGCAAAGGATTCCCTAAGGTCCATTAGGTGTTGGGTCGCTTCCTTACTCTTCACCAGCAAGTCGTCCACGTATACCTCCATGGTCTTCCCAATCTGGTGCTTTAACATTCGATTGACCAACCTTGGTATGTCGCTCCAGCGTTCTTCAATCCAAAGGGCATCACTCGGTAGCAGTAAAGTCCTCAATCAGTTATGAACGTTGTCTTCTCCTCATTCCCCTTATTCATCTTTATCTGATTATACCCAGAGTAAGTGTCCATAAAGCTTAAAAACTTGGTCCAAAAGTGGGAAGCTGTCTTTGGAACAAGTTTTGTTGAGGTAGGTGAAGTCCACGCACATCTTCCATTTACCATTGGCTTTTTTTACGAGCAATACATTGGAGAGCCATTCAGGGTAGTGTGCCTCCTTTATGAAACCCGTCGCTAAGAGCCTATCGATCTCCTCAACTATGGTTATGCATTTCTTTATCCTGAATGACCTCCTTTTCTGTCGCACTTTCTTGACTTCTAGGTTGACGGAAAGGCTGTGCTCTATGACCATATTGTCAATCCCTGACATGTCTACATGGCTCCAGGCGAACACATCAATGTTCGATTAACAACTGTTTTAAAGCCTCTCTGTATTTCGGTGGGAGCTTCGTACCGACCCTTGTGGTGGCAGTTATGCATTCTAGGTGCAACTTTATGATTTTCAACAGCTCATTAGACTTGGCTTGCAATATATTACTCTCATCCCTGACTTATATGTCCTATTCCTCTTTTACCCAACGTGGTGGTGGTGACTACTCCCCTGAGTTACTCACCAAATAGACTGTCGGTGCCCCTGCCTTCAACTCTTGGACGTAACATTCTTGTGTGAATATCTGCTTGCCTCGAATTTCGGTGACTCCCGCTTCTATTGGGAACTTCATTTTATGGTGGTAAGTGGAGGTTCCCACCTTTAAGTTGTTGACGATTGGATGCCGTAATATGACGTTATAGGATGATGGAGCCTTTACCACCAGGAAGTTGGTCATGGTGGTGACCGTGTGGGTGCCTTGTCTAACCGTAATTGGAGGTGTTATGGTGCCCATGGGTTTAATGACTTATCCCGAAAACCCTTTGAGTGGAGAAGGCAATGGTCGTAGTTTGTTGGGGTTGATACCCATCCTAGTGAAGGCATCCCAAAACAAGATGCCGGCAGAACTCCCATTGTCGACCAATACTCGCCTAGTCGTGTAGTTGGCTATCAGCAGCATGACTACCAAGGCGTCATCGTGGGGGTACAAAACCCCTCGCAATCTTCGTCCCCGAATGAAATGGTTGGGGTTTTCCCCGTTCTACGGTATTTGTATGGCCTATCTTCCATGTATATCTCGTAATACCTTGCCCTGTGGGCTTGGGCTTTTCTGCTCAATGTCGTAGCGCCACCTGCAGCGAAGCCGCCTACTATTGTGCGGATCTCTTCGAGCCGATTCTCTTCCCTCTATGGCTTGATGTAATCAGCTAGCATTTTTTTCAACTTCCCACTCCCAGACATCTCATTGAGTCACTTTTTTAGAATGATGCAATCTTCGGTCTAGTAGGAGTTGGTTCTATGATACGTGCAGTAGCGCTGGCCTCTGCCTAGCGAGTGTTCGTCCTTCCTTACTGCCCTACTATTCTCCTAAACACTGAGGTTGTTGTGGTTTAGGCGGCACCCTTGGTCCTGCTGACTGGTGTATCTGTCACACCTATCATCTTGGTGGCCTTGACTGTTTGTTCTTTTGTCTTTATCTTTAGAATTGCTTTGTTTCCTGCTTCCATTGCTCTAAGAGAGCCTGTAATGTGTCATCCACATTAACGAAGTCGTCTGCTCGGTCCATGAATTCTCTTAAGGTTGAGGGAGTTCTTCTGGCCAATTCAGCCTTGAATAGGCTTCGAGGCTAGATCTTCCCTAGGAGGGCGGCTAGGGTGATCTTCTTGTCTTGGTCATATTTCTTTGTTGAAGCGTGTCAAGTAAGCTTTTAGGTTTTCTCCCTCCTTTGGTTTTATGGTCAATAGATAGGCGGCTGGCTTACGACGCTTTCTACTTGCCACAAACTGCGTAAGGAACTGTTCTGCCAACTCCTCAAAACTGCCAATGGATCTGGGACCTAGGGCCCCAAACCAGGCTCCCACTATCCCTTTCAATGTTAGTAGGAAGGCACGACAAGTCACTTCCCCTGAGAAGCCGTGAAGGGTCATATGTGCTTTGTCATTTTCGAGGTGATCAATGGGATCCTTGGATCCATCGTATAAGTTGATCTACGGTACTTTAAATTTGGACAGTAGTGGTACTGCCATGACTTTCTCGCTATAAGGAAGATTTGTACAAGTAAGAAGCTGCTCACAGAAGAGGAACCACCGATCCTCTTCACCATCTCCTCATACTTGTCAACCAGATTGTGCAGCTCGTCCTGCATCATTTGCTTCTCTATTTCTTCACTATTTACCCCCTTCGCATTGTGTACATCTCTTTCAACCTGCCCATTTGGACAGAGGTTATCCTTCTGCCGTTTCAATTCTTCATTCTCCTTTTGCAGTTGCTCGACAATTGCCATCACTTGTTCAGCCTTTCTTCGGCTTCTGCTAACCTTATCTCCACTTCCGTCATGCTTGTTTCTGTATCACGGTTTGTGTGTGATTGCGTAACGATTGGCATATGAAAATCACGTTAATGTTTGTAAACATCCCACAGACTGTACCACTGTAAATGACCTGCGTCAATAAAGGGACAACACTGGTTGCCCTAGGGGGACTCCAATGCTTAAGTTAGAAATACAATATGAGAATAAGTATATGTAAAGATGAAGTGAAGTGCTTATTATCTCTCGTAGATTATTTATAGAAGGACATGGACATGGTGTGATGGCAATTGACTCTAATCACCATTCCCATGTGCGTATCTTATTAATCGAAGATGATATCTCCTGTTTTGCAAGAGTTATCTTGCCTAAGATGATCGTATTCAACTGTGGGTTGGATAACCAACTCTCGAGGAGTTATCTGCCACGTGGTCGTGGTTACGGGCCCTTTGGCCATGGCCCTCTCAACCCTAAGCTAAAGCTTTGGGCCGGCTTCCTAGTCGTGGGCTTGGTTACCTGAGAGGATCCAAATATCCGCTCAATGACCCATGATTCATCTAAGGACCATGATGTTTTATTATTTTTTCTTAGGGAAAAAAATCAATAGCAAGAGTAATTTCCTTTACAGAATTCTTGTATAGAACCTCTTTGTGAACATTATGAAAAAAATGTGAGAAACTAATTTGAGGTATCCTGATTATGACGCCTCCTTTGCGATCCAATACTGTGAGGGTCTTGAATCCAATATGGAATTAGTTTTGCTAATTAACTACCCTACTTGATTTTGGGGGTTGAGCTTGAGAATGATAGAGCCGAGAGTAGCCACTTTCTCCACTTCAGTTTGATGTAAAGGGAACGGAACATTCGGACACGGGTCTACCGGCACTAGTTCATGAGGAAGAGCGTGCACACCCGAAGTATAAGAGATCAAGAATGAAGAAAACCTTAAAGAATAGTCGTGAGTTTCAGAAAACACAAAATGCCAAAAAATTTAAAACTAAATAACAATTTCTAAAAGGAAGATTGGTTGCTCAAGGTGGAAAACCAAAGTTCTTTTCAGAAATGGTGGAGTAATTTACTGGCAGAGCTTCTCAACTGCTGTTACAATCTGGGATGGCTGAACCACGGTCCATTCCTCCAAGGTCCCTGCATATGGGGTTGGCACATCCTGCGAAGACAGACATACAATCGGGGCATCCAAATAATCATGGAAATTCTCAGTAATAGCAGCCGTCAAGCTAGCACCAATCCCTCCAGTCCGCATGCACTCTTCTACTATCAGCACTCGATGCGTCTTTTTCACTGAATTCCCAATCGTGTAGAGATCAAAAGGTTTCAGTGATCTGATATCAATTACTTCAGGATCATAACCCTTATTAACCAAAGTTTTAGCTGCCTGCATTACATGATACCTCATCCGGGAGTAGGTTAAAATAGTGACATGCCCCCCAGGCCTAACCATCTCAGCTTCTTCTAGAGAACATATATATTCTTCATCTGGAATTCTTTCCTTGAGGTTGTAAAGCAAAACGTGCTCGAAAAGTATCACTGGGTTGTCACTTCGAATTGCAGCTTTCATCAAGCCCTTTGCATTATATGGGGTCGAGCATGCCACCATTTGGATTCCAGGGATTGATTGAAAATATGACTCAAGACGTTGGGAATGCTCAGCCCCGAGTTGCCGACCAACTCCACCGGGTCCACGAATAACTACTGGAATTTTAAACTGGCCACCAGAAGTATAGTGGAGCATGCCACAGTTGTTGGAAATCTGGTTAAAGGCTAAAAGGAGAAATCCCATGTTCATACCCTCAATAATTGGCCTCAGACCAGTCATGGCAGCTCCAATACCCATACCTGTGAAGGAGTTCTCAGCAATAGGGGTGTCAAGAACCCTGAGATCCCCATACTTTTCAGCCAGGCCTTTGGTCACCTTGTATGACCCTCCATAATGACCCACATCCTCACCCATAACACACACATGGGGATCCCTATCCATTTCTTCTTCCAAGCCTTCTCTTAGGGCTTCAAAAAGTAAAAGTTCATGCCTGAGGATAGAACATTGACTCATTGATACCCAAAACTAAAAACTATGCAAAGATGCAAGGCAATATTATTATGATGCTGCTCATGTACTTCTGTTTGGCAATGTAAAGGAAAATAAATTCGTTTTAGTTACTACCCAATCGCAAATCTCAGCAGAAAGA
This sequence comes from Pterocarya stenoptera, assembly GCA_003123785.1. Lineage (NCBI taxonomy): Eukaryota > Viridiplantae > Streptophyta > Magnoliopsida > Fagales > Juglandaceae > Pterocarya > Pterocarya stenoptera. The sequence goes on from QEOT01006714.1 coordinate 228,812, forward strand.
TAACCATAGCATCCACATAAAAGATATTCAAATCAACACGTCCAATATATGTCGGATGAATATGAAAATAAGTCTGCACACGAATGCATTAATGATTTAATAGCAAACAATTGGACCAGTCTCGAGTTAAGAATCATCTATTATATCGTGTGAGGGGAAGATAAATCAGTATAAGTCAAATAAGTTGCATGGCAATTTGAAATATTGGTACAGAATACCAAGTAAGAGCACCTATCCAGTGGCTGTTAAATGCATGCATAATACCCCCGACATTAAGGTTAAGATTATAATTTTCAAAATTAGCCATACAAAATCTTCAAGCAGAATCAACTTCTTCCATTAAAATTTTTTTTATTAATTAATTTAAAAATCAGTGATTTACAGTTTCTATGAAGTAAACACCATGAATACTAAATATATCAAATATCCAAAAATATGAGTCTTCATTGATAGCATAAATGCAGCATGCGTTAAACTGACACAAGAAAAGAGAATGCCAATTGA
>QEOT01006714.1:229841-261519 GCA_003123785.1 Pterocarya stenoptera
CTGTTTAGGACTGCTCAGTAGATAGAAGCACTGCAGGGCTTCCAGCTCAAATGCTAGCCAACTTTTCAGTTAAGTTAACATTGTTGATATTGACATGGTAACAACTTTGCAGACTCCAGGCCTTATGTAATGTTTGATAGTTATTTAGGCAGTAAAACAACAAATTTGACATCATGAAACAGACTAGCGCTTCATAATCAAGGACTAGATGCTTAAGTAGAACCTCAGAAGTTTGAGGAATATCATATTCAATGTAGAAGACCCATTTAAGACAAAATCTAAACTTCTACAAGCATCTCGTCTGGTGGCTACAGATCTAAATGCTATGAAATGGGAATTATGAAAGAATCAACTGATTCACTCTGCATAGATTGACGAAACTGGGGGCCCAGCATTTTCAAGAAGTTTTCATAACTAATTTATCCAAAAAAAAAAATTCACAGACAAAGAATCATAAGAGCCAACAAACAAAGCACCGGGGGTGTTAACAAGACCATATTATAGTGACGAAAAAGAAGGGGCTTTAATCAAATACCGAGACCATCTAATTATACAGAAAGTACTTAGTAAACTATAAAATAATGATTTTATTCGTATCATTTAGGAGATTAATCCTTGCCCAGTTAATTACTTGAAACTTATTAGAAACCACAGCATAATAATTATAAGGAAGCTACCGCAGTCACTGAGAGGAAAATCTGTGTGAGATAAATCATATTATTTGGTTGCGTTTATCTTTGCAGACCTTGTTAGCAAATTAAATCCGCTATCAATGAAAATTCTGCATCCGTTGCTAGTGTAAATTGTGGTTGCATTATCTTCAAAGTGCGCCAAATGGTACCATCAAGCATTCTACATAGTTTTCATAACTACCAAGTATTCCACAATGATCACAGAAAAGAAGTATATACCCTGGTTTTGAAGCCGTAGAAGCCACAGAACTGTTGGGTTTAGTCTACAAAAACCCACAAGCAGGATCAAAATTCAATGTCCACAAAAAACAAAATTAGATATAATTAAAAGAAAATATAATGAGTGGGGGCAGAGAGAGGGTTAACTGCAACTGCATTAGTAATCAACTGCTCAGCCCTGCGCGCTCTCGCGTTCGAACGCGCGACAACCCTTCCATCAGATCTCACAACCAGAAAGCTTGCGTTCCTCTCTGAATCAAATCAAACTAACACCAAATGAATATGTGTGTCACAATTGAGAAAATGTCAAAGACTACCACATTTTGTATCGCAGTTTTTCAAGGAATCCCATACTGTGCCAGCCCAGTAATATAACCAGAACCAAAACCAAACCAAACCAAACATGGGGATAAAATTCAGGAATTACATATTGATATCTTGGTCAAACTGTCAAAGAAATGGCGAGCAGCCAGAGGAATGGAGTTGAAGGAAAACCTGAGAGGAATCTCCGAGAAGGGAGCTGGAGTTTGCTGGAGTCGAGGAGGGACTTGGAGGCCGAGAAAGCCGTTGCAGCACCCACTCCCTGAAACAAGGCGGCCATCTGATCCCCTCCGATAAGACCAAAAAAGAAAAAAACGACGACACACGAAAAGGGCGAGAGATGGGATGCAGAGAGAAAGTGAGTAGGAGCTGGATTTATATAAAAGAAAAAGAGAGAGAGAGATTGAGAATGAGAATGAGAATGAGAATGGACGGAGAAATTGAGGAGCTCAAGCAGCTAACAACGACGAGTGATTCGTGCGTGGGTTGGACGATTTATTTCACAGGTAATTTGTAAACATCAAAACCCGCCAGCCCCCGCATCAATTGTTTCCCTCGCCGATTCTCTGGGACCGTCCGTGATTCTCTCTACCTCTCTTTGTTTCCACGACAACGTTATATCAGTGAATTGTGACGGCCGTTGGATAAAAAAACATTGAGAAATGCTTTTTTTTTTTTTTTTTCAATTTTATTATTTTTATTTTAAGTAATTATTATTTAACCGATTAAAATATAAATATTTTACATATTATTTAAATAAATAATATTTAAATATTTTACATAATTATATTTTATAATTAGAGGTATTTTCATATATCTAAGCTCTGTCGACAGTTGTACAAATAGCCCTTGGGCCGAATGGCATGGCTCCTGGTCGTTAAGGTCCATCGGTCCTATCGTCTTGCATAAAAATGCTATAGCAATTAAATATTTAATTATTTAGAGAAGTTAACAAGACAAGAGAGATTAAAATAATAATAATAATAACTTATATTAAACACAAATTTTTATTTAAAAAAAAAAAAAAAAGTTCATATAGGTGTGTGGTCACAGTGGGCGAACCCAAGTGGCTTTTCTTTTGTGTGTTTTGTTTTTTAATTTTTAGGTTTTTTAAAGGTTCTCGATTTTTAATTTTTTTAGATTTATCTATTTTTTCCTTTTTTTCAGTTTTATGAATTTATTTTATTCAAGTTTAAATTTGGATTTTATGTGGTTTTTGCTTTTTTTGTCAGAACACATAATTAGGTATTTAGTATCTATTCAAAAGAAAAAGAGAGCGTTGCAATTGCTTGATAATTTGAAGGAATTTGCCTATTTTATCCCTAATTTTATCTAATAGATTATTGAGGAAATTATGTAGTCTCATGTTATAATAAGAGACGGATAAACTGCTTTTAATTACCAATTGACCTTTCAAATATGTATTGAGGAAGAAGAAAAGTGGTTTCCCAAGCTCAGCACAAGGTTGGGGTTTCATAGGAGAGAAGAAATAGAGAGGGAAAGAGGGGATAAAAGGTCGAGGAAGTAAAATGATGTTGGGAGGAAAAGAGTAGATGAGATATTAATGAGAGACAATGTGACATAAATGAAGGTTGGGTAGAGGATGAAATAAAAGGACCGGACAACTTAAATGAGACTTCTTCTTCTATACTTTTTCTAGGATGCTACTGGGGATTCTTCTTCTAGACTTCTTTCAAATTGTTATTGGGACTTCTCCTTCAACTTCGCGACCAGAGTACCAATTACGGGTGTTAGTCGGTTGGTTCGGACAGGAGAGACTGACCGGACCTGACTGGACCAAAATTGGTCTGGTCTGATCTCAGTCCAAAAAATAGAGGACCGATGGTGAGTGAAGCATGTGAAAAGAGAAACCAAGGAAGGAGCTCATACTTGGGCAAAAATGCATTGCTTATTTCAGATGTCATTAACAGGACATCTTCTATTCTAATAACTAGGCATTGACACGTGTATTCTTTTCCAATAATGGTGGAGATTCAAAACTCATGGGTTTTAAAATCTTATTTTTCAAGCATCTCCCTCAAGGAATATATACATGTATATATATATAATTCATTATTTTATGAGCATAATTATAAAATATTATAAAAATATTGTTATTTTATATAAGTATAATTCATTAGAGTCGTATATTTTTCAATGTTTTGTAAAATATTGTGACTGCAAGACTAAATTTTTATCTAACTGTATAATGTGAGTAAAATATTCTAATATGTTATTTTATTTTTCTTTATTTTTTATTTATTACACTTTTTTTTAATAAAAAAAAAAAGTGATAAACTAGTCAAGTCTAGAGCTCCGCTTAATTTTTAATCAATCTCTAGTTAAGTTTGAACATGAAAATATCTTATTCAAGTTGAGTTTGAACATTAAAAAAAAGCTTTATTCGAGTTCGAGTTGGGCTCGAATTTTATTTTTTAATAATCAAGCAAAGTTTGGCCAGGCACTACTCAACTCCAACTATTATGATAATATTTACAAATTCATAGTCTTATATTTAAAACAAAGATTCGTGTAAGTATATATATCTTTGGGGTAATCTTGCTGGTGGGATTTTTGCGATTTTATTTGTAATCTGCCACATATATTTTGTTCAAGTTGTTGGTCTATACAAAAGTAATGGCAATTTTTAGTCCTTCTCAGGCAAATGGACCTTTGGGTAATCTTATAAAAAAGCTAATTCACGAGGCTAATTAGGAGTAATGCTGTTTATTATCTTAATTTTTATCATCTTCTAATGTAGTATTAGATAATTAGAGATTATTTATTATATTTTATTTATAAATCTATCATCTAATATCATATCATGAAATAATAAAAAAATAAATAGTGAATTGATTTTCTTTCGTGGTGGATATAAAATCTCTAAAAAGGCTAATGGTAAAGCCCAACCCATTATGCATGCAAAGCCCACTGCAGAACAAAGAAATTTGCTTTATAAGCTTTGAGAAAGACATAAATCAGATCCGACGATAACACAAAGCCCAATGCATCATGCTGGACAAAACGGTCACATGACATAGGCAACAGAAGAGAGAGAGGAAATTAACTTTTTACAAAGGGAATACTATTCTTAGGGTCAGTATCGGTCGGTCTGGACTGAGAAAATTAGACCAAACTGATTATTTTAGACCGAATCGGATCGGATTGAATTTGGTCTGATCCGGTCTGGTTTAATTTTTTTTGGATTGAATTAATTCAGTCCGGTCCACGGTCCGGCTGTTTTCCGGACCGAACCGAACCGAATGTATTTTTATATATTTTTAGCTAATCATGATATAGTATAGGCTATAGGCTATAGGCTAGCCTATAGCCTATACTATATTACTAATAGTCTAATATTTTATACTAATACTATTATATAGTTATACTAATAGTTATATTAGTTTAGTTATATCATATTATAGTGATTTATTATAACTATATTATATATTAGTATAAATTATAATGATTTAGTATAGTTATAACTATGAACTATAGATTATAGTTATACTTATACAATTATACTTATACTAATATTACTAATATATAGATATAGCCTATACTATATTACTAATAAGTCTAATACTTTATACTAATACTATTATATAGTTATACTAATAGTTATATTAGTTGTTATATTACTAATTTATAGCTACACTATATTACTAATAGTCTAGTACTTTATACTGATATTATTATATAATTATACTAATCATGATTCATAATAACTAATCACTATAAGTTTATCATTATATATATTTAGTATCAATGTATTAATATATTCTTTAATGTATTACTAATATTATAAGTATTAAGCGTTATAGTATAAATTATAATATATGTATAATTTATAAATTTATAATAGTATGTATAATGAAATATTTTATTCTTATTTATAATAGTATGTTAAGTATGCATCTCTCTCAATTATAGATATAATATATATGGATAATTAAATTATTCATGCTTATTGCTTAATATACAAAATGTTAAAAGTTGTATATGGCTCATTATGCATTAACATACTTTAAGTTAGTAATAAAGTAATAATTAACATCATCAATAATGTAATTTTTATCTAATTTATTATCATTGACCATATAAAATATTTTTTTATTGAGTTTGTTACATAATCCACATTAATAAATCACTTAGTTTAATTTAGTATTGTAAATAATTTTTTTATTAATTGATTTAAAAAAAAAAAAGAAAAAGGCCGGACCGAATGGACGGAACCGGACCGATAGCTACCAGTCCGGTCCGGTCCCCTTGGGTGTTCGGTCCAATCCAATTGATGGACCGAAAACTTTCGGTCCATCGCCGGACCGGACTGGACCGTGTGCACCCCTAACTATTCACACTGTTTCATTCTACCATTCTATTTTATCGTTGTGATTTTTATTTTAATATTTTATTACTTAATGATTAAAGAAGTAGTTTTTAATAATATTGTAATTTTTTAATTTTTTTAAAAATATTTTTAAAAAAAATTAACCAAAATAAATAAATAAATTATGCTTAACGGTGGTTGGGAGCGGTGGATGTAGCACCACTCTTTTACAAAAGGGAATGGGTCATTTGAATAGGGAATTCTTAAAATTTTCAAGATTTTTTTATAATTTTATTCATAAATATTACGTAAAACATTTTTCAATTTCAAAATATGATTTTTTTAATTTAGTTATTAACTAATAATTACTCAAACACAAAAGCTATTACAATATTTACAAACTAAAAAAAAAATTAAAAAATTATATTCAAACAACTTTATAACTTTATAATATTTTTATTAAACTTTTTCTTTCTCATTTCTAAAACATTTTCACTCAAATCATTTAACTATTATTCACAAAATTCTATACTCCTAGTGTCTAAACATAAATTCATGTATTTCTATTATCAAAACACCACCGTAGGATCATGAGACCACCCTACTACATCCGATATTTTAAAAAAAAAAAAAAAAGCATCAACAAGTACATATGAAAATGTAATTTTTTAATTATTTGTTTAATGAAAATATTAGTTCCGAACCTTCTTTTTTTTCTTATGACAATTTTCTACATTTTAGGACAAAAATGACATTTTCTTATTAAAAAAAAACCCTGAATGAAAACGTTTATGAATGTATTGCGACCAGTGACCCCTTCAAAGGAATACTGAACTTCGCCCAAGGCCCAAACTGGTCAAAATGATTACTTTTCCAGCCATGAATTCGGAGACTTTGAATTTATAATAACTCATGCAGCAGTTCGGTTGGAAGTCTATGATGAATTTTCTATCAAATGATCATGGTGATTATATAATTCAGCAAATGCCGTATTCAAAAGTAGGAGTGATACCCGTACCATCCAGATGGGGTACGTCCCCCCCTCCCCCCATGGGGGCGGGGGAATAGTTTGGGCCCTCGGATCCCAAGGGCGGATTGGCTCCCACAACCATTCACTCCATCTCGTCCATTGCGCCCGCCCACGATGAATAGACAATTGAAAAATACTAAAAAATTCAAAACAATTGAAAATTCACAAAAAACCCATAACAAAATACAAATCCACAACAAATTGGAAAAAAAAAAAAAATCCAAAATAGACATGACTTCAAACTCTACAAAAAACCATGGCCATGAATGGTCGTGGGTCTCTTCGTGGCCATGGTTCCAATTTCTATGGTCATTCGTGCTTCAAGAAAGAGAGAAGAAAAAGTAGAGGCAGAGCTGAGGAGGAGAAGATGAGGACGTAGGGGCGAGAGGGAGAAAGAGACAACGACGGAAGAGATAGAAAGATTGAGAGAACCAGGGAGGAAAGAGAGAGATGGGAGAGAAAGAAAGAGATGACGGGGTGGGGAGGGGTGGCGAGGGACAGTGCCCCGTCGCCCAGCCCTGTTCAAAAGTGCATTTGCAATTATTCATGTAAAGATATTGTGGTTCTCCATAAATATTTAGCATCTCAAATACTCTTAATTCATGTTTGTTGTCAAACGTTTTCTCATTGGATCAATATTTACGGAGTTTCTGTCCAAACTCTTCAAATATTTATTAAGCACCTCATGGCTCATATTATTAAAAAGTTCACAAATTATAAAATCGTTTCTGTGTCTCTTTCTTCCATCTTGATCTTGATCTTAATCACAAATTAAAAATATAAGATCAATAGATTTCAACAACCATAATTTAAGTGGTTCGGTTTTAAGAAAAGCCTACATCCATTGGCCGAGGTACGTAATTTCAAAGAAATTCACTAATAAAAAAATTGAGTATAAAAGAGCGGTAACAAACCCCTCAAATCCAAAACACAAGGGTCGCGCTATCCAGCCTCCCAATTTTATCACACACCACACGAAATTTATTAGATGCCTCTTCACAACTCTTTCAGATAATATCGAAAAACGTGAAGTCAATGTTATATTTATCCTTCTTTGAAATCTGCCGTTTCAACTAAAAATTTTACATTTTTTTTTTTTAATCAGAAAAACTTTACATCCTTATTGAAGCCTTTGCGGGTAAAAAATGAAGAGAACTAAAACAACTAGTCTATACAATTCTTCGACTATCTTCTAGTAAAATAATATTTTTTAATATATTTATTTTAATTTTAATTTTGATTTAATGTGTTTAAAATTTTAAAAAATATTATTTTATTAATAACTTGTAAATAAAGTATAATTCAATTATAAGTCTATCATTGTTAAAAAATAAATACTGAAAGAGAGAGTATTTCCCTATGATCATATTTATATACACATTAATATAAAGAGCATATGCAATTAATATATTAGTCAATTTGTAAAAGGTGGCTCTACAGCGACTAGGTTTTTTGCTGAAAGCTTTCGACAGTGCATTTTATCTTTCTTTTTTTTTATGTATTTTTTTAATTTTCTTAAATAAATATAATTTTTTAAAATTATAATATTATTAAAAATATTTTTTTAATTATTAAATAAAAAAAATCCCCAACAGAGCAGCAACATTTCTCATTTGTAAATAGCAAAATTATTGTTAAACTTTTCATCATGCAAACTCCTTTTTTCATCCCCATTTTTTATCTGATCTTTTTTTTTTGGGGTCATGTTAAGTTTCCTTCCAATATTGATTTTTTTTAACATATTTAAATATTTTTAAAAAATAAAAAAAAATCAATATATTAAAAATTTTAATCCTTAAATAAAAAAATTGAATATACAAACTATCAAAATAAATAAACAAAATAAAAAGACAAACTAATATTTACCTTTCATAAATAGTGACACAGCCAAAAACATCCAAAAAACCTAAGTAACAAATTAACAATGTGTCAACTCGTGTCTCGCCAATTGCCATGAGAAGACATAGCACGCATACCAATAAAAAAGAAACGTGTAAAAGCTTTTTCATCTGGATGGTAAGAGAAAGGTGTCAGAAACTTGTAAATTCGTGTGGTGTGTGATAAAGTTAGGAGGCTGGATAGCTTTTCTCAAAACACAAAGCCTCACAATTTCATTATAGAGAAATACTCAATTGACTATCTCACTTTGTGTATATCTCTGGTTCTCTCTACTAACTTTTTCTCAACTTTCAAATGCAAAATTTTAGTCGTCGTTATATGAGATGAGATAAGATAAGATGAGATGAGATATTTTGAATAGTAATGCAATTTTTGAGTTAAGATGAGATGAAATAATTTGTAAAAAAAAATATGTGTTTAAATAGTGAGATGAGATGAGATAGTTTTTAATTTTTGAGATTTGAAAAAGGTGTAGATCCCACTGTTTTATAGAATATCCAACTTGTGCACTATTCATGTACTGTTCACGCATTGTTCATACCAGTTTTCATTGTTTATATATTGTTTATTTAAGTGGATATTTTCAAAATTTAAAAGATAAAATATTATATTTAAATAGTTAAAATTACTTTACAATACAATTTCTAGTGAGATATTTTCATCTATATTGACTAATGAAACCGGGCCTTAGACTCGATAATAGACAAAGAATGAAAAATCTCAAATTGAGTAGAAGAATCTAATATTGCACCTAGAGTCATAGGTTTCTCTTTTGAGTTGCAAGGCATGCTTGCATTTAATGCATGCAAAGAAAAAATGGCTTCCTCAAATCAAAAGACAAGCCACTTTACATACATTAGAGATACCGGCCAATCAATTAAAAAACAACTTTTTAAAAGAAATTGTAACAACTTTGGACAGCAATTGTTGACTGTATTAAGGTAGGAATATTGGAGTTGGTGATTGTGATAATTGAGTTTTTTCTTCCAATTTCACGTTTTTGGGCCAAATGAAAAATATTGCAAAAGAAACTTCGACTGTAATCTTTTCAAAAATTAATCACTCATGATAAGTTTAAGGTACGATTTAGATAGTGAGCTGAAATGAAAGTTGAAAGTTAAAATTAATATTATTATTATTTTAAGATTTAAAAAGATAGGTTGTATTATTTATTATATTTTATGTAAAAATTTAAAAAAATTATAATAATAAAATGAAACACTTTCGCTATTTAAACAGGCCTAAAAGTTTTGCAATTATTTTTGTTAGTCAGATAGAATTTCCAAATTGGAATATATATATATATATTTAGAAGATCGGGGATATATGTAACATTATTCCTATATATGTAACAAAAGTATGTCAAACATCAACAACTAAAATAAATTGGATGAGCACCATCACTCTTGAATGATTCTCTCTTTATATTTTGACCAAAATTGCACTCTCTAGAGAATTTAAGAGAGGGGAAATATTGAGGTCCCCTCGTAGCTCCTCCTTTTTCCACCCCTTACCAAAAGATAGATAGCTTATTTTCTTCCTTTTTGAATGGTTCAAGCCATATTAATGTGTCTTTTTATCATGCAAATCTGCAATTGATATAGATGCTAGTACATCCAGTACTACTGAATAAAAAAAGCCATCAACAAATGAAACGTTAGCATGCAGAACAAGGTTTTGCCGACTGAATAGGCACGTGCGTGAAAACGAAAGCAGTTCAAACCAAAAACATGACCAATTAAATAAATAAATAATAATAAAATAAAGGTGACGGATTTTTTTGGTAGGAGAGGAAAGCATAGAGTCTTAACTTTTTGTTTATACAAAATTCTTATCTCCTTTCATCTCATCCCATCTCATCTCAATTATTATAATTTTTTAAAATTTAATTCTATACAAAAAGATAATAAATAATTCAATTTTTTAAAATTTTAAAATAAAAATAATATTAAAAAATATATTATAATAATATTTTATTCAACTACTATTCAAAATATCTAATTACATCTCATTTAAACTGTATATCCAAATCCAACCTTAAAGAAGTTTGGAAACGGTAGAGGGAGCTGGGGCGGGGGGACAAAGACTTAAAAAAAATGTTGAAAACGTGCATGAAACAGGAATAAAAAAATAAAAAATATTCACAATTTTCAACTATTCATCCACACTCACACTCTACATTTTTTTTTTCTTTTATCAAATATTTTTTATATGAATAATGAATAAAAAATTTGAAATAGTTTCAAAAAAATAAACTCAAAAAATTTTTAAAAAAAATATAAAAAAATTTAAAAAAATATAGAATGTAGAGTATGAAATATAAATGAATAGTAAGAAGTTGTGTAACAAAATCCATAAAAAGAAAAAATCTGTTCGTTACGTACGTGTTTGAACTTTGAAGTGCTGCTTTTTCTAATAAACCAGATGACGATGTCGTACGTGGGGCAGATTACACCAAAATACAACATGATGTGCGAGAAGAAGTACTGCCTACTTACTGGGCCTTAATTTCCTTCCCACGTGTATACATATACATATATATATATATATATATTTATATATATACACACATATATAACTAACCTATCTTCTTCACCTGCATTGCCTTCCACCTCTTTCATATCAATTCCTGACACTACCAAAAGCAGGAACCCCCTTTTTTTCTTTTTTGGGTAACCATCGCCTCCAGATCTCTCAGTATGAGGAGGGATTGTAACTTGGAACTTCGCCATTTTCCGTACTCTTCCTCTCTTCCTTCCATTGACTCCGATCACGGCCATCCCATGTAAGCTCTCTCTCTCTCTCTGGGTGTTGATATTTGTATGTATGTACTTTATCAGAAGGAATGGTAGGGAGAAGTATTTTCTGAATGTTGTGATGTGTATTTGATTGAAGGATGGAAGAGATTAATAATGGAAGCCCTCAACAGAAACACCTAGAGCAGCAGCAGCAGCAACAACCGCTGACCGTCTTTTACAATGGAAAGATTTGCGTACGTTTCTGATATTGTTACTGAGTTTCAGGTACATATATATATAGGTTACATTAATATTTGTGAACTGTTTCCTAATTCCGAGCTAGCTAGTCTTAATTTGCATGGTTTTCCTTGAAATGGGAAAAGAAAGAAAGTTTCTTTCAACAGACCTGTATAAGCTGACTGATGCTGAGATAAGGGTGCAAAGTGTAAATGTTTTCGTAGATTAAAAGTGGAATACATCATTTTAATAGTTTGGGAACAAATTGAAAAACAATTTAATAGTTTTACAATGTAAAGTATACTATTTCCTTTAGTTTTTTAACTAAAAAAAAATTGATACTATGCCCTTTAATTGCAGGTACAAAGACAACCAACAGCTCATGCAGTTCCCTATTAGTGATTAATTAAAGTTGTATAGTTCTTGAAAGAACCCCCACATTAATCAAAGTTGGCTTACAATATTAAACATCCTTCGCTGTTAAAGGAGATCAAGGACAAACTCTTAAACCATACATGAAAAGAATTTCATGATTCATCACAAAAGAAGCAGATACTTTGCTAATGGTCATCAGACAAAATAACATATCACCTCCTCATAAACAAACCATAAAGTGTGAGGTCACAGCCTGGGTTCAATCCCGTATAGAATATATGTGCATGTCTGTGCTACCAACATATATGCTTAATGAGGAGGAGGATTTGATGAATGTTGAGGCCGATCGACAAGCACGATTTAGTAAAAATATTGTCGTGGACATGGGAATATTTAATCAAAATTCTCAGTGATCGTGAGAACCCGTAGGCTCGATGTCACTATTGTGGGCAATTATGAGGTTATCATTTGAAGAAGCAAGGCACATCAGTATTAATAGCACATCCTAAGGACTGTTAGCGGTATAAGATATACAAAGGGTTGGAAGCAACTGATCAGACAAAGCTGAGCTATGAGACTTCTATGGCCACTGATGACATGCAGATTAAGAAGCTTTCAATCTCTCAATATAATGAGAAGATGTTGAGGGATATTCTAGCGAAGATGATCATCATTGATGAAATGTCTTTCACCATAGTTGACAAGGCAAGCTTCTACAAATTTTTGCATACTTTAGAGCCATGATTTCTCATACCTTCAAGGTATATGATGATGCGTGATTCTTTGAAGAGGCATGCCAAGGAGAATGCAGTGATGAATGAAATATTTGTTGCCACTGACTAGAGAGTATCATTTACGACTGATACGTGGACCTCCAAACAAAATGTGGGTTATATGTATATCACAACTCACTTTATTGACAGTGACTAGACGTTGCAGAAGCAGATTATTGACTTCAAAGAATTTTTTTATCACAAGGGTTCATCTATTAACAAAGAGATATATAACTGTATAAAGGATTGAGGGATCAAAAAAGTGTTTTGTATCACAGCTGACAGTGCTAGTGCGAATGACACTACCATTGATTAGTTCAGGCGGAATACAACGATTAATGAGCATATCATCCGTGAGCACCAATTTATCCATGTTTGATATTGTGCTCATATCATCAACATCATATCATAGCCCACATGTACTCCGATTGGAGCTTTGAGTTTCAACTCCAATTGGAGTCGGAGTCGAAGATATTTTTACCTCCAACCCCAGTCGAAGTTGGAGGTCAAAGGTGGGAATTCTGACTCCTTCAGAAGCGGATCTCGCACGTGACAAAAAAAGACACCGAAAGCCGCCACACACGCCTCCTACGCACGTGGGCTTCGTTTTAGCTCTAAAGGCTATCTTGCCTCTACTTCACTTGTCGCGTCGGAAAATGGATTTCACCTCCATCGTTCTTGGGATTTTTCGATGTCCAAACATAAAATGCAATCATCTTAATGTATGTGTGTCAATAAAGTGAGCAAAAACGTAGCTCAAATGCAAGGGTGAATTACGCTCTCTATGGCCAAGAGTGGGACTGGTAAAAAAAATATTGTTCATCGTCTTCTTCCTCAACCCAAATTTCTAGTTTTTTTTCCATTTCGACTACCTATTTTCAATCGGTCATAACTTACTCATATTAAGGGTCTGTTTGGAGTTGCGGCAGGAGTTTTAAAAAGTGCTTATATAACCTTAAAAGCTCTTTAATGAAAAAATTATGTTGTTTAGGTGTTACATATTAAAACTTTTTTTAATCACAAATAAGCTAAAAGTACGTTTGAGGAAAAGCATCATATTGATGTTTTTTCTCAAACGTGCTTTTTCGGATAATGTAGAACGTAACTCGAATTTTAAAAAGATTATTAATGGGCAAAATATCTATACAATTTTCAAACTTTTAAAAACATGATCATAATCTTTAGAAAAATCAAATAATCGTCGTTTCTATCTCAGAAATCACTTTTTTAATTTGTTTACAAAAGAATGTTACATGTTTGAAAGTGCTTTAAGCATATGGTTACCAAATAGTAAATAATTTTTTAATAGTAAATAATTTTTTAATAGTAAAACTTATTACTCAGGTCATAAGCTATAAGCCCTAAAGTTATAACTTATATTTCCCACCGATTTTCTAAACATGCACTACGTATGAATTAAGCGTATGATATGTCAAATTAAAGTTTATGAACCCAACTTTCTAACCATATAAGATTTATTTCTAGAAAATAAGATTTGGTTGGTTAAAAGTTGGCTCAAAGTTACGGTCCAAACATGAACTTTAAAACTAGGGTTTCAGATTTCCTCTTCTATATGTAATGAAACTTCACCAAATTTAAGAGACACGTTTCTAACATTATAAGGAATATTTTCATGTAGAGAATTCAACCTTAAACGTGTCATACCAAAGCCTTTAATGAAAAATTTGAAACACATACAATCATGGCATTATCATCAATTACATGCTTTTAAACCCATTCCAAAGCATCAAACATGTAATCATATTTACATGGGCGAAAAAAAAAACAGTATAGGCCACTCTAATACCAATGTTAAATAAGGTTAATTCGAATTACCTCAAGGAGCAAAATTCTCACAAGCTCGGATATTTAATAGTAAGACGACGTCACTTTGTTGTTTGCATCTCTACGTCACTTAGAAGGCTACTAGAGTCTCCTAAAAAATTTCACGCTTCAAGGTCTAGATGGTTTCTCTAAAAAATTGTAGAGAGATAAGAGAGTTTTTTTTTTTTTTTATGTTCACTTCTTCACCATTCTTAATTTAATGTACATAAAACTCTTATTTAAAGAGTTTTATCATGTGAGGTTAATTAACTTTCCTGAAGTTAAGTGGTAGTAGTGGAGAGTTAGCTAATAACTTCCTCACCCATGTGGACACAACATGGGTCATAGGGTACCCACTACCAACAATATATATAATATTTAAAAATATTATATGTAAGTGATTCGGTCAATTTCGATCCAGTTTGGTCCAAAAAAACCACACCCTGAGATCGGACCGAAAACTAAATTTTGAAGACACCATGAAACTAAGTAGGGATAAATTTGATTTGGTCGGTTTTTCTAGTCCAAATCGGTAAATTTTTACCCCTAAAAGGACCCTACTTTTTTGTAAAAAGAGGGCATTAGACTAGCTTGTATACTCTAAAACTACAAATATCATTTCTTAATCATTCTTCGCAAGATGTGTTTAATTATATATATGGCGTATTAAATGGTTGATCTTTACCTCATAGACCAGCTAGCAAATATATAGCCAGTGCGTACCTAGCTAGCTATGTGATGAGATTTTGAGCATCACTTTTGTTTTTCAAATTAATAAAAGCAAAGCAAAGCAATTAATTATATCGGTGTGGTTTGACATAATTTGTCCTTTATTTTAGTGCACATATATATATAATTAGGAGAAACTTCTTCTAATCCATCTGTAAAAATGTCAAGTGTCCATTACATGATTTATTTTAACTTTCGATTTAAAAAATTGTCATGCATCTTTTCATTTAAAAATATATACTTCTGACATATGTACTTAAAGGGCACGTAGAAAAATATCAAAAATTCTATATATAACCGGTTTAAATGGTCCCGCAGAACCGCATCCTAAATGGAAAAAAAAAAAAAAAAACGGCAGCGTTGTAAGACAATAAAATTGAGTTGGACTCACCGGCCAAACATGCGTATAACCCAATCAGACTCAACCTCTTCTTTCTCATTGTAACTTGAAGCTTCTTGCTCCAAGCTTCCTTTTGCCGAAACAAACAACGAAGCCATAAGGAGAAAACTAATCAAAACTACTTTAATCAACCTCGAATCCCACCATTCTAATCCGACCCCGGCCATCAGAGATCTCAATTCCTGGCACTCTCGCGTTCAGAGTATCAACTTTAAAAAACCATGCCTGAATGCAAAACAAAAAATATCTAGAAATTGTCAGTCAAAACTCTAATTTAAACGCAACCCAGTTCCTGTATGACGCTCTACTCCACTTTGAGAACTGTATCTCGATGGAGAGAGTAATGGTTTGGTTTTTCCTTCTCCAATGGTGTGGATTGAAGGCCCCGGCATGGTGCACAGGGGAAGATGAGATGTTGAGCCCAAAGACAGGTTTCCCTCTCTGGTTTCGATCTACAACATCAACCCAAAGCAGCTTTTCTCGTCTTCGATTTCACTCCAATGCGCTACGGCGGGACCACTTTCAGTTTCTCCCTCTCTGGTGTCGTCGTTTTGCGTTCGTTCTCCCCCTTTGCTTTTTGTTTTTGGTTTTGGCTTTCCCCCCTTTCTTCTGTTTTTTTTTTTTTAAATTAAACGATGACATGGCAGACGCTGGTTCCGCAGGACCACTTTTAGCCGTTTGTATATAAAATTGTTGGAAAAATATAGTCAGAGTTGATATAATACATGCAAGCATTATGAGAACCATCATATATATCGACAAGAGGGGTCTTCATTTTAATACTTTTTATCTTCGTACCTCAAAAGTTTTCTTTCCACAGATCGAATAATTGTAATGGCCAGATAAGGGTCGGTCAAATGCATATATATTGCCAATTAATGTGTATATATAGGCTTGATTTGCACAGATAGAGAACACGATTTCTTGATCGGATGATACCATGTTGCAAGCAAATGAACGTGCGCATGCTTTTGAGATAGAATATAAAGTTTAGTAGTACGTACGGAGATTAGTGGCCCGATTACTCCATCCCTTTGGGCTTTTAAAAGTTTCACAATCTCAATTACTCTTGTATTTATTTTTGTGGCTTTCCGGATTTTATTCCATAATCTTTCATTCGGCTCCACTCAAAGCCATCAAGTTAGCTTCATCTTCATCATACACTTGTCATAACAAAGAACTTCCCTCTCTCCTACTAAGTGCATCGGCCACTTTGTTTTATTTCTCCAGTTGATACACAATATCATACTCAAATTTTAAAAATTTCACAAGAAACTTTTGTTGTTCCGAAATCACAATTTCTTATTGCAAAAGATGTCTCAAGGCTTGTTAGTCCGTAATAATAGTGAACTTTCTTCCCAACAAGTTGTAAGGTCTCCACACCTTCACGGCAATATATAATAATAATAATAATAATAATAATAATAAGGATAATGATACATTTAAAACTGGTTCATTACTCATTTACTAATTATACTATATTTTAAGTTTTTTAGTTATATATCATTTTTTAAAATATTTTTTTAACATCTTTAATCATTAAAAAAAATTTAAAAATATATAATTTTATTAATGATCACTTTCTTAACTATTAAATAAAATAAAAAATTAATAAATAAATCAAATAAAAATAATAATAAATAAATAGTATCTATTATTTTTCTAATAATAATTCTCATTCTGCAATACATACGTAGGACAAGTAATAACTCATTATTAATACTTAATGACCAAGAAAGAAAAAACAACTTGAAGTGGAAAAGCTTAGCCTAGCTAGTATGTACGTATGACACATGCTGTACTTTAATTAGTAATGCTCAAAGCTAGAGATCGAGAGACAGATAACACATGTAAATACAATTAAGAACCACCGTAATTATATGCATGCATGGTTGATGATTCAGATCTATATGAGTTAAGATGATTTTATATAAGTTAAATAAAATATTATTATAATATTATTTTATAATATTATTATTATTTTAAGATTTAAAAAAATTAAATTATTTATTATATTTTATATGAAAATTTTAAAAAGTTATAATGATGAGTTGAAATGAATTTTCAATCCAAGTGGAGGAGTATTCTTTACCAAGCCATGTCAATTTATAGGTTTATTTTTACATGTAAGATCTCTTTATAGCTAAAGCATTTACTTATCTAATTCATGATGTTTTTCAACACACTACAACAAATTTACTTTTTAGTGATAGTTAGAAATTTGTGACAGTCCCTAAACCGTAACTAAAAAGTCTTTTCTGTGACGGTTTTCAGTCCCTAAAAATGGATGAGATTTTTTTTTATGTTCCAACGAATGTGAAAATTATGTTCAAATGTCACATACACGTTCGAACATGTGGCTACGTACGTGCGAACGTGAAATTTTTTTACTCAAACGTTTAAACCTTAGTCATTAACATTCAAACACTATTTATAAATTTAAATTAAATATGACTCTAATTTAAAATTTATATAGTTTTTATATTGCATAATTTGTATACAAGTCTAAAAAATTGACTTGTATACATTTATATATACACAATTTGTAAAATATTATAACTATATATTTATGTTTATGTATATTTGAAGTATAGTAATTTAGTATTGAAGTTGAAAAATATAACATTAAAGAAAATTGAGAATTGTAATTAAAAAATCATAGATATATTAAATAATATTGTTCCTTACAAATATTAAAAACAAAATACAAAATATGATAAAAGTACGTAATACTCAGATGATATTGTTGTCCGGAAAAGTTGTAGCAGCCTGTACCTCCTCAGTCAAGATATCAACCTTGTCGCTAAGGATATGTACACGGTGTGACATCTCGGTGACAGACGCCTCTAGAGGCCCGAGCCATCGATCTTACGATCGATATGCGCAGTCAGCTGTGAAATCACTGCATCAACCCAAGTAGGCCGCACATCTCTCGCAGATGTACTCGTCGGCTGCTGACCACTACTCCCCACACCGGGTTGGGGTTGTGTCGGAGGAACTAGATCCTCTACAGGGGGTGGCCGACGTCCCCTCGCTTATCCAATGCTACGTTGTTGAGTGGTCATATCGAGGGCGCTCATCTAATCTTTGACCCGCTCTAAAGGCTAGGTTAGCACTCCCCCAGCAAGTAATAGTCGGCTAGGACACTGTATGAGAGGTTGTCGGTGGAGACGATGCTCGCCTCATAACGGATTCTGTCAAACATGAGCAGTGGCAAATCTATGGCATCTCCATGTGCCACCCGTATAAAAAACTGTGCCCGAGTCCGACTAAATGTGGTCTTATGTGCCACATGATCCACGTTTGTTGCAACTATAAGATGCAACATGAAGAAAAACGATAGCAGATGATTTTGGTGAAAGGAGTTCGGCCTCTCAATTTGTATGCGATCTCTCTCGGTAAGGATGTAGAAATTATCGTCTCGGTCGTCATCACTAGCCGAAGGGCCAACACCCTCGGCCTCTGACTGGTATGCATCTCTGGCTAATGATGCATCAAGTGTGCTAGTAGATGATGCAGAACTGCCTAAATCTGCCTCAGTCGATGTCTGAACTCCTCGACGAATCCCGAGGTGGTCGACGATGACATATGCAAAAAACTCAAATGTCACACCGCGTACAGTCACAGTGTGAGAGGATGCGTCCTGAGACATAGAGCACATATCCATATATAACTCCTGAACCATAGAGGGATATGCCTTATCCCTCAATGTGCAAATATTTCCCCAGCTTCTACTAAAGAAGGCATCTCTTAGGTTGGTCTGCTCCCAGCTGAGCTCGTCAAACTCGTTGATCAGGGCCTCTCGCTCGACCATAACAGTACGAGACCCGATCCGAGTAGTGTCTTGAGTGGCTCTTTCCCTCTCTCGTTTCCTGGAATGCAAAGGATGAGTCATCTCTTAAAAAATAAAAAATGAAACAAAATTAATTATACTATTGATGCATATTTGTCATAATATTAAATTGTTTTGCATTAACGTTCAAACATAGAAAATATACGTTCGAACGTTAAAAGGAAACGGTCGGACGTTTATTACTAACGTTCGAAAGTTAAGATAGAACATTCAGACGTTTAACTAAACGTCCGAACTTAGAATGTATCATAAATTTTATCGTTACACGTTCAAACGTAATAAATATAAGTTAAGACGCCAAATTGTTAAAAAAAAATAAATAAATAAAATAATTACGTTTGAATGTTCAATTATACTATCGAATGTAAATGTGGTAATCTCCGAATGTATAAAATATACGTCCGGACAGGAAGACCAACCGTTAGGAAATTGAAACTGTATATGTTCGAACGTATCGGTGTAACGTTCAAACGTTACGAGCCAGAATGGCTAAGTCAACTTAGCCATTCTCGAAAGCTCAAAATCCTATTTATACTGGGGTAAATGCCGAAAGGTCAATGTTGAAATGAAGTATATACTTTAATAAACATTTCTACGGTGACCTTTTGGCCAATGATAACCTGTGGTGGCCGAAAAATCGAGTTGAAAATCTGATTATCATGGGTTTCAGTTTTAATAAAAATAGAACCTAAATTGATCTATAAAATAAATATTTTAGATAAAATTGAGATGCCTACCTTTTAGTGATGGTTGTGGTGGAGTTTGAAGGCAGCGGCGACGGAGGAGTGGCGGTGTTGAAACGAAGAAAAACGGAGAAATGAGTTTCGGCCATTCAGTTTTGGATTTATATACATATAACGTTCGAACGTTATATTTATTAACATTCCAACGTATTTGAAACATTGGAATGTTAATAAATATAATGTTCTATATATATTTTCTAGTAACGTTCCATTTTAGTATAAATCTAATTTTTTCCTTTTATTAATGATTTACCTATATAGTAACTATAATATATTATATAACTATAATATATAATAGTAACGATTTATATGTTTTAAATAGACTATATAAAGAAACTATAATATATTATATAACTATAATAGATTATAGTAACAATTTATATGTTTTAAATAGACTATATAGAAGCTATAATATATTATATAACTATAACATATAATAGTAACTATTTATATGTTTTAAATAGACTATATAGTTACTATAATATATTATATAACTATAATATATAATATTTACAGGTGGAAATTTGTGGGAAGTAGACATCTAATGTACGTGTCGCCATAACTGAACTATGTATGTTTTTTAAGGATTTGTCCGCTCGAGTAGTAAATCGAGATATGTTACAGAAGATGGAAGAATACATTGTTATTCTACTCTGTAAATTTGAGCAGATTCTTCCACTATCATTTTTTGATGTCATGGTTCATTTAGCAATACACTTACCCCGGGAGGCATTATTGGGTGGACCGATGTAGTTCCGTTGGATGTATCCAGTTGAAAGATATTTGGTCGTTTAAAGCACACTGTTGAGAATAAAGCCAGAGCTATGGGTTCAATAGCAGAGGCCTATATACACGATGAATGGTTAACGTTTTGCTCTCTATATCTTCGTGGTATTGAGACGCGATTTAATCGTCAAGAGCGAAATGCTGATTTTGAGGCTCCGCCTCCTCGCGAGCTATCAATGTTTTCCCAGAATGTACGACCCATGAGTGCACAAACAGGTTACGATTTAATTTATGGAGAATTGGGTAAAGTTCGTTGGTACGTGTTAAATAATTGCTGAGAGATTGATTGCCATCTCAGGTATGTTGTTGCATGCTTCGAGATATTATAGTCAATTGTCGTTTTATTATAACTTTTGTGCTCAAAATATTATTTTCTTTTGCACATATATACAGTGATCACATGAATAAACTTAGGATGGAATTCGTAGAGAATATAGATGCAAGACACGAGGAAGAATTTTTCGAATGGTTTGAACGTGTATGAACTAAAACTACATTGTGATTATTTAATTTATAATGTTTTAATTCTGGGTTACTTTTAATACGTATATATTATTAAAATTGATAGATTTTGGAACAACGTGCTCATAATCCTAGATCAGTTTCTCCTGAATTATATGCATTGGCTCGTGGTCTCTCTAATAGAGCACTTCGATACATTGTATGCACAGTTCGAGGTTATAGATTTTATAGTCTGAACCGTGAACGTAATAGAAAAACTCAAAACTGTAGTATGTTGGTCGAGGGAAGTCATGGAACATACGATATTGACTATTATGGTGTATTACGTGACATTATCGAATTGAAATATCTGGGTAGGTCTATAACATATGTCTTTAAGTGTGATTGGTGGGACCTAAGCGGTGGTCGGGTTTCGATACATAGGAATAATAACTTTACGAGTGTCAATATGACATCTAAATGGTACGAAGATGATTAATTCGTATTGGCTTGTCAAGCTACCCAAGTCTATTACTTGATTGATCCAATAAAAGCACTGATGAAGATAGTGGAGAGATAACTTGGCGAGTAGTATAGAAATTTGTCCCTTGAAATATATATGAAGCAGGAATGAGTGCGGATTACGAGAATAGTGGAGATGAAGATGACATTTCGATAGTAGAGGCCTATCAAGAAGATGGAGAGGGTATTAACTTATTTGTTGACCTCGGTGCACTCGAGTTGCTCCCCTTATATAGAGATGACGTCCCACCTGTCATTCTCGACCCGTCCGTATTAAATGATCATTCAATTTAAGTAAGTGATGAAGAAGGAGGATAAGAGTCAGAAGAAGAAGATAAAGAAGAATCTAGGGAGGAAGTGGATAACGAGGACGAAGAAGAGGTTGATGACGACGACGAAGATGCTATTGAGGGAGATTCTGAAACAAGTATGGAAAATACATCCGAAGATGAAGAATAAAAGTACTAAATATTTTATTCATATAAGTGACTATAAAATATTTAACTTTTCAATAATTTTTCTAATTAATTTTTTTTATCATATTAATCATGCCTTAAAGATGCTGCCAAAATGACAACGAAGAAATTTGCCTTCTCTGCCTAGTCTAAGTCTCAAACTTGTTGAGGACTCCCCACCCGAGTGTTTCCCTCCTGAAGATCAAGTGTAGACGTAAGAGAACAACAACCAGTCGACACCTACTAGTAAAAAAATGACAACATAGTTAATTATATATCAATACTTTTATCTCAATAAATATATAACTATAATTATATTATATCTAATAGTTGATGCATCCGCTCGTCACAGTCGTGGTTATACACATGACATTTCTCTTGAGAAATGCCGAAGGCATGGAAAACTCAAGGTCAACATTCCTGATAATTCTACTGGAGGCGTGGATGATATTGCAGCAGCGCTTTCCTCCTATATTGGTACAGTTGTCTGAGTTTATGCACCATTTTATGTGCGATCATGGCGAGATGTTTCGCTTGAGATTAAGGAGCACATTCGGAGCCATGTGCTGGTGAGTTTACGTTGTGAGTACATTTTTTGTGTACTAAATTAGTATATTTTATTTTTGATGTAATTCGCTTATTAGGATGAATTCGACCTCGACTTTGGTCGTAGTGAGGATTTAAGAACTGTGAATGGGTTGATGGCTACACTATTCCGACGTCATAAGGGACGATGTCATGACCACTTCAAGAAGTTTGAGACAGTTGAAGAGGCTGCGCAATCCCCTTTCCAGCAGATAAAGTTAGACGATTAGAGAAAGTATCGTGATTTTTTCGCAACTCTAAATTATCAGGTATTGTAGATTAATAATATCTAATGATTATTTACATATATATTTGGGCTATATATTTTATGTATATATATTACAATTAACATTGTTAATTAATTTTGTAGCACTTAAGTTATACGAATGCTAATAATAGATCCGCTTTGACTGTCCACCATCATGCTGGTTCAAGATTATTCCACCGTCTTGCTGATAAAATGGTAATTAATAATATTATAGAATTCATTTATTTATTTTTATATTCTTTTATTTAAGTACTAACATTATCTTTTTAAAATTGTTAATGTGCCTTTGTTAGAAATGTGATGATCCAGAAAACTTTTCCCTCATTCATGTATATGCTACTTCTCACACTAATGAGCGTAGTGAGTGGATGGATCCTGTCGCTGCAGATAATTATGTAAGCGTTGTTACTTTTGTTAAATAAATTATGCAACATGTGAAAATTTTATTTTTTATTTTGTATTTCTTTTAATACGTTACTTATTGTGTGTTTTCTTTGACATGGCAGGAAAAAATGATGGAGATGCAGTAAGCTTCTGAGGAATCATCTCCTAGTGACATAGACATATTCACGCAAATGCTTGGGCCCAACTCTCCTAGTGACGATCTTTCAAGCATTCTGGTTCATCCTCCTCATCTTCTTCGACTTCATAAATTAATAATCTTACCAAAGATTTGGAAGCCGCACGACGTGAGAATGAGTATATGAGGTCGAGGCAACAAGAGTTGGAGTTCCTCTTACAGTGACAATCTCATTTAGAGACGCGTTTGCAGGACCAACAGAGAGACCGTGAAGAAAAAATGCGCAATGAAGTCCAATAGCCATTGCAATGAGAGATGATGGTGCAAATAGAGCATGTTATGTCATTGCAACAGAAGCAGGGTGGCGAGGAAAGAAGAAATGAATTATCTCAATTTAATTCGTGTATATAACTTTTATTCTCTAATTTTAAAACTTTTTAAGACATTGTTAGTTGTAGAATATTTATGGTATGTAATATGATACAATTAGAATGTTTCTTAATTTCTTAATTCTAAGAAATTAGTGTATTTCTGATCTGTACATTCGAATGTAAAAAAAAACATTTTATCATTTATTATGTGATATTATGTGAAATTATCACTTGTGAAATTTATTATGTGATATTATGTGAAATTAATTTCTTAATTTTTTGCTCTGATATTATGTGAAATTATCACTTGTACTTCTAAAAGGTTAAAATGTAGATTTAATCATTTATTAATTAATGTTTTTAACATAATCTATTCTAATTATTTTATTATGATCTTTACTTATAAAAAGAATGACTCTTTGATTTCCCAAAAAACAAATGTGGATTTGCTTAGGCTGCGATTGGACGTTGTCATGTTGAACTGAGTTTAGTTCTCTATGAATAGTATTGAGTTGAGATGATGAAGTGAATTTTGTGAGTCTCACTTAAGATGATGAGTTTAGATGTATTTATGGAAAGTTGAAAAAAGTTATAGATCTCACGTGTAAAGGGGTATTTTGTTGAAAAAAATTATAGATCACACGTGTAAAAAGGTTCTGAGTGAGATAAGTTTAGTAATTTGAGAGTTGGGTATTTAAATATTAGAAAATGTCTAAATCTAAACCGAACTAAGTTGAACTGAGTGCAGTTAAGAAACCAAACGAGTCCTAAAACTTACCTGCTAAGTTAACCATAGAATAATCAAAATATGGGTTTGGACTTCCTAACTAGCTAGCTACTCAATCCGAGTGCATGCACATGTATTCCTTCTTTTACCTATGCTCTGCTGTGACTAGAAATATGAAAAGTAAAGCACAAGATGGAGAATAGTTTGGTTTCTGCACACCAAACGAATACTGCTGTCCTTTGAGGGAGAGATGATGCTTTGATATTGCAGGGATGATGTTGACAGTTCTCTGGTTTCCATAGCTGGAGTGTTCATCATGATCTACATATCTGTTAACATCCCCCAACAAACAAATGCGTGGGACACACCTTTAGTTTGTCTTTTCATTAGTAGCTGGAAATCGAGCAGATCAGGTAAGACCTTTAGTAGTTGTTGAGGAGTGGGAATGCAAATTAAGAAAGAAAGATGATGATCAAAATGAGCGGCGGGACACGGACACCGCTCTAATATTATTGCATGGTTGCTATATATACACGAAAGCACGTCCGTGCGCATGCATGATCACACATTTTCTTTCCAAAATTTGTATGCGACAAGTCACATGACGTATAGGTATTCGTCTGCCACTAACCCTTCTTTTTGTTCATGTTTTAGTTCTTTTATAATCGACAATTAGCTAGTTCCCTAGGCTCTAGCAATGGCGGTTCATAGTTTTTCCTATATATTTCAGACCATTAATAGTGATTAAAAATAACTAAAAATTCAAATAATGCAGACCTTATTAATATAATCGTACAAGACAAATATGTTCAAATGACTGTTTGAGAACACAACTGCTCTTAAATATTTTTAAATGAGTACTACTATAGTTAAAAGAATTATATAAAAGTAATCTTATAAATTGATGTGGTTTTATCTAATCCGTTAAATCTATTTTATAATAAAAATAATTTTATAATCTGACGAATCACATCAAACAGTATCAGTTTGTAAGATTATTTTTATGTAATTCTTTTGTGACTAAAGTATTTTTCTTTTCAGATTACTTCATTATTAGTCACAAATAATTCATTACTATTTATAAATTATTTTATTATTATTTATCGATGATACTATCTTGTTTGTTTTTACAAAATTTCTAAACAAAATTCATCTTATCTAATTATTATAATTTTTTTAAATTTTTGACACAAAATAAAATAAACAATTCAATTTTTTCAAATCTAAAAATAAAAATAATATTAAAAATATTTTTTCTAATAATATTTTATTTAATTTTAAATTTTTATCTTAATTAATTTCATTTCAATCTTATCTATAAAAGTAAACAAAAAAACAAAAGAGAAAAAATTAATCATCCTAACAAAATCATTATTGCATGCAATTCGTCCAGATCGATGGGACTATTAGACTATATGATATACCAGCTACACAACGCCAGCTGCACAGCAAGGCAACAACCCAGCTACACAGCAGAACAGATTCCTAGTGCGCACAACAACAGACTTCTAGTGGCACTGCAAGGCCACAATTATGTTATTCTCTTCTGACATTTGTAACCGTAAAATATTCTTTGTTTCCTCATGTAAAGTCTATATATAGACACACTGTTTATAATGAAAGTAAGTTAGAATATTCAGAAAACCTATACTTTTTACATGGTATCAGAGAATATTTTAAACCCATCACCTCCATGTGTCACAAACTTGGAATTCAACATCGTCTCTCATGTCCTCACACTCATCAACAAAATGGACTTGTTAGAGAAAGCACCGTCATATCATTGAAACCGGTCTTGCTCTCTTAGCTCAAGCATCGCTTCCTTTTTCATATTGGGCCGACGCTTTTGAAACTGCAGTTTATTTAATAAATCGTCTCCCATCTCCAACTTTGAATCACAAATCACCACATTCATTAATTTATAATCATGAACCCGATTATAATTTCTTGAAAGTTTTTGGTTGTCTTTGTTGGCCCAACCTTCGACCTTATCTCACAAATAAATTTAATCTTCGATCCACACCGTGTTTATTTCTTGGTTACAGTACTTCACACAAGGGATACAAATGTTTAGATCTATCTCATAATAGACTATATATATCCCGTGATGTTACTTTTGATGAAAATTCTTTTCCTCTTGCCAAGTCTCGGCCCAATAGTCCCTCTTTATCAAAACCTTATACTTCTACCCAGATTCCATTACCCATACTCTCTCCTTCCATACTCGGCCCAGCACCGCAAAGCCCACCTGTTAGCCCAACTTCGACACCCATACATTCTATCCTTGGCCCCGGTCTCAGTCCAACTTCACAAATCCCTTCCCCTGCATCTTCGTCTATCTCCAGACCACATCAAACCCTCACATCGCCTCTTCTCAATCCATCCACTCTTGTCCCTCCTCGGTCCCCAATTATAACTCGTGCTCAGACAAACTCATCTCGTCCTAAAGTGTTCTCTGATGGCACAGTGCTCTACCCAACACGGCAATGTCTCACCACCACTGTTCCTGTTCCCGATGAGCCTTCAAGCTACACAGTGGCTTCCAAGTTCTTGGATTGGCGCTCGGCTATGGCTCAAGAATTCACTGCTTTGACTCAAAACCTCACTTGGACACTTGTACCACCGGTTTCCTCATCAAATATTCTTGGGTGTCGCTGGGTATACAAAACCAAGACCAACGCAGATGGATCCTTTCAGAGACGAAAAGCTCGTTTGGTGGCCAAAGGCTTTCACCAACAGCCTGGACTTGATTACCACGAGACGTTCAGTCCTGTAGTCAAGCCTTCGACCATTCGTCTAATACTTTCGATTGCTGTGTCTCGGCACTGGGTTTTGCATCAGCTTGATATTGAGAATGCTTTTTTGCATGGTAATCTCACTGATGATGTCTTTATGCAGCAGCCTCAGGGCTTTATAGATCCAGCTAAACCTACTTTTGTATGCAAGCTCAATAAGGCAATTTACGGGTTAAAGCAAGCTCCAAGAGCCTGGTTCGAACAACTCAGTTCTTGGCTTCTTGAGTATGGTTTTCTTCCCTCCAAAGCTGATCCTTCATTGTTTCTTTTCAGTACTGATGCTGTGAAAATTTTCTTACTTGTCTATGTTGATGACATAGTTATAACTGCATCTACATCCTCTGTTATTAAGACTCTAATTGCTGCTTTGAGTGCTACTTTCCCAGTTAGAGATCTTGGGAATCTGTCTTTCTTTTTGGGACTTGAAATTGATTATATCTCCGATGGTTTGATGATGTCTCAAAGGAAATATATCAAAAACTTACTCAATCGTAGTAATATGCTTCAGTCTAAGCCCATATCCTCACCAATGGCAGCATCTCTTAAGCTTTCTAAATTTGATTCTCCTGATTTTGATGATCCTGTTCTCTATAGAAGCTTAGTTGGAGGTCTTCAATACCTTAATCTCACCCGCCCAGACATTTCATTTGCTGTAAATAAACTATGTCAATTTATGCACTCACCAAAACTTACTCACTGGAGTGCACTAAAAAGGGTCCTGCGTTACCTAAAGGGTACTATCAATCATGGTTTATATTTTGCTTCTCAATCTAAATTTGTTCTTCAAGCTTATTCTGATGCGGATTGGGGTGGTTGTCCGGATGATCGACGATCAACCGGAGGGTTTTGCATCTATCTTGGTAACCATCTCATATCATGGAACTCAAAGAAGCAGAAAACAGTGGCTAGATCATCTACAGAAGCTGAATACAAGTCATTGGCTTCTTCTGCAGCTGAGTTAATATGGCTTCAAACTCTCCTCAAGGAACTTAACTTGTTTCTACCTCAAGCACCAACACTTTGGTGTGACAACCTAGGTGCAACATACCTTTGTGCTAATCCTGTTTTTCATTCAAAAACCAAGCACATGGACATAGACTACCATTTTGTACGAGATCGAGTCGCTGCCAACACACTCAGAATTTCCTTTTGCAGCTCCAAAGATCAATTGGCCGATGTTCTTACCAAACCATTAGTTGCAGAAAAGTTTAATCAGTTCAAAGCAAGTCTCAAAGTGGTTGACACCCCTTTAGACTCGAGGGGGCGTATTAGACTATATGATATACCAGCTACACAACGCCAGCTGCACAGCAAGGCAACAACCCAGCTACACAGCAGAACAGATTCCTAGTGCGCACAACAACAGACTTCTAGTGGCACTGCAAGGCCACAATTATGTTATTCTCTTCTGACATTTGTAACCGTAAAATATTCTTTGATTCCTCATGTAAAGTCTATATATAGACACACTGTTTATAATGAAAGTAAGTTAGAATATTCAGAAAACCTATACTTTTTACAGGGACTACTTAAGAAACTGATTACCTAGTACATTTATTTGTCCCCATAAAGCACTTGGCCGTAGTGAATGTCATCGTCAATCCAAACAAAGAGTTGTCGACATTAGCTAACTAGCAGCTTTGTGGACATCAATGAAGTAGTGTCACCTCGTTATTTCCAAGTGGATTGCAGTGTTTTCCTTTCACCATTCAGGTTGCTTCAACAAGTCCAAACCCAAAGTTGGACTCGTTTTAGGACTGATTTGGAATATAAGAATTTTTAAAAATTCTCATATCATTTCAACTCATCATTATATTTTTTTTTAATTTTTATACAAAATATAATAAACAATTCAACTTTTTTAAATCCCAATATACCTTTTTCAAATTCCAATTCAACTTTTTCAAATTTTAAAACTAAAAAATAATATTTTAAACTCTAAAACAAAACACAAAATTCTCATCTCACCCCCCAAACCTACCCAGAGTTCATTATGTACATATATAAAAAAAGAGTATTAATTAAAATATCAATATATTTTTATGTAAATTGAGGTGACAGACTTTAATATCAACAGTAAATTTAGCATATATATATATATATATCAATTAACAGTTGTGCAAATAAATTTATTTTTGTTAGCGAAACATCGGACAAGATTATATATGCATATATATGAACATTAATATCGGTGCAAATTCAATCACATAATTCTCGTAGCACGATCAAAAAGTTGTTGTCGGGTGATATGGCTAAGGATAATGTCACACTATGCATTGCATTATTCCCTAGTCTTATATATTGGAGTGATGTTAGTGTGCCGCTTGCTTTACTGGTGGACATACTCACTAGTATAAATTTTATATTTTCTATTTTATTTTTAATTTTTTTAAAATAGTTTTAAAAGATAAAAAAGAATACATTAATATATTAAAAGTTATTTTTTACTTATTAAATAAAAAAATTAAATACATAATCAGACAAACTCACGTAACGTTCTAACATCTTTTCTATATAAAAAGTAGTGTTCAAAAAACATTAATGCATCGTGTACGGGGTCGACAACTTTGGGAACAACTTGCAGGAAAATAACGTTAAACAACTGTCCTTTTGAGTAGACGTAAGATCAATTCAGGGATCCTATAAATATATATATATTTATATATATGGGTCTGCTAGGCCTACCGACAATGTATGATAGGATGATTATTTATTTATTATTTGATTTTTTTTAACTTTTTATTTTACATAATAGTTGAGAGAGTGATTATTAATAAAATTATATATTTTTTAATTTTTTTAATGAATAAAGATGTTAAAAAATATTTAAAATAAAACGATAAAAAAACAAAAAATTTCAAATACATTATAAGTAGTAAATGACTAGAAAGTAGGTAGTCACCCTATCACTATCTTTCTAATTTTTTTATGCATTTTTTAATTTCTTAAATATTTTTTAAAAAAAATTGTTTGATTATTAAATAAAAAAATATATTCGGGTTAATGTGTCGAAACCAAAGCATTTTCCTTATATATATAATAGAAAAATAAATCAAATAAAACACTTGTCTCGTTTAGATATAAGAAATATTTCATTTTATTTTATTATTATAATTTTTTTAAAATTTTCACATAAAATATAATAAACAATTTAACTTTTTTAAATTTTAAAATAATAATAATATTAAAAAATAATATTCTAATAATATTTTATTTAATTTTTAATTTTTATTTTAATTCATCTCATCTCAAATCATTATTATCTAAATAAATATATATAGTTTTAAATAATTTGTAAATAATAATAAAAATAATAATAAATAATTTATCAATAATACTAAAGCAGTCCGACAATATCTGAAAATGGCTGATTTCAAGAAGGCCGAATTAGGCATGGTACGTTAACTTATGCTTTTGCATTATTGCATGCCGAATTTGTCAAAAGCATATTATATATTTTTTGTCTGAGAGTATTGACAGCGCATTGATGCACTTCAGAGTAATAGTGATAAAAGGAAAAATCTCCGCAACCTCTTATTATTCATAAATTTTTACATATAATATTTTTTTTAATTTTTATTATTTTTTTATCAAATATTTAATATATAAATAATGAATAGAAGAATTAAATTAGTTTAAAAAGAATAAACTCACAAAAATTTTAAAATTTTAAAAAAATTATGATACGTTGAAAAAGTTACGTAACATTGCCATAAACTAATGGGTGTTCGAGTCAGGGAGGGAGGTGCGATGGACTTGATCAGCCTGTCTAGCTAGGTCCTAAATTTTACGACCCCTCCAATTATGTACCCAAAGTCTCTCTGGAGGATCTCTCATATGGTGGGGGTTCCAAACTTTCAAGCCAGTGCCCCCGCGCCAATACGTTTTGCAGATCTCTAATGTCAATCTCCAAGTGCCCTTCCCACCAGACCATAAGTGATCATCTCGTACATGTCTGAGGTGGACCTCTTTACCAAAACGAAAACCTTCTCTTTCAAAAACCTCCAGGCTCCAAATGAAATGCCCCTATTTATAACCTCTTTTC